>CM031238.1:33561553-34007078 GCA_018340775.1 Taxus wallichiana var. yunnanensis | reverse complement strand
TCACCTTACCAACTCACCTTAAGCTCATCTGATTAGCTCACCTCAGAGTTTGTCAAGTAGCTCACCAAGTAACTCACCTAGGAGCTCACCTAATAGCTTACCTAGGAGCTCATCGAGCAGCTCACCGAGTAGGTTGACTTGAGCTCACTTGTGAGCTCACCGAGTAGCTCACCAAGGACCTCTGCTAGCTTGCCAAGTAGCTCACTTGGGAGCTTGCCTAGCAACTCACATGGGAGCTCACTGAATAGCTTGCCAAGTAGCTCACATGGGAGCTCTTCTGGGAGCTCACTCGATTAGCTTGAGTTGAGCTCTCTTGAGAGCTCTTGAGTAACTCACCTGGGAACTCACCTTAGAGCTCACTTACCTTACCAACTCACCTTGAGCTCACCTTGCCAACTCACCTTGAGCTCACCTTTCCAACTCACCTTGAGCTCATCTGGTAGCTCTTGCATGTAAGCTCACCTTAGAGATTGCCGATAATATCACCTTTGAGCTCACTTGGGAGCTCACCGAGTAGATCACCTAGGAGTTTAGCTGGGAGCTCAACAAGTAGCTCACCCAAGAGCTCGTTGAGTAGCTCAACTTGAGCTTTCTTGGAAACTTGCTTGGGAGCTCACCTAATAGCTCACCTTGCTAGCTTACCTTGAGCTCACCCAGGAGCTCACCGAGTAAGCTTGACTTGAGCTCACTCGGGAGCTCATCAAGTAACTCACTCAAAAACTCACATGGGAGCTCACCTAATAGCTCACCTTGCCAACTCACATGGGACCTCACCTTGTCAGCTCACTTGAGCTCGATGAGGAGCTCACCTTGCCAACTTGCCTTGAGCTCATCTAGTAGCTCACCTTAGAGTTTCATCGAGCAGCTCACCAGAATAGCTCACTAAGAGCTCACTAGCTAACACTCATCACCAGTAGCTCACCGAGTAGGTTGACTTGAGCTCACTTTTGAGCTCACCGAGTAGCTCACTAGGGACTCACCTTGGGAGCTCACCTAGGAGCTCACCTAGGAGCTCACCTAGGGAGCTCACCAATAGCTCACCAGTAGCTCACCTAGGAGCTCTTCTGGGAGCTCACCAATCAGCTTGAGTTGAGCTCACCCGGAGCTCATTGAGTAAATCTCACTTGGAACTCACCTGGAGCTCACTTGATAGCTCACCTTGCCAACTCACCTTGAGCTTACCTTGCTAACTCACCTTGAGCTCACCTTTCCAACTCACCTTGATCTCATCTGGTAGCTCACATGTAAGCTCACCTAAGAGATTGTTGACAAGCTCACCTTTGAGCTCAGCTTGCTTGTGAGCTCACCGAGTAGCTCACCTAGGAGCTCATCTAGGAGCTCACCTAGGTAGTAGCTTCACTTGAGGGTAGTCCATCTCACTTGATGGGCCATCACGTGCCTATGGGGCTTTCCTAGCTGTCAGGAGAGCTCAACCAACTCGAACTCATTATGAAAAAGGGAATCACAGTTGATTTCTCATTAAAACAAAGCTTACCTTGAGCTCACTGGATCTCACAATGTGATTTCTACCTCAGCCTTTGAATGTCAAAGTGAATAACTGAGCTTCAACCAACCTGTGAGCTCATTAGAGTAGCTCACCTATGACTATCTTAAGGTAGCTCACTTGAAAATGCCTCATCATCTAATTAGTGATGTGCATGACCTCAAATGGATTCCCACTGTCCCTATCTACTATCTAGAAAACTCACATAGGAGCTCACTGGAACACTTGAGCTTTCACGAGGAATCACCTAAAGAAGACCTGGGAGCTTGACTCTAGTTTGACTTTTGTGAAATGACTTGAGAGGTGTAGAATAAGTGATTTGGTTCAGCTCAAGTGAAATACCACTACTTTTAACGTTATTTTACTTATTCCACGAGATCACTGGGGCAATGCCCTACCTTAAGGTGTGCTCAAGGCATAGCTCAAGTCAGCTCAAGACATTGTCAGTTACGTGGGAGTTTGGCTCATCAGGTGGCTCATCTGTTAAAAGATAATGCATGTGTCCTAAGATGAGCTCAATGAGAATAGAAATCTCATGTGAACAAAAGGGTAAAAGCTCATTTGATTTTTATTTTCAATATGAGCTCAAACTCATGAAAGTGTCACCTATTGACCTTTAGACTTTCAAATTTGAATCTAGAGGTGTCATCTAAAAGTTCACCACAGGATCACTAGCTTGTGGCTCAGCCAAGCTTCATGGAGCTCACTGTTGCTTTTCGACTAGCTCACTTCGATCACCTTGAGCTCTTCCCATCATTGTGAAGTAGAATTCACCAAGTGTTGGATTGTTCACCTCACCAATAGGGAATCACCAAGAGTCCTTTAGACTCACCTTGAAAGGCTCACCTTTACCTTCACCGATGAGCCATGTTGCACCATAGTAATTCAACTTAGTTGACAAGAGGAACTATTTGATTAAATAAGCTCATGGGTATCACCGAGTAAGTGGCACCAGAGTCCTTGCTAGATCATGATCTCACCTTGAGATTCACCCTTTGTCACCCTAATTCACAACCTGAAATTCACTTGAAGAGTGGGGTTTCTAGAGAAGAGATGTGATCTTCTTTGAGCCTAAGTATAGAAGAAGTGGGGTTTCTGAGAAGAGATGTTCTTCTTCTCTTTTTTTTGCTAAGTATAGAAGAAGTCACCTTAAAGAAGAGATGTGAGCTCACCTCTTGTTTTTTTGCCTAAGTATAGAAGAAGTGGGGAAGAAGACATGTGATCTTCTTCTTTTTTGCCTAAGTATAGAAGAAGTGGGGTTTCACTGAAGAGATGTGATCTTATTTTTTCTTTTTCCTAAGTATAGAAGTAGGGGTTTCTCACCAGAGCTCAGGTTTATGGATAAGAGATGTGATTTTAGCTTTTTTTTTCCCAAGTATTAAGTGGGGTTTCACCTGAGAAGAGATGTGTTTTTTTTTCCCAAGTATAAAGTGGGGTTTCCAATAGAGAGGAGAGCTCATCCGATGGCTTTCCAAAGAGTGTTTTTTTACCTTGAGTATAAAGTGGGGTTTCACATAGGAGATCACCTTATTTTCTCACTTTTTCTTTTCATTACCTTGGGTTTCACATAAAGTGTGAGTTCTATAGAGTAGAGCTCACCTTTTCTTTCCATCACTATAAAGTGGGGTTTCCATGGAGGAGATGTGTTTCTTTTTCCAAGTAAAAAGTGGGGTTTCCACGGAAACTTTTGTGTTTCTTTTTTGCCTTTTTTCTTTTTTTCTAATTATAGAGTGGGGTTTCCACCCAGACGCCGAGCTGCAGTGGCGAACAGGGGATTGTGCCCCAAGATGCCCAAGCTAAAGACGCATTCGGTGAGCCAAGTTTGGCGAGTTGATCCCTAAGAAAGCTCACCTAGGAGCTCACCTTAAGCAGCATGCTTGGGAACTCATCGGGAAGCTCTCTCTATGAGCTCACCGGGTAGCTCATGTAGCTCACCTCACCGGGAGATTACTCATAGCTCATAGTGCAGCTCACCTGGGAGCTCACCTTAGCTCAGCCCACCTCTCCACCTGATAGTTCATTGAGTATCTCTCCTAGGAGCTCATCTAGTAGATCACATGGAAAGCTTGGTAGGAGTTTGGTGATAGCTCACCATGCCAACTCACCAAGGCTAGCTCACCTCGGAGCTCACCTTGACAAGATCATCCTATAGTATCTTACCAGGGAGCTCAACTTGGTAGCTCACCAAACCACTCACACAAGCTCACCTTTCTGAGCTCACTTGACCAGCTCACCTGTAGCTCATGGAGCTCTTGGCTAGGAGCTCACTTAATAGCTCTCACCTCGAGTAGCTCACCGAGCTTGCCTAGAGCTCACCTAGGAGCTCGTCTCGGGAGCTCACCCTAGTAGCTTGGTTGGGAGCTCTCTGGAGCTCAGCTCAAGTAGCTTGAGCTTGAGCTCAGAGCTTGACTAGTGATCACCTACTCACCTTATGGGAGGTCACTTACAAACTCGCCTTGTAGCTCACCTAAGAGCTCACTTAGGTACTCACCAGTAGCTCAACTTACTGGGAGCTCACCTAGAGCTCACCCGGGAGCTCACCTTGGAACTTAGCAAGTAGCTTGCTCTAGGAGCTCATCAAGTAGCTCACTTGAGCTCACTCGAGAGCTCACCTGAGTAGCTCACCTGGGAAGCTTTCCTCAAACTCACCTTGAGCTCACCTGAGGAGCTCACCTTACCAACTCACATTGAGCTCATCTTGTAGCTCACCTCAAAGTTTTTCGAGTAGCTCACCAAGTAGCTTGCATGGGAGCTCACCTAATAGCTCGCCCGGGAGCTCACCGAGTAGCTCACCTTATGAGCTTACCTTGAGCTCACATGTGAGCTCACCGAGTAGCTCACACTCACTAGGGGACCTCACCTAGAGCTCACTCAATAGCTCACTTGGGAGCTCACCTAGCAGCTCACTTGGAGCTCACTGAATAGCTCACCAAGTAGCTCACCTAGGAGCTCACCTTTCTAGGAGCTTGCCAAGCTCAGGAGCTTGTTGAGCTCACCTTGAGCTTCACCTTGAGCTCATCCAGGAGCTCAACGAGTAGCTCACCTAGGAGAACTCACCTGGGATCTTGCCTTGAGCTCACCTTGCCAACTCACCTTGAGCTCGCCTTGCCAACTCGCCTTGAGCTCATCTAGTAGCTCACATGTAAGCTCACCTCATAGATTTCCAACAAGCTCACCTTTGAGCTCACCTAGAAGCTCACCGAGTAGCTCACCTAGGTTCTCATCGCTCTGGAGAGCTCACTAAGTAGCTCACCCAGGAGCTCATCGAGCTTGACTTGAGCTTGCTCTAGAAACTCACCTTAGAGCTCACCTGATAGCTCGACTTAACTCACCTTGAGCTCACCCGGGAGCTCACCGAGTAGCTCGACTTGAGCTCACCTGAGAGATCATCAAGTAGCTCACTTAAAAACTCACATGGGATCTCACCTAACAGCTCACCTTGCCAACTCACATGGGAGCTCACCTATCAGCTCACCTTTTTAGCTCACCTTGAGCTCATGAGGAGCTCACCTTTCCAACTCACCTTGAGCTCATCTAGGTAGCTCACCTTAAGTTCATCAGCATCTCACCAAGTCAGCTCACCTAATAGCTCACCTGGGAGCTCACCTAATAACTCACCTGGGAGATCACCAAGTAGGATGACTTGAGTCACTTCTTGAGCTCACTTGTGAGCTCAGAGCAGCTCACTTGGGGACCTCACCTAGGAGCTCACAAAGTAGCTCACTTGGGAGCTCACCTAGCAGCTCACCTGGAGCTCACTGAATAGATCACAAAGTAGCTCACCTGGGAGCTCTTCTGAGATTACCGATTAGCTTCGAGTTGAGCTCACCTGGGAGCTCATCAAGTAACTCATCTAGGAGCTCACCTTGAACTCACCTTGAGCTCAGCTTGCCTTTTAAACTCACCTTGAGCTCATCTTGTAGCTCACATGTAAGCTCACCTCAGAGATTACTCCAACAAGCTCACCTTTGCTCACTTTGAGCTCACTGGGAGAGCTCAGCTCGGTAGTAGCTTACACACTTGGTGAGCTCATTATGTAGCTTTGACTTGAGCTTGCCCAAAAACTTACCTAGGAGCTCACCTGATAGCTCACCTTGCCAATTTACCTCAGATCACCCAGAGCTCACCGAGTAGTTTGATTTGAGCTCACCTAGGAGCTTTTCAAGTAACTCGACTCAAAAACTCATGCATGGGAGCTCACATGACATCTCACCTTGCCAACTCACATGGGAGCTCACCTATTAGCTCACCTTGCCAGCTCACCTTGAGCTCACTGAGGAGCTCACCTTGCTAACTCACCTTGAGCTCATCTAGTAGCTCACCTCAAAGTTTTCTTGAGTAGCTCACCAAGTAGCTCACCTAGGAGCTCACCGAGCATCTCACTAAGTAGGTTGACTTGAGCTCACTTGTGAGCTCACGAGTAGCTTGAGCTCACCTTGGTGACCTCACTTGGAGCTCACCAAGCTAGCTATGTTGGGAGCTCACTTAGCAGCTCACCTAGAAGCTCATCTGAATAGCTCACCAAGTAGCTCACTTGGGAGCTCACCGATCAGCCAGAGTTGAACTCGAGTTGGGAGCTCACCGAGTAACTCACTTGGGAACTCACTGGGAGCTCACTTGGGAGCTCACCTTACCAACTCACCTTGAGCTTTCACCTGTCCAACTCACCTTGAGCTCACCTTACCAACTCACCTTGAGCTCATCTGGTAGCTCATGTAAGCTCACCTCGATATTACTTGACAAGCTCACCTTTGAGCTCACATGGGAGCTCACCTTCCCGAGCTCACCTATGAGCTTGGCTAGGAGCTCACTAAGTAGCTCACCCAAGAGCTCATGGAGCACACCTAGAAACTCACTTGGGAGCTCACCTATAACTCACCTTGGAACTCACCTTGAGCTCACCCGGGAGCTCACCGAGCTTGACTTGAGCTCACCACCTCGAGCTCACAGAGCTCAGCTCACATTGTTGAGCTCACTTGGGAGCTCACCTTACCAACTCACATGGGAGCTCACCTTGAGCTCACTAAGGATCTCACCTTGTCAACTCACCTTGAGCTTGTCTAGTATCTCACCTAAGACTTTGTCAAGTAGCTTGCCAAGTAGCATGCTCACGGGAGCTCACCTAACATCTCACATGGGAGCTCAATCACTAAGCTAGCTTACTCAAGAGCTGACTTGAGCTCACTTGAGCTCATCCGAGTAGCTCATGGGGACTCTTTCCTAGGACCTTGCCAAGTAGCTCACTTGGGAGCTTTCCTAGTAGCTCACCTAGGAGCTCATCGAACAAATCACCAAGTAGCTCACCTAGGAGATCTTCTGGGAGCTCCTCAATCAGCTTGAGTTGAGCTCACCTAGGAGCTCATCGAGTAACTCACCTAGGAACTCACCTGGGAGCTCACTTGATAGCTCACCTTGCCAACTCACCTTAAGCTCACCTTGCTAACTCACCTTGAGCTCATCTGGAGTAGCTTACATGTAAGCTCACCTTAGAGATTACCGATAAGCTCACCTTTGAGCTCACTTGGGAGCTCACCAAGAGTAGCTCACCTAGGAGCTCGTAGAAGTAGCTTGCCCAGGAGCTCATCGAGTAGCTCAACTTGAGCTTACCCAGAAACTCATTTGGGATCTCACCTGACAGCTCACCTTGAGCTCACCCAAGAGCTTGCTAAGTAGCTCAACTTGAGCTCACCTAGAGCTCATCAAGCAGCTCACCTGAAAACTCACATGGGAGCTCACCTAACATCTCACCTTGCCAACTCACATGGGAGCTCACCTATCGATCACCTTGCACTAGCTCACCTTTAGCTCACTATGGAGCTCACCATTTCATCTCTCCTTGAGCTCATTTGGTTGTTCACCTCAGAGTTTTTCGAGTAGCTTGCCAATTAGCTCACCGGGAGATTACCTAATAGCTCATCCGGGAGCTCACCGAGCAGCTCACTAAGTACGTTAACTTGAGCTCATCGAGTATCGAGAAAGCTCACTAGGGACCTTTCACCGGGAGCTCACCAAGTAGCTCACTTGGGAGCTCACCACATAGCTCACCAAGTAGCTCACCTAGGAGCTCACCGATCAGCCTAGGAAAATTATGAAATAATTTTTTTTAAGAATGGTCTACAAACAAGTAGCAAGACACTAGTTTGAAACTAAATAGGTTCTAAAAAATTCTAATTAACCAAACACAATATTTCCATTTTTATCTTATAACAAGTTTACAAGGTTCCAATTTGGAGGTTACAAGTTTTACTAAGGTTCAGGGAGAAATTTATCCCTAGGCCTGCTCTCTATCAAGCCCTAAACTTCAACTAGATTTTTCACACACTTAGATTTATCAAAACTTTCCTAAACTAGGCTCATTGGATAGGAAATTTCCTCACCTTTCCAACCATATAAATAAGTCCTCCTAACTCCTTGTAAAACTCAAGTTATGGCCGGGTGGAGTTTTAGGGGAAAATTTTCCCTTAGGGAGGTCCACAGGGTTAGGGAGAAAATTGGGAAAAATTTTTTCCCAAATGCCACGTGTCATCACGTGATTGGTGAGGGGCTTTGTGGGGTCGTGGGGGAGAAAAAGAAAATTTTCCAAAGGAAAAAATGGTTAAGTTTTCCATTTTGATCCGTGACTTTTTCCCAAAATGTTAAGTTTTCACGCGTCCGCGCCACGTGATTGGTTATTAGGGGGCCATGGGGTTGGGGGAAAAAGGGAAAATTTTCCCAAAAAAAATTTTTAAAAATCCATGTTAAGTGTCTTTATTGTGGGAAAATTGGGAAAATTTTCCCAAGGCAAAATTTTCAAAATTTTAAGTTTTATTAAGGGTGCCACCTCCAAAGTGCCACGTGGTGAATTCTGATAGGATGAGAGGGTGGTGGGGCCACGGAAATTTTTAAGAAATTTTTCTAAAGTTCAAAATTTAAATTTTTCTAAGGTCGAATTATTTCATTTTTGGTTTGGGATGGCCATTTTGAAGTAAAACTTCAAATGGCCATAACTTTTGATAGAAGCTCCATTTTAGGAAAATGAGGACTTTCCAAAATCTCGAGTCCTCTTTTCATAAAAATCATCAATTTTAGAATTTGGTGAAGTTTTGAGGGTCAATTTTAAGAAATCAATCTGCAGGGTTTATAATTTTAAAACTAACAATTTTCAACTTATAAGATTTGATTCAATTTTGATATTTCTTCTTCTGAGCATGTAAATTGAGCATTGGGAAATGGTCTTGGGTAAGTTTAAGTATATTTTCAAGGTCCAATTTGGATATTGGGTTGCATTTGGTAAATTTTACATTTTTTTGACAGTAAGTTGGATTGTGAAGTTAAAATTGGATTTGATAGAGTTTTTGAGATATTTTCTTAAATATGAAGTTCAATGTGGGTTCAATAGGACCTAATACATCTAAAATACTTTGTTTCCTTTCTCAATTTTAACTAAAAATCTGAACTGTACATTTTTTATGGAATTCATTGCCAGAATTAAAGAAAGAAATAGAGATCATTTGCTAACAAGTTTATTAACCAATTTGCATCTTCCAAATATGGGGAGGCATTTCAAATCTTATCTAAGACATTCAATTGATTCAAACAATTAATTGACAGTTCATATGCAAAGTTTAAACTCTAGTTTTGATTTCAAACACAATACATTTACTGGCAATGCTATTTCTTAATCTCTTTCAAAACAGAGTTTTCATTTCACAACAACAACTCGGATCTAATACAACAATGAAATTTTGAGAAAGGAATGTAATTCTTTATTTGATTTCCAACAATAATTCAACAGTTTATCTCTTTCTTTGAATTTCAAGTTACAATGCACAATACATATTTCTTTCTTTCACATTCTTCTCATAACACAGTATGGAATAATAATTCTTTACAATTCACTTATCACTTTCAACCTTTTAATTTCAATACAAGATGTCTTCTCATTACAATTAACAATACAAATCATCCACTTCAAAGTGGGAAGGTTACAATGAACTTGCTAAAAAGGAAATGACTGTCAAACTGATTTCTCCAAGCTCCAAACAGCAACAGGCTGATTTCTTCATCTTTTATCTTTTAATCACAACAAGGAAGGGGGAAAGGCAACACTCTCCACCCAACCAAGATACCCAATGGGAAAATAGAATCCATCTTTCCCCATTGGCCCCCGAGCCCCAACCATATTGAAATGGAGCATGATAATTCAACTCATGGCAACATGGACTTCTTTCACATGCAAGCAACACTCATGTATCACAAAAATCAATGAAGACACAAATCAAAACAAGGCAAGTTTCTCAACTACATTTGAAAATAGTCATACAATCACAAAGGCTTGAGCAAGCAAGCCAAACAAGAGCAAGAACTATGGAGGTCTCCTTATGCCTCCCATGTTGAAATTGGACATCCACCTACAACAAACCACCAAGAACATAACCATCCCATAAACCTTATCCCTCCTCAACCCCTCCTTATCCCTCCTCCAAATTTATCCCTTATACCTCCCCCAAAGTAAGAAATGCATGCATATTCTTTTCCTAGGTGGATTCCAAACAACACTCCCTCCTCAAGACAAGTGCCAATGGAAAATCCCTTATCCCTCCTCTGATTAACCTCATAGTCTTCTCTCCACACCATGCCCTAAGCATTCTACCCATCCCTCTAAGAATTTCAAACACAAACACATTCAAAATTCATGCTAAAAGAGGGAAAAACAACAATTTTAAAAGAGTGAGAGCCTACCTCTCCATAATGGAGACTTGTTTCCAAAACAACAATAGTTCTTTTTTCACTCAAAACACAGTCCCAAAATCAGCAAGGTAAATGTATGCACAAATCAATCCAAGCTCTTCCACAAAGCAAGCTCCAAAGGCAAGAGAAAAATTTGACCCAAGAGTGTAATAACAAAGTTTCAACAACCCCAAAATGAGGAGGAATTCAAATTTTAAAGGAGAGGGTGGAAGAGGATGATGTGGATTCCAAGTGGGATGCCACATCATTTTTCTTCATTCCCCAAGAGTGCAATCCACATCAACAACAAATCACCATTAAATGAAAAATGACAAAATTACTTACACACACAAAATAGCCCATACCCCAAAAGGAATGCATTAAAAATTTGTAAGACAAGTGCAATCAATACTTGCCCAAATTTATGTCAAAATACAATAAAATAGATTGATTTTGACTCCAAATCAATAATCATGGTTGGTGGAGGTTTTGAGAGGTGTGGGACAAGTTTAACTTGTCCCACAAGCCTCCAATTTAGGCTCCCAAGACCAAATCCGAGTTTCAAAGAGGATGGAGTGTTCTACACTCCAAAATCTGCCTTACACAATCTATCATTTTACTTACACAACTCTTACATCCTCTTACAATTTCTTACACATGCATTTATATTTATGACATTTATTTATTACAATCTTTTATAAAGATTTATTTATTTACCACATGGTTATAATATATATAAGTCAATTTTCATTTTCAACCAAGACAATAACATTTAATTTATATTCCACATCCCAATTAATATAATTGAAATTTAACTATAAGACTCTCACATTATACTATCACATTAAAATAATTAAAATAAAGAGCACATTACAAATAAAATACATACAACAATAATTTTAAAAAGGGACACAACAAATAAAGCACACATATACCCCATGGTCACAATAATGGAAATCCCCCATGGGAAATCCTAACAAAACACAACATACAACTCAAACACAGTTGCCATGGTGACCTTGTTGATTTCACACTGAATTCCAATATGGTTAGTCTCCAGTCCCCGACATTGTTGTGATTTTTAACCTAAAAATGCAATATACCCCTTCGGCCTCATGGCCATATCAGAACATCCAAATGATATAAGCAACATACAATTATTAAATCCAAATCACAACATTATCAAGAATTTAACATTTATCATTTAAATTCAATTTGCAACTATATCATCATCCAATAGATTTCTATACTAGAGCTATTCATAATATCAATGTCACATGTCTAAAATCAACATCAATAACCTGTCCATGTCAACTAGTATATCATCATCCACATAATAATAATAATGTCTCAATGATCCTCAAGCAAAATAACTGAATCCAGATCAATATTAATCCATAGTCTAACATCTAACCATCATACTAATCAAAACATAATAATGTCCATAGGAATCCATGATCTAGCATATACACATCATACTACATCAAAACATAATTATGTCCAAAATATGATCAATAGTGTCAGGATCAGTATCTAAATAGTGTCCAAGGAAAGTGGGCACTACATCCCCCTCCCCTTAGACTCGACTTCCTCCTGAAGTCACTGGAACAAATGTGGAAACTACACTCGTAAAGCAGTAGCATCCTCCCAAGTGGCTGCAGTCTCATCATATCTATCCCACTACACTCATACCTGATCAATCTCTCTACCTCGAAGGCCCAGGGTCCTACGATCGATGATACAGATGGGCTCCACCATCACCTACCCCTAATCCTGTACCTACAATGATGTCCAATCCAGCACATGAGAAGGATCTGTGATGTATCTCCTAAGAACAGAAACATGAAACACATCATGTACGAGACAAGCTAGGTGGCAATGCTAGATGGTAAGCCAATGGGCCGATACGCTCCAGATCTCAAAAGGTCCAATGAACCGAGGAGCTAACTTAGAACCTTTTCCATAATGGATCGGGCTCTTATGTGGTCTAACATGAAGGAATACCTTCATGCCCACATCAAAATTACACTCGGTCCTATGTTGATCAGCGTACTTCTTCTGCCTATCCTATGCCTCCTACAATCTCTACCTGATCAACACTACCTACTGCTCCATGTCTTGCAAAAGAGCTGGTCCTAGGGATACTCTATCCTCCAATCTATCCCAGCTAAGGGGTGTCCTGCACTCCCTACCATACAAGGCCTGGAAAGGAGCCATGCCTATAGAACTCTAAAACTATTATTGTAGGCAAACTCCACAAGATACAGATACTCCTCCCACTTAGACTGCTGATCCATCACGTACATCCTGAGCATATCCTCCAAAATCTGATTCACTCTCGGTCTGTCCATCTATCTCTAGGTGATAAGTTGTGCTGAAGTTAATCTTCATCCCGAGGACATACTACATGGTAGTCCAGAAATGTGAAGTGTACAAGGGATCACGGTCACAAATGATCTTCCACGGGATTCCGTGTAACCTGACGATCTCATCCAAGTAGACACGTGCCACTACACTAGCTGTATACGTGGTCTTTACCAGGTGAAAAGTGAGCTACTTTTGTCAATTTATCAACCGTGACCATGATGGCGTGGTGATATCTCGACATCGGTAATCCAACAATGAAATCCATGGAAATGGTGTCCCATTTCCACTCCAGTATAGCATGAGGATAGAGAAGGCCAGCTAGATGCTGATGCTCAGCCTTCACTTTCTGGCACTCTAAACAACATGACACAAATTGAGCCACATCCCTACAAAGTCCTCTCCAGTGATATAACTATCTCAAGGTGGCATGTGCATCTTCTTCACCCCAGGATGGGCTGAATAGGGTGCACGATGTGCCTCTATCAAGATGTCCTACCTCAAGCCTCCATCTCTAGGAACATAAATCTGACCTCTATTCCTAGAAGACCATCTACCTCTAGTGAGAAACCATCAAATTTCCCCTCAAGGGGGCTCTTGAGACTCAATCTCTGCTCGAGCTGCAATGTAAAAACTATCAAGAGGAAGTGATGAAAGAATCCTATTCCATAAATCTGTGCTCACTAAAGTAGCCATGCTCAAATGCCTCCATCTGCTGAGGGCATCTACAACCACATTCTCCTTCCCCTTCACATGCTCTATCTCCATGTCATACTCACAAAGAAACTCCATCCAACGCCTCTGATGAGTGCATTTAGATTGGGCTGCGTGAAGAGGTGGCGAAGACTCAAATGGTCTATCCTGAGTGTGAATCTCCATCCAAGAAGAAAATGTCTCCATCTAACCAAAGCATGCACAACTACCGTAAGCTCAAGATCATGGGTAGGATAATTAAGCTCATGATCCTTGAGTTTGTGAGACTCAAAAGCTACAACCCTACCATCCTGCATCAACACACCTCCAAGCCTACTAAAGAAGCATCTGTGCAAACAAAGAACTCCCCCTGTGGATCCGACACTACAAGAATGGGTGTTGTAGTGAGATATTCCTTCAGTGTCCTGAAGGCCTACTCACACCTGTCTGACCAAACAAACTTCTTCCCTTTCCGCTGAAGGGAAGTGATGGGGTGTGCTATCCGAGAGAAGTCCTACACAAATCTCCTATAATAACCTACTAACCCCATGAAGCTACGTACACTCTCTCATCACTGTAGTGGGTGCTGGCCAATCCATAATGGCTCTAATCTTGGAAGGATCAACTATGATACCTTCACCTAAGATGATATGACCCAAGTATTGAATCTCTGACTGAAAGAAAGCACACTTCTCCAAGTTCCCATAAAGTTGCTGCTCACGAAGACACTGAAGAACCTGACGAAGGTGCCCCTCATGCTCCTCACACGTATATGTGAGTAAATCAAAATGTCATCAAGAAAGATGAGCATGAAGCAATCTAAAAAGGTCCTAAATACCCCATTCATCAAACTCATAAACACTACGGGGGCATTCGTCAAACCAAAAGGCACCACTGTGAACTCATAGTGCCCATACCTCATACGAAAAGTAGTCTTATGAATGTCTACCTCTCATAATCCTCAACTGATGGTACCCTGACTTGAGATCAATCTTAGAGAACACCATGGCCCCCTTCATTTGATCAAACAAGTCATCAATGCGAGGTAGGGGATAACGATTCTTGATCGTTACCTTATTCAACTGGTGGTAGTCTATGCACAACCGCAAGGATCCATCCTTCTTCTTAACAAATATAACTGGTGCACCCCAAGGGGATACACTAGGATGGATAAGGCCTTTCTCTAGAAGGCCCTCCAGCTGCAACTTGAGCTCATAGAGCTCTGGGGTGGTCATCCGATAAGGAGCTCATGAGATAGGCTCTACTCCTGGAACCAGATCAATATGGAAATCAATCTCACGTGGGGGTGGCATCCCCGGTAGCTCCCCTAGAAAACATCTACATACTCTCTCAAAATGGGATGGTCATCTAGCAATGGCCCACTAGACCCATCCTCTACCCTGTCACTGACTTATGATTGCATACATCTGACAACCCCATCGCACACACCGCTTGAGCTGCATAGCGGAATGTGCAATAGAAAGTCTCCCCGACCCCGAAATCACCGACTCAACTCCAAGATCATCTACACAAGATATAGTCTTATGATAGCAATCCATCCTGGCCCTGTGTGTAGACAACCAATCCATGCCTAAAATGACTCCATACGAGCCCAAAGGAAGTATGCGGAGATCTGAAGTGGTGGTGAAAGGTCCCAAGTTAACAACACACTCCTTTACTAAGGAGTCTACAGAGACCTTGGCTCCCAAGCCATCTCGACATCCCAACTATGACCCTATCTAACAACCACCAGCCTGCATCGCTCTACTAAGGATGGTGCAATAAATGAATCAAAAGAACCAGAGTCAAACAATATAGAAGTAGGAACACCTCCAATACTACTGTAGGTCTCAATGACCATGCTCTGGTGCTCAGCCTGGTGGTTCTCAACCACTACATAGATCCTGTGACTCCATCCCATGTCTCCGACTGTAGGCTCTGAGATGGGTGCCTTACCCTTATTAGGGTTCTGGGGGAAATCTCTCCAAAAGTGTCCCACTACTCCACACCCGAAGCAACCACCTGAAGTCCTCCAAACTATAGCACCACCAGAAGGTGCCCTAGAGGTAGGTGTTGTGGACCCTGATGATCTAGCCATAGTCTGTTGTGGCCTCTGTGGTCGAGCTCCTGCTGACTGAGCTCTAGCTCCACCTTGTGTCCTGGTGGGACCCCTAGGAGGCCCCATGCTCTGACCTCTCTGTGCATCAACTCTCTGAGGAGGCCTAAAAGGTGGGTGGGACTGCTACTGCTGCTTTGCTATGGCCTGAAAGATGACTATGAAGAATGCTAACCACCATGGGGAGGAGGAGCTGACCCCCTCACTCTACTATCCTACAACTACTGAATACGGCTCCTGACCTAGTCTCTAGCCTACTGGGTTTTACCCCGAGTCTCCTCTATGCAATGTAGGCCTTCTCAATGGCCTCTGCTAATGTCTGTGGGTAGTGGATCCATACTACACCTCCAATGTCCAAATTAAGGCCCTCGGATGAACCTATGGATCCACACCTACTCATCCTACATGTAATCAACGTACTGAAGTAGGTCCAGGAACCTACTCTCATACTTGCCACTATAAGGGAAGCCTGTCGAAGGTCATGGAACTCATCGATCCTCTACTATATGAATCTCCATGGCAAGTATCTACTCCTGAATCTCTCCTCAAATAGCTCCCAAGTGACTATCTCTGAGTCTATATGGAGCTTCTCCTCTGTCCTCCACCATACTCCAGCTCCATCCTTCAGTAGATGGATCGCAACACGAGCTTTCATGTTGCTAGAACAAGGACAAAGCTTGAAGCAACCGCTCAAGCTAACTAGCCAGGCCTCTACCTAGAATCCCCCTGTGTCACCTAAATAATGAGATGGCCTAAGCTTCAGGATTTCCCTGATGTGATCTATAGCCATGGTCTGATGGCCTCTGGGCCTCTCTATAAGCTCATCCCTAAGCCTAGGGCTCTCGAGACCTCTCTCTATGCTCCAGAACTCTGTCACCCTACCTCCTAGGTGGTGAATCTACTCTGACTGACTCTACATGAAAATTCTCTCCTCCATCCTCCTCACTGAGTGGAGGGGGTGCATGTCCCTCTATGGAAATATCTCTATCATGTCTGCCTGAGTGCCCTCCTACTGATCCTCCACGTAGGGCAACATTAACATCCTGGAGAGTCTACAAAATCTGTGGTAGGATAGCTGCTAAACCCTGATCCGGTGGTGGTGGTGGTGGTGGAGGTGGTGGTGGTGACTCTAGTCTCTGTGAATGTTCCTCCTACTCCGTCTGAGCTCCCTACATAGACTAGAGTGGGAGTTAGTTCATTACCTTGAGTTTCCTTCAGTTTTCTAAGTTTACTAACATGTTCAATTTTCAAACGGTTTTGTTTTCTAGATTATCAATTTGCTAGTTTTAGGTTTCAAGTCTCAATGTTTCTAGTGTGCCCAATGGTCCAAGCTTTTGAACCACTTTCTCTGATACCAAGTGTAATGCCCGCTTCAACTACCACTTGAGACCAAGAAACAAACTAGGAAAATTATGGAATAATTTTTTTTTGTAAGAAGGGTCTACAAACAAGTAGCAAGACACTAGTTTGAAACTAAATAGGTTCCAAAAAATTTTGATTAACCAAACACAATATTTCCATTTTTATCTTATAACAAGTTTACAAGGTTCCAATTTGGAGGTTACAAGTTTTACTAAGGTTCAGGGAGAAATTTATCCCCAGCCTGCTCTCTATCAAGCCCTGAACTTCAACTAGATTTTTCACACACTTAGATTTATCAAAACTTTCCTAAACTAGGCTCATTGGATAGGAAATTTCCTCACCTTTCCAACCATATAAATAAGTCCTCCTAACTCCTTGTAAAACTCAAGTTATGGCCGGGCGGAGTTTTAGGGGAAAATTTTCCCTTGGAGGTCCGCGGGGTTAGGGAGAAAATTGGGAAAATTTTCCCAAATGCCACGTGTCATCACGTGATTGGTTCGGGCCAGCGGGTCATGGGAAAAAATTTGAAATTTTTCCAAAACCAAAGTCTCAATTTTCCAAAGGAAAATTTTCCTCCGTGCCTCCGCACTTGCTCAAATGGCCACGTGGCGCTTTGTGATTGGCCGCGGGCCGGCGGAGGAAATTTGGATTTTTCGCCCATGGGGTTAAAAGGTTAAAAGAATTGCATGGACCCACGCACCCATGGGGACACGTGTCAACACCCCATTGGCTACTGGGGTGCGGCCGGGTGAGGAAAAAGTGAAATTTTTCCAAAAGTGCAAAATGTTAAGTTTTCATTTCTAAATCCATGGGCCCTCCCTGCCACGTGTCAACACGTGATTGGTGTGGGGCCATGGGGTCAGGGAGAAAAGTGAAAATTTTCCAAAGGGTTCCATTTTGATCCGTGCACCCCCCCTACCACGTGTCAAATAGGGAAAAATTTTTTCCCAAGGCAAAATTTTCAAAATGTTAAGTTTTATTAAGGGTCCACCCCTCCAAAGTGCCACGTGGTGAATTATGATAGGATGAGAGGGTGGCGGGGCCATGGAAATTTTTGAGAAATTTTTCTAAAGTTCAAAATTTAAATTTTTCTAAGGTCGAATTATTTCATTTTTGTTTGGGATGGCCATTTTGAAGTAAAACTTCAAATGGCCATAACTTTTGAATAGAAGCTCCATTTTAGGCAAACAAGGACTTTCCGAAAAATCTCTCGAGTCCTCTTTGCACAAAAATCATCAATTTTAGAATTTGGTGAAGTTTTGAGGGTCAATTTTAAGAAATCGATCTGCAGGGTTTATAATTTTAAAACTGGCAATTTTCAACTTATAAGATTTGATTCAATTTTGATATTTCTTCTTCTGAGCATGTAAATTGAGCATTGGGAAATGGTCTTGGGTAATTTTAAGTATATTTTCAAGGTCCAATTTGGATATTGGGTTGCATTTGGTAAATTTTACGTTTTTTGACAGTAAGTTGGATTGTGAAGTTAAAATTGGATTTGATAGAGTTTTTGAGATATTTTCTTAAATATGAAGTTCAATGTGGGTTCAATAGGACCTAATACATCTAAAATACTTTGTTTCCTTTCTCAATTTTAACTAAAAATCTGAACTATACATTTTTTATGGAATTCATTGCCAGAATTAAAGAAAGAAACAGAGATCATTTGCTAACAAGTTTATTAACCAATTTGCATCTTCCAAATATGGGGAGGCATTTCAAATCTTATCTAAGACATTCAATTGATTCAAACAATTAATTGACAATTCATATGCAAAGTTTAAACTCCAGTTTTGATTTCAAACACAGTACATTTACTGCAATGCTATTTCTTAATCTCTTTCAAAACATAGAGTTTTCATTTCACAACAACAACTCGGATCTAATACAACAATGAAATTTTGAGAAAGGAATGTAATTCTTTATTTGATTTCCAACAATAATTCAACAGTTTATCTCTTTCTTTGAATTTCAAGTTACAATGCACAATACATATTTCTTTCTTTCACATTCTTCTCATAACACAATATGGAATAATAATTCTTTACAATTCACTTATCACTTTCAACCTTTTAATTTCAATACAAGATGTCTTCTCATTACAATTAACAATACAAATCATCCACTTCAAAGTGGGAAGGTTACAATGAACTTGCAAAAAGGAAATGACTGTCAAACTAATTTCTCCAAGCTCCAAACAACAACAGGGCTGATTTCTTCATCTTTTATCTTTTAATCACAACAAGGAAGGGGGAAAGGCAACACTCTCCACCCAACCAAGATACCCAATGGGAAAATAGAAGCCATCTTTCCCCATTGGCCCCCGAGCCCCAACCATATTGAAATGGAGCATGATAATTCAACTCATGGCAACATGGACTTCTTTCACATGCAAGCAACACTCATGTATCACAAAAATCAATGAAGACACAAATCAAAACAAGGCAACAGTTCTCAACTACATTTGAAAAAATAGTCATACAATAAAGGCTTGAGCAAGCAAGCAAGCCAAACAAGAGCAAGAACTATGGAGGTCTCCTTATGCCTCCCATGTTGAAATTGGACATCCACCTAAAAAAAACCACCAAGAACATAACCATCCCATAAACCTTATCCCTCCTCAACCCCTCCTTATCCCTCCTCCAAATTTATCCCTTATACCTCCCCCAAAGTAAGAAATGCATGCATATTCTTTTCCTAGGTGGATTCCAACCAACACTCCCTCCTCAAGACAAGTGCCAATGGAAAATCCCTTATCCCTCCTCTGATTAACCTCATAGTCTTCTCTCCACACCATGCCCTAAGCATTCTACCCATCCCTCTAAGAATTTCAAACACAACACATTCAAAAATTCATGCTAAAAGAGGGAAAAACAACAATTTTAAAAGAGTGAGAGCCTACCTCTCCATAATGGAGACTTGTTTCCAAAACAACAGTTCTTTTGATGCTCAAAACACAGTCCCAAAAGCAATGTAAATGTACGCATGTGAATCAATCCAAGCTCTTCCACAAAGCAAGCTCCAAAGGCAAGAGAAAAATTTGACCCAAGAGTGAAATCTCCAACCTTCAACAACCTCAAAATGAGGAGGAATTCAAATTTTAAAGGAGAGGGTGGAAGAGGATGATGTGGATTCCAAGTGGGATGCCACATCATTTTTCTTCATTCCCCAAGAGTGCAATCCACATCAACAACAAATCACCATTAAAGAAAAATGACAAAATCACTTACACACACAATAGCCCATACCCCAAAAGGAATGCATTTAAAATTTGTAAGACAAGTGCAATCAATACTTGCCCAAATTTATGTCAAAATACAATAAAATAGATTGATTTTGACTCCAAATCAATAATCATGGTTGGTGGAGGTTTTTGAGAGGTGTGGGACAAGTTTAACTTGTCCCACAAGCCTCCAATTTAGGCTCCCAAGACCAAATCCGAGTTTCAAAGAGGATGGAGTGTTCTACACTCCAAAATCTACCTTACACAATCTATCATTTTACTTACACAACTCTTACATCCTCTTACAATTTCTTACACATGCATTTATATTTATGACATTTATTTATTACAATATTTTATAAAGATTTATTTATTTACCACATGGTTATAATATATATAAAGTCAATTTTCATTTTCAACCAAGACAATAACATTTAATTTATATTCCACATCCCAATTAATATAATTGAAATTTAACTATAAGACTCTCACATTATACTATCACATTAAAATAATTAAAATAAAGAGCACATTACAAATAAAATACATACAACAATAATTTTAAAAAGGGACACAACAAATAAAGCACACATATACCCCATGGTCACAATAATGGAAATCCCCCATGGGAAATCCTAACAAAACACAACATACAACTCAAACACAGTTGCCATGGTGACCTTGTTGATTTCACACTGAATTCCAATATGGTTAGTCTCCAGTCCCCCGACATTGTTGTGATTTTTAACCTACAAAATGCAATATACCCCTTCGGCCTCGTGGCCATATCAGAACATCCAAATGATATAAGCAACATACAATTATTAAATCCAAATCACAACATTATCAAGAATTTAACATTTATCATTTAAATTCAATTTGCAACTATATCATCATCCAATAGATTTCTATACTAGAGCTATTCATAATATCAATGTCACATGTCTAAAATCAACATCAATAACCTGTCCATGTCAACTAGTATATCATCATCCACATAATAATAATAATGTCTCAATGATCCTCAAGCATAATAACTGAATCCAGATCAATATTAATCCATAGTCTAACATCTAACCATCATACTAAGAAAAACATAATAATGTCCATAATAATCCATGAGCTAGCATATACATCATCATACTACATCACCTTGAAAGGAACTCACTCACCTTGAGCTCACCTTGCCCAACTTGCTTGAGTTGAGTAGCTCACCTTGTAAGCTCACCTCGCCTTGATAACAAGCTCACCTTGAGCTTCAGGGAGCTCACCGAGTAGTTCACCTCGAGAGCTTGACTAGAGCTCACCTTGCTGAGCTCACCATGGGAGCTCACCGAGAGCTTGACTTGAGCTTTCCTAAACTTACCTTGAGCTCACTTGCGGCTCACCTTGAGCTCACCTAGGAAGCTCACCGAGTAGCCTGAGCTCAAAGGCTCACCTTAAGCTCACAAGTAGCTTCCCAATAACTCACATGGAGCTCACCAAATTCACCTTGAACTCACCTGGGAGCTCACCTATCAGCTTGAGCTAGCTCATAGCTCAGCTCACTCGAGTGAGCTCACCTTGAGCTCACCTTGAGCTCATCTAGAGCTCACCGTGAGTTCTACGAAGTACTCACTTGGAGCTCACCTTAAGAGCTCACCTTGGTAGGCTCACTTGAATCTTGCTTGAGCTCACCGAGTAGCTCATCGGGACCTGAGCTCACCAAGTAGCTCACGGGTGAGCTCACTCTAGCAGCTCACTTAGGTGAGCTCACTTAGCTTGCTCGCAGAGCTCACCTTCATAAGTTTGATCACTCACTCTGAGCTTACCTCACTCTAGAGAGCTCACTCGAGGAGCTCACCTGAAGCTCCCTGGGAGCTCACCTAGGAACTCATCAGAGCTCACCGAGTAGCTTGCCTTTACAACTCCTTACAGATCTCACCTTAGTAGCTTCATCTCTTCACAAGCTCACCTAGTAAGCTCACTCAAGAGTTACCAACATAGCTCACCTTTGAGTAGCTCACCTAGGATCTCACCTGGAGTCAGCACTCACCTAGAGGTGACTTCCATGGGAGCTCACAAGTAGCTCACCTGAGAGCTCATCTGAGTAGCTCACTTGAGAGCTTTCTTAGAAACTCACCTCTGCCTTGACCTAAAACTTCACCTTGATTCAGCTCACCTTGAAGCTCACCTGTAGCTCACTCAAGAGAGCTCACTCAAGCTCACTCAGAGCTCACCTAAGAGCTCACCTAAAAACTCACCTAAAACTCACATAGGAGCTCACTCTAGAGAGCTCACCTAGAAACTCAACTAGATCTCACCTATCAGCTCACTCTTGAGCTCACTCTCAGCTCACCTTGAGGAGCTCACCTTGAGCTCACCTTCACAGCTCAGCTCACTATGAGCTTACCATTGGAGCTTGTCAAGTTGAGCTCACTCAAAAGCTTGCCATGAAGCACTTCACCAAGCTCACCTAGAGCTCAGCTTCTACTTGAGAGCTCACCTAAGCTCACCTTGAGATCACCTTGAGGAGCTCACCTTGCAAGCTCACTTGAGCTCAGCCTAAGTGAGCACTTGGAGCTCACTCAAGTGAGCTCACCAAGTAGCTCACTTGAGCTCACCTAAAGCTCACCTAGGGAGCTCACCGAATGTCACTCACCAGAGTAGCTCACTTGGGAGCTCACCATGAGCTCTCACTTGGTGAGCTCACTTGAGAGCTCACTAAGTGAGCTCACCTTAAGCTTGAGATCTCACTAGAGCTCACTTCAAGTTAAGCTCACTGGAGCTCACCTAAGCTCACCTTTAGCTCACCTTGAGCTCACCTTGAGCTTGCTCACTCACCTTGAGCTCCTTGAGCTCACCTGAGCTTGCCTTGAGCTCACTTGGGAGCTCACCTCACTAGCATTGCTCACTCACAAGTACTTGACTCACCACCTTGAGCTCACCTGAGCTCACTCAAGTAGCTCACCTTTGATCACCTTGAGCTCATCAGTAGCTCACCTTAGCTCACCTTAGAGCTCTCACCTCAGCTTTAAGCTTCCGAGCTCACCACAGGTGAGCTCACCTAAGAGCTCACCTTTGCTTAGTAGCTCACCCAAAAGCTCGTCCTGTAGCTCAACTTTAGCTTGCTTTGGAAACTCACCGAGCTCACCTTGACAAGCTCGCTTGAGTTCACTCGAGCTCACCTGTAGCTCACTCTCAGGAGCTCACCAAGTGAGCTCACTTAGAGCTCACTTGGGAGCTCACCTAGTAGCTTCACTCGAGGACTCACAGCTAGCTCACCAGAGCTCACTGTAGCTCACTTGGGAGCTTTGCTTAGAGCTCACCTAGGAGCTCACCTTGAGCTCATAGAAGCTCACCAAGTAGCTCCCTAGAGCTCACTTGCTAATCAGCTCACCTGATTGCTTGAGCTTGCTCAAGAGCTCTCAGAGCTAACTCACTTAGAACTCACCTCGAGCTCACCACTGAGTGAGTAGCTCACCTTGCCCCACTCACCTTGAGCTCACCTGAGCTCACTCACTCACTTTGAGCTCACCTCAGCTCACCTGAGCTCACTCAGTCACAGCTGACAAGGAGCTCACTTTGAGCTCACCTAGAGCTCACCTAGTAGCTCACCTCAGGAGGCTCACTCACCTAGCTCACCTAGAGCTCTCACCTAGAGCTCACCTAGAGCTCACTCAGTGAGCTCACCTTAATGTGAGCTCACTCGTGAGCTTGCAGTGAGCTACTCACTCTCATTGAGCTCAACTTGAGCCTCACCTAGAAGCTCACCTGGGAGCTAACTCCGAGCATCCTTACTAACTCACTCATCTCAGCTCATCTTACCAAGTAGCTCACTTGAGCTCACCTAGAGATCTGGTAGAGTAGCTCACCGAGAAGCTCACCTGGGAGCTCACCTGGGAGCTTCCTGAGCTCAGCTCAAGCTTCACATGGGAGCTCACCTATTAGCTCACCTTGCCACTCACCTTGAGCACATCAGTGAGGCTCACTCAGCTCTTGGCAACTCACTCTCTTGAGCTCACTCTTGTAGCTCACCTTGAGTCATCGAATGAGCTCACCAAGTAGCTCACCACCTGAGCTCACCTAGGAGCTCACCTTAAGCTCCTTGAGCTCACCTAGGAGCTCACCTTGAGCTTAGCTCACTAGTGACTCACACAGGTCAGCTCAATTCATTTGAGAGCTCACCGAGAGCTCACTGAGCTTCCTGAGAGCTCACTTGGTAGCTCACTTGAGCTCACTTGGAGCTCACTAAGTAGCTCACCTAGGAGCTCACCAGGAGCTCTCACTGGAAGAGCTCACCAAGTAGCTCACCCTGAGCTCTCTGAGAGCTCACCTCAGAGCTCACTGAGTTGCAAGTAGCTCACCTAGGAGCTCACTCATGGAGCTCACCTGGAAGCTCACCTAGCTCACCTAGCTCACTGATATTTCACCTTGAGAGCTCACTAGGAGCTCACCTTGAGCTCATCTTGCTGGTAGCTCACCGAAAGCTCACCTCAGCAGATTGCCTGAGCTCTCTCACTTTGAGCTCACTCACAGAGCTCACGAGCTCACCTGAGTAGCTCACCTAGAGCTCATGGATTGAGCTTGCTTACTCAACTCACCTTAGGAGCTCACCTTGAGCTCACCTAACATTTCACCTTGACTCAGCTGAGCTCACCCTAAGAGCTCACCAGAGCTCACCTCAGTAGCTTGACTAGAGAACTCACCTTGAGCTCACCTGGGAGCTCACCTAAGCTCAGCTCACTCACCTGGGAGAGCTCACCAGAGCTCACTGGGAGCTCACCATGGGAGCTCACTCTAGCTAGCTCACTTGCCAGGAGCTCAAATCACATGGGAGCTCACACTACTTGAGCTCACCTGAGCTCACCGAGGAGCTCACCTTTCAGCTCACCTTCAAGCTCTCATCAGTAGCTCACCTTGAGCTCACTCAACCAAGTCTCACTTGAGTAGCTCACCTAGGAGCTCACCTAACAGCTCTCCACTCAGGAGCTCACCTGAGCTCTCACTTGAGAGTAGCTCACCAAGTAGACTCACTTGAGCTCACTTGAGCTCACTTGTGAGCTCACCGAGTAGCTCACTGGGACCTTGAGCTGGGAGCTCACTCAAGTAGCTCACTGGGAGCTCACTTAGAGCTCTACCTAGAGCTCACCAGGAAACTCACCTCTCACCCAAAGAGCTCACCTAGGAGAGCTCACCAAGGGAGCTCACTCGAGTAGCTCACCTTGAGCTCACTGAGCTCACCAAGGAGCTCATCGAGTAACTCACTTGGGAACTCACCTAGAGCTCACTCACTCATGATAGCTCACCTTGCCAACTCACCTTGAGATCACCTTGTAGCTCACCTTGAGCTCACCTTATCCTTCACCTTGAGCTCATCTCACCTTAGCTCTCAACATGTAAGCACACTCTTTGCAGAGCTCATTTTGAGAGCTCACCTAAGCTCACCTTTTAGCTCACCTAGAGCTCACCTAGAGCTCACCAGAGAATCACTTGGCTGGGAGCTCACAAGTAGCTCACTCAGAGCTCACCAAGTAGACTTGACTTGAGGTTACCTTGAGAACTCACCTGGGAGCTCACCTGAGCTCACCTTGAGCTCACCAAGCTCACCTCAGGAGCTCACCGAGTAGCTCTCTTTGAGCTCACCTTGAGCTCACTTTGATCACCTTTATATCTCACCTAGAGCTCACTCACAACTTGCCTTGACTCACCACCTAGTCACTTGAGCTCACCTTGAGCTCACCTCAGAGCTCACCTTGAGCTCTCACCTTGAGCTTCACCTGATGAGCTCACCTCTAGGGAGCTCACCTCGATAGCTCACCTAAGGTAGCCAGCTAAAGAGCTCACCCAGAGCTCACCTCTGAGCTCACCTAACAGCTCTCACCTTGAGCTCACCAGGAGCTCACTCTAGTAGCTCACCTGAGCTCACTCAGAGCTCACCAAGTAGCTCGAGCTCACTTGAGAGCTCACTCAGAGCTCACCTTGATCTCACCTTGTACTCACCTTGAGCTAGCTCACCTAGCATCTCACCTGGAGCTCACCAAAGCTCACCTGAAGTAGCTCACTCTAGAAATCTTCTAGAGCTCACCCGATTAGCTTGAGTTGAGCTCACTCAGAGTTCAGGGAGCTCACTTTGAGTAACTCACCAAAGCTCACCTAGAGCTGAGAGCTCTCACTCAGAGCTCACCTTGAGCTCACCTTAAGTCTCACCTTGAGCTCACTCAACTAACTCACCTTGAGCTCACCTTGAGCTCACCTTGTGAGCTCACCTCCGAGAGCTCACTTGAGCTCTCTAGTAGCTCACATGTAAGCTCACCTCAAAGAGCTTACTCTAAAAGCTCACCTTGAGCTCACCAAGCTAGAGCTCACCTAGTAGCTCACCTAGGAGCTTCTTCTTGAGCTCACCAGAGCTAGCTCACCTAGAGCTCATGACTTGAGCTAGCTCACTTGAGCTCACCTAGAAACTCACTGGAGCTCACCTTGAAGCTCACCTTGAGCTCACCTTGAGCTCACCTTGAGAGCTCACCTTGAGCTCACTTGAGAGCTCACCTAGAGCTCACCTAGCTCACCAAGAAGCTCACCATAGCTCACTTGAGCTCACCAGAGCCAACTCACTGAGCTCACCTCAAGAGCTCACTCTAGCTCACCTGGGAGCTCACCTTGAGCTCACTCACTCACTAGCTCACTCACATTGGAGCTCACATAGAGCTCACCTTGAGAGCTCACCTACCTCAGCTCACTCACCAGCTCACCTTGTCAGCTCACACTTGAGCTCACCAAGAGCTCACCTCAGCTCACTCACTTGAGCTCACCTAAGAGCTCACCTCAGTAGCTCACCTAGGGAGCTCACCTAGAGCTCACCTAGGAGCTCACCTCGGAGCTCACCGAGCTCACCCGAGTAGCTCACTTGAGCACTGAGAGCTCACTTGAGCTCACCTGAAGTAGCTCACTGGGAGCTCACTGGAGCTCACCAAGAGCTCACTTGAGGAGCTCACTTAGAGCAGCTCACTAGAGCTCACCAAGAGCTCACCTTGAACTCAAGTAGCTCACCAGAGCTCACCTTCTTGAGCTCACTCTCAGAATCAGCTCTAGCTGAGCTCACCTTGAGCTCACCTTGAGCTCACCTTGAGCTAGCTCACCTAAGCTTACTCACCACGGGAGCTCACCTGAGCTAGCTCACCTAGAGCTCACTCAGTCACTCACCTAGCTCACCTTGAGCTCACCTTGCTCAGCTCACCTTGAGAGCTCACTCAGCTCTCACCTTAGAGCTCACCAGCTCATTGCTCACCTTGAGCTCACCTTAAGCTCTCACTCGTGAGCTCACCTAGGAGCTCACCTAGAGCTCACCTTGAGCTCACCAAGTAGCTCACTCTCAGCTCTCACAACTCACCTCGAGCTCACCTGTAGCTCACCTAGAGCTCACCTGAGTAGCTCACCTTGAGCTCTACTCTTACCTGGGAGCTCACTGAGAGCTCTCTGAGCTAGCTCACTTGCCAGCTCACCTTGAGCTCACCTAGAGCTCACCCTTGAGCTCAGCTCACTTGAGATCTCACTCTTCCAATCTCACTCACTGAGCTCACCTTAGAGCTCACCTGAGCTCACTAGCTCTCAGTAGCTTGACTTGACTTGAGAGCTCACCTGAGAGCTCACTCGAGCTCACTTGAGCTCACCAAGTAGCTCACCTTGAGCTCACCTTGATCTCAGCTCACCTAAGAGCTCACAAGCTCACCACATCAGTAGCTCACTCTAGTGGAGCTCACCTGAGAGCTCTCACTCAGTTCAGCTCACCTTGAGCTCACTCGAGCTCACCAGCTCACTCGGGAGTACCCTGAGCTCACCTAAGCTCACTCACTCACTAGGAGCTCACCAAGTAGCTCACCTTGAGCTCACTTGAGCTCAGCTCAGCTTTGAGCTCACCTCTAGAGCTCACTGAGAGCTCACCTGAGCTCACTCAGAGCTCACCAAGTAGCTCACTTGGGAGCTCACCTAGAGCTCACACTAGGAGCTCCAAGAGCTCACTAGAGCTCACTTGAGCTCAACTCACCTGAGCTCACTTGGGAGCTCACCTGATAGCTCACCTTGAGATGAGCTCACCTGAGCTCACCTTGAGCTCACCAAGTAAGCTCACTAGCTCAGCTCACCTTGGAGCTCACTCACCAAGAGCTCACCTTGGAGCTCACTCGAAAGCTCACTCCGAACTCACTGAGCTCACCTTGAGCTCACCTTGAGCTCACCTTGAGCTCACTTGAGCTCACCTAGAGCACCAGAGCTCACCTGTAAGCTCACCTTGAGAGCTTACCTATGAGCTCACAGTAAGCTTCACCTTGAGCTCACCTGAGCTCACTTGAAGTAGCTCACTTGCTCAGAGATCACTTAGGAGCTCAAAAGCTCACTAGATCAGCTCACCTGAGAGCTCACCAAGAGCTCAGCTTGAGCTCACTTGAGCTCACCTAGAAACTCACCTGGAGCTCACCTAGAATCACCTCACTCGAGCTCACACCAAGTAGCTCACTTAGAGCTCACCCATCGAGCTCACCTTGAGCTCAGCTCAGAGCTCACTAAAGCTTGAGCTAGCTCACCAGACTCACCTAGAGCTCACTCAAGAGCTCACCTGGGCTTCAACTCACCTTGAGCTCACCTCTTGAGCTACTCGCCGAGGAATTCACTTACCAGCTCACCTTGAGCTCACTTGATAGCCAGGGAGCTTGCATGGAGCTCACCTGAGCCTCACTCACTAAGCTCACTCACCTGAGCTCACCGAGAGCTCACTACAAGCTCACCTTGAGCTCACCTTAGACTCACCGAGCTCACCTCAGTAACTCACTTGAGCTCACCTGACAAAGCTAGGGAGCTCACCTCAGAGCTCACCTTGAGCTCACTAGGGAGCTCACTCACTACCGAACTCTCACCAGGAGCTCACTCGAGCTCACTCTGAGCCTAGCTGAGCTCGCTAGCTTTCACTTGAGCTCTCACCTTGAGCTCACCTCACAGAGCTCACCTAACAGCTTACCTGGGAGCTCACCAAGCTCACCACTCAAGCTCACCTGGGAGCTTCACATCAAGAGCTCACCTAGATAGCTCACTCTAAAGCTCACTGGGAGCTCACCTTGAGCTCACCTGAGCTCAGCTTGAGAACTCAAGAGCTCACCAAGTAGCTCACCAGAGAGCTTACACCGAAGACTCACCTAGAGCTCACCTTGAGAGCTCACCTAAGCTCACCTTGAGCTCACTTGAGTAGCTCACTCGAGCTCACTTGCTCACCTTAGAGCTCACCTAAACTCACCTTGAGCTCACTCTAGCTCACCTAAGTAGCTCACCTCAGAGATTGCTCACTAAGCCACTCAGCTCAGCTCACTCACTCACTTGAGCTCACTGAAGCTCACTCAGCTCACCTAGAGCTCACCTCACCTAAGCTCACCTTGAGCTCACCTGAGCTCACCTAAAGCTCACCTTCGAGCTCATCGAGCTCACTCAGCTCACTCACTCTACCAAGGAGCTCACCTCAAGCACTCACTCACTTGCTCACCTTAGGAGCTCACCTTGAGCTCAGCTCTTGAGCTAGCTCACTCACTTGAGCTCACCTTTCAGCTCTCACCTTTCTAGCTCACCTTGGGAGCTCACTCCAGAGCTCACCGAGAGCTCACCTAAATAGCTCACTCAGTAGCTCACCTCACTCACTTGAGCTCACTCTCTAGAGCTTCGCACCTGCTCACTCACCTTTCTAGAGCTCACCTAGGAGCTCACCTAGAGCTCACCTTGAGCTCACCTTGAGCTCACCTTGTAGCTCACCTCGAGCTCTCACCGAGAGCTCACCTGGAGCTCACTCAGCTTACTTGAGTAAGCTCACCTCAAGAACTCACCTAGTAGCTCACCTAGCTCACTCACCTCAGAGAGCTGGGAGCTCACCTTGAGCTCACTAAGAGCTCACTCACTGAGAGCTCACCTTGAGCTCACAAAGCCTTACTCACTTGGAGCATTCAGCTCACCAGAGCTCACCTAGAGCTCACCTTGAGCTCACACCTGGAGCTCACCCTCTAGAGCTCACCTGATAAGCTCACCTTTAGCTCACTAGAGCTCACTCAGGAGCTCCTTCTGAGCTCACTTGAGCTCTTCCAAGAGCTCACTCTTGAGCTCACCTGAGCTCACCTTGAGCTCAGTTGTTTGCTAGCTCACTGCAAATAGCTCACTTAGAGCTCACTCACCTTGAGCCTCAGCTCACCTTGAGCTCACTCTTGAGTAGCTCACCTCATGAGCTCACCGCTGAGCTCACCTTTCACTAAGCTCACTCAGCTCACCTTTCAAGACTCTCAGCTGAGCTCACCTAAGCTTCACTAAGCTCACTCACCCAAGTTCAGCTCACTTGAGCTCTCACTGGAGCTCACTCAGAGCTCACCTTGAGCTCAGAGCTCACCTAGAGCTCACCTCATAGCTCACCTTGAGCTCACCTAGAGCTCACCTGAGCTCACCTAGAATCACTGCAAGAGCTCACCTTTGCACCGAAGACTCACTTGTAGCTCACCTTCAGCTCACCTCACTCAGCTCACCTGGAGCTCACTACCAAGCTCTCTCACTCAGCTCACTCGAGCTCACCAGCTCTCACCAGCTCACATGGAGCTCACCTTGAGAGCTCACCTAGAGCTAGCCACTCAGCTCACCTTGAGCTCACTTGAGAGCTCACCTTGAGCTCAACTCACCTAGCTGAGCTCACCTCAGCTCACCGGGAGCTCACCTCGAGCTCACTTTTCTCACTTGCTGAGAGCTCACTCAAGAGCTCACCAAGAGCTCACTTGACTAGGAGCTCACCACTGAGCTCACACTTGCTTGAAGCTCACCTAGAGAGCTCACCAGAGCTCACCGAGCTAGAGCTCACTTGAAGAGCTCACTTGTGAGCTCACTCGAGAGCTCACCGAATCAGCTCACTCGACTCACTTTACAAGAGCTCACCAAGAGCTCACTCACTTGAGCTCACTCTAGAGCTCACTCACCTCAGAGCTCACCTTCAGCTCACCAAGCTCACCAGAGCTTGCTCGAGCTCACCAGAGCTCACCTTGGAGCTCAGCTCACCAAGCTCACTCACCTAGAGCTCACTCACTCACCTTGAGCTCACTTAGCTCACTTCAGCTCAGCTCACTCGAGCTCACCTCTCTAAAGCTTCACCTTGAGCTCACCTTTAGGAGCTCACTTAGTAAGCTAGCTCACTCAGCTCACTCAGCTCACCTCAGCTTCACTTGAGCTCTCACTCAGAGCTCACCTAGAGCTCACCTCAGAGCTCACCTAGGAGCTCACCTAGGAGCTCACCTAGGGAGCTCACCTCTGAAGAGCTCATTCCAGAGCTCATCACTCTAGCTCACTTAGAGCTCACCTTTCTCGAGAGCTCACCTTAGCTAATCTCACTCTTCACCGAGCTCACCTAAAGAGCTCACCTTGAGCTCACCTTTGAGCACTCACAAGCTCACTCAGTCACTCTCAGAGCTCACCTGAGAAGCTCACCTTGAAGTAGCTCACCTGAGAGCTCACCAAGTAGCTCACCTAGAGCTCAGCTCACTCAGCTCACCTGAGCTCACCTTATTCAGCTCACTCACCTAAGTAGCTCACCTGTAGCTCACCTTGGAGCTCACTCATCTTGAGCTCACCTGAGCTCACCTTGAGCTCTACTGCAAGCTCTCACTCTTGAGAGCTCACCTCAGAGCTCACCTAGCTTGAGCTCTTGCTTCGTAGAGCTCACTCACCTTGAGCTCACTTCAAGAGCTCACTCACTGAGAGCTCACCAGGGAGCTCACCTCAGAGCTCACTTCAAGAGCTCACTGTGAGCTCACTCAGGAGCTCACTGGAGCTCACCTTGAGCTCACTTGAGCTCTCGGGAGCTCACCTGAGCTCACCTGAGAGACCTTTAGAGCTCACCAGAGCTCACCTTAGAGCTCACCAAGTAGCTCACCAAGTAGCTCACCTAGAGCTCACCTTCAGGAGCTCTTCTGGAGCTCACACTTGATTTAGCTCACCTTAGAAATTGAGCCTTGCTTCTAGAGCTCACCTTACTGGAACTCACCTTGAGAGCTCACCACTTGAGTAGCTCACCTCAGCAGTCAGCTCAAGCTCACCAACCAGCTCACTTCGAGCTCACCCTTGAGCTCACCTAAGGAGCTCACCTCAGAGCTCACTCATCAGCTTCTCACCTAAGCTCACCTAGAGAGCTCACCTTGAGAGCTCACCTCAAGAGCTCACCTGAGCTCACTCAGAGCTCTCACCTACTCAGCTAAGCTCACCTAGAGCTCACTCATGGAGCTCACCTTGAGCTCACTATTGATCAGCTTCCGAGAGCTTAAGCTCACTAAGCTCATCACTCACTGAGCTCACCTTTTGCCAAGCTCACCTTGAGCTCATCACTTGCTCAGCTCAACTCACCTGAGCTCACTCTGAGCTCTCACTTGCTCACCTAGCTCACTCCTACCTAGCTCACTCTGAAGCTCACCTTGAGCTCACCTCAGAGAGCTCACCTGAGCTCACCCTTAGCTCACTGCAGCTCACTAAGAGCTCACCACTTGAGCTCACCTTGAGCCACCGAGCTCAGCTCACCGAGAGCTCACTCAAGAGCTCACTCTGAGCCTCACCGAGCTCACACTTGGCTCAGCTCTCCTAAGAGCTCACTCTTGAGCTCACCTCACCTGCTAGCTCACCTTGAGCTCACTCTAGAGCTCACCTAGAGCTTCGAGAGCTCACCTTGAGCTCACTCTAGAGCTCACCTAGGACAACTCACCAAGTAGCTTCAATGAAAAGCTCACATGGGAGCTCACCTAGGGAGCAGCTTAGAGCTCACTGAGCTCACCTTGAGCTCACTTACTGGAGAGCTCACCTCACTTAGTCACTCACCTGGGCTCACTCACCTTGAGCTCACTTGAGCTAGCTCACTTGAAGCTCACTCAGAGCTCACCTGGGAGCTCATCTAAAGCTCACTCACCTCAACTGAGCTCACTCAGAGCTCACTCAGCTCACCTAGGAGCTCACTCATGAAAGCTCACTTTCTAGGAGCTCACCTAGAGCTCACCTGCAAGCTCACCTAGTAGCTTCACTGGAGCTCAGCTAGAGCAGCTCACTTGAGCTCACTTGAGCTCACTTGAGAGCTCACCTGAGTAAGCTCACTCATGGAGCTCACACTAGGAGCTCACCAAGAGCTCACTTTAGAGCTCACCTAAGCTCACCTCAGCTCACCTTGAGCTCACCACCAGATAGCTCACCAAGTAGCTCACCTGGGAGCTCTTTAGGTCTCACTTGAGCTTGATTAGCTCAGTTGAGCTCACCTCGAGCTCACTCAAGTCACCTCACCTGAACTCACCCGAGAGCTCACTTGAGAGCTCACCTTTTAGCTCACCTTTCAGCTCACCTTGAGCTCACCTCAGCCAAGCTCACCTTGAGCTCACTCACTTGAGCTCACTTCAGCTCAGCCTATGTAAGCTCACTTAGAGCTCACCCGAGAGCTTCACCTAACTCACCTTGAGGAGCTCACACTTGAGCTCAGCTCACCTAGAGCTCACCTAGGAGCTCACCTATTGAGCTCACTTCACTCACTTCTCACCTAGAGCTCACTCAGCTCACCTTGCAAGCTCACTTGAGCTTACCGAGAAAGCTCACTTAGAGCTCACTCGAGCACTCACTCAGCTCACCGAGGAGCTCACTTACCAATCTCACCTCAGCTCACCTTGAATTGCAGATTGAGCTCACCCGAGGAGCTTGCCTTGAGCTCACTCAGAGCTCACCTTGAAGCTCACCTCAAGCTCACTAATAAGCTCACCTTGAGCTCACCAAGAGCTCACATTGAATCTCATCATGAGGTAGCTCACCTAGAGCTCACTTGAGCTCACCAAAGCTCACTCACCTTTTACACCTTGAGCTCACCTTAGCTCACTCTTGAGCTCACTTGAGAGCTCAGCTTACACTTTGCCTTGACTCAACAGCTCACCTTAGCTCACTGGGAGCTCACTCACCTTGAACTCACCTGAGCTCACCTAGAGCTCACTCACTAGTAGCTCACCTAGTTGAGCTCACTCTTGTGAGCTCACCGAGCTAGCTCAAGTTGAGCTCACTTGGGAGCTCACCAAGTAGACTCACCCGGAGCTCACCTGGGAGCTCACTGTCACCTAGAGCTCACCTTGAGCTCACTTGAGCTCACTCAAGTAGCTCACCTTAGCTCACTTCTAGGAGCTCACCAGAGCTCACCTCAAATTCTACTTGGAGCTCACTCTAGAGCTCACCTGAGCTCACTCACTCACCGAGCAACTCACTCTAGGTACTCTTGCCTCAAGCTTCACTCTTGAGCTCTCACTTGAGAGCTCACTGAGCTTGAGCTCACCTTGAGCTCACCTTGAGAGCTCATCTTGTAGCTCACACATAAGCTCACCTTAGAGAGCTCCAACAAGCTTGCCATTGAGCTCACCTGAGCTCAGCTCACCTTAAGAAGCTCACTCTAAGCTCAGCTCACCTAGAGCTCTCTTCTACCAGCTCACCTAGAGCTCACCGAAGCTCACTCAGCTCACCTTGAGCTTCACCTAGAAACTCACCTTGAGCAACTCACCTCAGAGCTCACCTGAGCTACTCACTTGAGCTCACCAAGCTCACCTCTAGTGAGCTCACCTTCAGAGCTCACTCTGAGAGCTCACTCTAGTACTCACTTGAGCTCACTGGGAGCTCACTCAAAACTCACCTAGGAGCTCACCAAGCTAGCTCACTTGAGCTTGCATCTCAACTCACCTAGTAGCTCACCTAGGGACATCACACGAGGAGCTCACCTCATCAGGGAGCTCACCTCAAGCTCACCTTGAGCTCACCTAGTAGCTCACCGGGAGCTCTTGACTCGCTCACTCACTGAGCTCACTGCAGAGCTCACCTGGAGCTCACCTTTCAGCTCACCTTGACTTGAGCTCACTCTCAGGAGCTCACTTAAGAGCTCACTCTTGAGCTCACTAGCTCACTCAGCTAGCTCACTTGGGAGCTCACTCAAGTCACTCAACTAGCTCAGCCTCAGAGCTCACTTGAGTAGCTCACTTGAGCTCACTCACTCAAGTGAGCTCACCAAGGAGCTCACCTGGGAGCTCACCAGTACTCACTTCTAGCTCACCAAGAGCTCACTCCAGGAGCTCACTCTGAGAGCTCACTGCTCATCATCTCAGCTCAGCTCACAAGCTCACTCAAGAGCTCACTTGGAGCTCTCACCTGGAGCTCTCACTTGAGAGCTAACTCACTTGAGCTCACTTCACTCGGAGCTCACCTTGAGCTCACCTTTCTGAGCTCACCTTGAGCTCACCCTGAGAGCTCACTTTGAGCTCACTCAGCCTTGAGCTCACTAGTGAGCTCACCTCAGCTCACCAGAGAGCTCACCTCGAGCTCACCCGAGAGCTCGACTTTGAAGCTCACCTTGAGCTCACTTAAGTCACTCACCTTGGAGCTCACTTAGAGCTCAAACTCAGAGCTCACCTGATAGCTCACTCTAGAGACTCACGACAAGCTCACTTTGACTCACCTTGAGCTCACTCTGGGAGAACTCACCTAGCTCACCTTGAGCTCACTGACAGCTCACTAAAGCTTCACCTGAGCTCACCTAAGCTCAGCTAGCTTCACTTGAGAGCTCACCAGAGCTCACTTGAGCTCACTCACCTGAGCTCACCTTCACTCACTCAGCTCAAGGGAGCTCACCCTAGCTCACTCTACTTAATCACTCACTAGAGCTCACCAAGAGCTCACCTCAGAGCTCACCTGATAGCTCACCTTGTAGACTCACTCACCTGCCATTGGAGCTCACCTCGAGCTCAGCTCTTGAGCTCACCTTGAAGCTCACCTTGAGAAGCTCACTCCCAAAGCTCACCTTGAGCTCACCTGTTCTCACTCAAGTAGCTCACCTTGGAGCTCACCTAATGAGCTCACCTAGAGCTCATCTAGAAGCTCACCGAGTAGCTCACCTAGAGCTCACCTTGAGCTCACTTGAGAGCTCACCAGTAGCTCACCTGAGCTCACACTTGAGCTCACCTTGCTCATCACTGTAGAGCTCACTAAGAGCTCACCTTACTCTAGAGCTCACCTGAGCTCACCTTGAGCTTCACTCAGGAGCTCACCAAGAGCTCACCTCCGGAGCTCACCTAAGAGCTCACCTGAGCTCACTTGAGCTCACCTTTGAGCTCACCTCACAGCATTGAAGCTCACTCTTGGGAGCTTCACCTTGAGACTCACCTGAGAAAGCTCACTGCTCACCTCACTTGTCAAGCTCACCTTGAGAGCTCATTTGAGCTTTGAGCTCACTCTCAGCTCATCTACCTGAGCTCATTGCATGTAGCTCACCTTGAGCTTACCGAAGGAGCTCACTTGACTTGCTCACTTGAGCTCACTTGGAGTAGCTCACTCAGGAGCTCACTCAGAGCTCACCAAGAGCTCACCTTGTAAGAGCTCGTTGAACTCACTAAGAGACTCACTTGAGCTCACTGACGAAACTCACTAATTCACTTGAGCTCACCTAGAGCTCACTTGAGCTCACCTAGAGCTCACCTTTGAGCTCACTCTGAGTCAGCTCACCTTGCTCAAAAAGCTCACTTGGAGCTCACTTGAGCTCACCACAGCTCACATGAGTAGCTCACTTGCAAAGCTCATGGCTGGGAGCTCACCTAGTAGCTCACTCGAAAGCTCACCTTGAAACTCACCTGGGAGCTCACCTAGTAGCTCACTAGCTCACCTACCTCAGCTCACTCGAGCTCACCTTGAGCTCACTCTTGCTGGAGCTCACCTGAGAACTCACTCACTCACCTTGAGCTCACACCTAGAGCTCACCTAGGAGCTCACTCTCTCACTCACCTCAGCTCAAGTAGCTCACCTTGAGCTCACCTAGAGCTCACCTGGGAGCTCACCTAAGAGCTCACCACCGAAGCTCAGCTCACTCAAGTAGCTCACATTGAGCTCACTTGAGAGCTCACCTGAGCTCACCTAGAGCTCACCCGAGAGCTCACCGAGAGCTCACAGTAGCTTCACTCGTCTTAGCTCACCTAGCTAGCTTGCTCACTGAGCTTGCAAAGCTCAGCTCACCTAAGTAGCTTGCCTAGCTTTCTCCTTGAGCTCACCTAAGAGCTCACCGAGCTGAGCTCACTCGAGTTGAGCTCACCCAGAGCTTTCAAGTAGCTCACCTAGGGAACTCATGGAGCTCACCTTGGGAGCTCACCTATAGCTTGCTCACCTTGAGCTTTACCACTGAACTCACCTTGAGCTCACCTCACTAACTCACTGAGTCTGCTAGTCAGCTTGAAACTCAAGTGAGCTCACCTTAGAGTCACTCAAGAGTCACCTGAGCTAGAGATTTCTCAAGAAGCTCACCTTTGAGCTCTCCACCTTGAGCTCACCGAGAAGCTCACCTAGGAGCTCAGCTCAGGAGCTCACCTTGAGCTCACTCAGTAGCTCACCAAAGCTCACAAGAGCTCACTTGAGAGCTCACTTGAGCTCACCGAGTAGCTCACCTGGGAGCTCACCTGAGCTCACCTTGAGCTCACCAGTAGCTCACTGCTGTGAGCTCACCGAGAGCTCACCTTGAGCTCACTAGAGCTCACCTTCAGAGCTCAGCTCACCAGAGCTCTCACTTGAGCTCCTTGAAGTAGCTCACCTGAAAACTCACATGGGAGCTCACTCTTACTCTCAAGCTCATCTGGAGCTTCACCGATCTAGAGCTCACCTTGAGCTCATCTGAGTGAGCTCACCTTTGAGCTCACTTGAGTACAGCTGGAGCTCACTTAGAAGCTCACCTTGAGCTCACTCACTGGTAGCTCACCTCAGTAGCTCACCTCAGTACTCACTAACTTGCAGTAGCTCACCTGGGAGCTCACCTAATAGCTCACCTGAGGAGCTCACCTAAACAGCTCACCTAGCTCTCACTCACCTGAGCTACCACAAGCTCAGGCTCACTGAGCTTACTTTCACTAGGAGTAGCTCACTCGTAGCTCACTCAGCTTAGGCTCACCTTGGGAGCTCACTAGTAGCTCACTCTGGAGAGCTCACTGAGTAGGAGCTCACTGAGAGCTCACCTAAGCTCACCTAGGAGCTCACCTAGAGCTCACCAAGCTTGTCAAGTAGCTCTCTTCTGAGCTCACCCAGAAGCTCAAGCTCAGCTCTAGAGCTTCACTAAGAGCTCATCTTAGTAAGAGCTCACCTGAGAACTCACCTAGGAGCTCACTCGATAGCTCACCTTGCTAACTCACCTCAGAGCTCACCTGGAGCTCACCTTGCTAACTTTCACCTTGAGCTCACTTGAGCTTGCCAACTCACTCTGAGCTCATCTTAGTAGCTCACATAAGCTTTCACCTCAAAGATTACCGAAGAGCTCACTTGCTCACCTTTGAGCTCACTCAGCTCAGGAGCTCACCAGTAGCTCACCTAGGAGCTCAACACTCTCAGCTCTCCTTGAGCTCTTCACCTTGAGAGCTCACTCAAGTAGCTCACCTGAGAGCTCACCTTGAGCACTTGACAAAGCTCACCTTGAGAGCTCACCTTGAGCTTGCTCACCAACCAAGCTCACCTAAGTTGAGCTCACCTTGAGCTCACTCAGCAGCTCACCGGAGCTCACCAGTGAGCTCACCTTAGCTCTCACATGGGAGCTCTCACCTCGAGCTCACCTTGAGCTCACATGCTAGAGCTCACTGAGCTCAACATCTCACCTTCACCTACAGTCAGCTCACCTTGAGCTCACCTCGCCAAGAGCTCACCTTTGTAGCTCACCTTGGAGCTCACCTGAGCTCACTCGAGTAGTAAGCTCACCTCAGAGCTTTTCAAGAGCATCTCACCAGCTCACCTGTAGCTCACCTTGAGCTTAGAGCTCACTTCACCTAAGCTCACTTCGAGAGCTCACTTGAGCTCACCGAGAGCTCACTCAGTAGAGCTCACCTTGAGCTCACTTGAGTAGCTCACTCAAGGAGCTCACCTAGCTGACCTCACTAAGTTCAGCTTCACCTTAGCTCACCTTGAGAGCTCACTAAGAGCTCACCTTCAGCTCACAGCTTCCAGTCTGAGCTCATCCTAAGAGCTCACTCTGGGAGCTCACTCACTCACTCACCTAGCTCACCTTGAGCTCACTCAACTTACTAACTCACCTTGAGCTCACCTTGAGCTCACTTGACTGCAACTCACCTTGAGCTCACCTCTCATCTGAGCTCCCTTCCAAGCTCACCTTCAGCTCTCACCTCTCACCTAGGAGCTCACCTGAGCTCACCTTACAGCTCACTTAGAGCCTTGAGCTCACCTTGGAGCCACCTTGAGCTCACTGAGCTCAGAGCTCTCTCACTTTGAGCTCACTCACTTGGGAGCTCTTCACAAATAGCTCACCTAGCTCACCTAGAGCTCACCTAGAGGGACCTAACAGCTCACCAAGAGCTCACTGGAGCTCACTCACCAGAGCTCTCACCTTAGGGAGCTTCACCTAGAGCTCACCTTCACTTGGAGCTCACCTTGAAATCACCTTGAGCTCACTCAGGAGCTCACCTTGAGCCACTCTCACCTTGAGCTCACTCGGTAGCTCACCTTCAGAAGCTCACTCACCTTGGAGTCACTCACCTTTAAGCTCACCTAGAGCTCACCTAAGTAGCTCACTCACCCGAGGAGCTCTCACCTTAATAGCTCACCTGAGCTCACTCTGAGCTCACTTGAGCTCACTTGAGCTCACTCGGGAGCTCACTTAGCTCGCTCACTTGAGCTCACTAGAGCTAGCTCACCTGAAGCTCACCTATGGAGCTCACCTCACTCACCTTGTAGCTCACTTGGGAGCTCACCAAGGGAGCTCACCTCTCTCGAATGAGCTCACCCAGGAGCTCACTCTGAGTAGCTCACCTCAGGAACTCACCTGAGTAGCTCACCTTTGCCAAACTCACCTTGAGCTCACCTCGAGCTCACTCTTGAACTCACCTTGAGCTCACTCTTGTAGCCTCAGTAGCTCACCTTGTAAGCTCACCTCACTCTAAGCTCACCTTGAGCTCACCTAGAGCTCACCTTTGAGCTCACCTTGAGCTCACCACTGTAGCTCACCTAGAGAGCTCACCTGGAGCTCACTTAGAGCTCACTCTTGAGAGCTTCACCTCAGCTCACTTGAGAGCTCACCTGTCAAGCTCAAACTAGCTCTTGCAAATCAGCTCACCTCACCCAGACTCACTTAGCTCAGCTCACCTGGAGCTCACCTTGAGCTCACCTTGAGCTCTAGGAGCTCACTCAGCTCACCTTGAGCTCACCTAAGCTCACCTGGGAGCTTCACTCACCTTGGAGCTCACCTAGCTCTCACATTGAGCTCCTGAGCTCTTTGCTCACCTTGAGTACTCACCTGAGTGAGCTCACCTCAAAGCTCACCTTAGCCAGCTCACCTTGAGCTCACATGAGGAGCTCACCTTGAGCTCTCACTCAAGGGAGCTCACCTTGCTCGGAGCTCACCAAGCTCACCTTAGCTCACTCACAGAGCTCACCAAGGAGCTCACCTTGAGCTCACCTTAGCTCACTTGAGAGCTCACCTAGAGCTCACCTTAGAGCTCACCTTGAGCTCACCTTAGCCGAGCTCACTCTGGACCTCAAGAGCTCACTTGGAGCTCACCTAACCAAGAGTCACCTCGGGCTCAGCTCACTTAGATAGCACTCACCTGAGCTCACTCACAGAGCTCACCTTGAGCTCACCTGAGAGCTCACTTTGAGTACCTTGAGTCAGCTCAGAGTGGGAGCTCACTTGAGCTTGCACCTAAGTAGCTCACCTAAGAGCTCACTAAGGAGCTCACCTACAGCTCACCTCAGCTCACGAGCCAGCTCACCTAGCTCAGCTCACTCACTTGAGGAGCTCACCTTGTCAGCTCACCAAGCTCAGCTTCTAGGAGCTCACCTTAGCTCAGCTCAGCTTGAGCTCACCTAGAGCTCATCGAGTCACTCACCTGAGCTCACCTGAGCTCACCTTGCCAACTCACCCTTGAGCTCACCTTGAGCTCACTCACCTTGAGCTCATTCAGTGAGAAAGTCACCTTGAGCTCACTCTGATCTCTCAAGCTCTCTCAGAGCTCACTCGAGCTCACTCAGGGAGCTCACCTACAAGCTCACCTTTGAGCTCACCTCAAGCTCACCTTCACTAACTCGAGCTCACCAAGAGCTCACCTAGAGCTCAGCTCTAGCTCCTGAGCTCACTCTGCTTGAGCTCACTTACCTAAGAGCTCACCTGGAGCTCTGCCTGAGCTAGCTCACTTGAGCTCACCCAAAAACTCACTGAGCTTGAGCTTGCCTTGAGCTCACCTCGGTAGCTCACCTTGAGCTCACTCATCTAGGAGCTTGCAAGTAGCTTCCTGGGAGCTCACTGCTCACTTGACCCAAAGCTTCACTGAGCATCACTCATGAGCTCACCTCACCTTGAGCTCACCTGAGCTCACCTAAGCACTCACCTGGAGCTCACTTGAGCTTGCTTGAGCTCACCTTGAGCTCACCTTACTCACCTTGAGCTCACCTAGCTAGCTCACCTCTAGAGCTCACCAGAGCTCACAAGTAGCTCACTCACCAAGTAGCTCACTAAGAGCTCACCTAGCTCAGCTCACCGAGCTCACCTTGAGCTCACCTAGAGCTCACCAGAGCTTCACCTGAGAGCTCACCTGAGCTCACCAAGCTTGAGCTCCTAAGCTCAGTTCAGAAGAGCTCACCTAAGTAGCTCACCTTGAGCTCACTTCTAAGCTCACCTGAGTAGCTTTGAGCTCATGTAGCTCACTAGTAGCTCACTTTGAGATCAGCTCACCAGAGCTCACTAGCTCACCTTGCCAGCTCACTCTTGAGCTCACCTTTCAGCTCACTTGAGCTCACCTTGAGCTTGCTCACCTAACTAGCTTTGCAGATCTCACCTAATAAGCTCAGCTCACAGATTTGAGCTCTCCTTGAGCTCACCTAGAGCTCACCTCAGAGCTCACCTTAGAGCTCACCTGAGCTCAGCTCAAGTAGCTCACTTCAGAGCTCACTCAGCTCAACTTGAGCTTGCCTCGAGTAGCTCACTCATCTGAACTCACCTACATGAGCTCACCTATGAGCTCACCTTGAGCTCACCTACCTAGGAGCACTCTCCTTGTCAAAGAGCTCACCTTAGCTCTCATAGAGCCTCTCTCAGCTTCTCACTCACTGGAGCTCACTTGAGCAGCTCACCTCACAGCTCACTAGCTCACCTAGGAGCTCACCTAACTTTCACTAGCTCACCTTGAGCTCACCGAGCAGCTCACCTCAATTGAGCTCACTGAGTAGCTCACCAAGTAGCTCACCTCAGGAGCTCACCAAGTAGCTCACTTGGGAGCTCACTTAGGAGCTCACCTGAGCTCACCTCACCTGAGGAGCTCTTCACCTAGCTCACTTGAGCTCACTTCTTGAGCTCACCAAGTAGAGCTCACCTAGGAGCTCTTTTGGGAGCTCACTGAGAGCTCACTAGAGCTCACTCATCACTCAGTCACTCAGTAGCTCACCAAGAACTCACTTGAGAGCTCACCTTGAAGCTCACCTTGAGCTCACCTTGAGCTCAACTCACTCACTTGAGCTCACTCTGCAAGCTCACTTGGAACCTCACCTCGAAGCTCACCTTCACTTTTGAGCTCACCTCAAGCTCACCTTGAGCTCACTTGGAGCTCACTCAGTAGCTCACATGAGCTCACCTAATGAGCTCACCTCTGAGCTCACCGAGTCACTCACTTTGAGCTCACCTAGGAGCTCACCCGGAAGCACTCTACCAGTAGCTCACCTTAACTCAGCAGAGCTTAGCTCTCACTGAGCTCACTCCTGAGCTCACTTGGAGCTCACTATGAGCTCACTTCAGAGCTCACCTAGGAGCTCACTTGAGAGCTCACCTTGAGGAGCTCACCTAGAACTCACTCATTGAGCTCACCAGCTCACTGAGCTCACCTAGAGCTCACTTACAAGCTCACCTTTCACCGAAAGCACTCACTTACATGGGACCTTTGAGCTCACTCACAAGAGCTCACTTGCCAGCTCACTCTGATGGGAGCTCACCTTACTCACCAGGAGCTCACCTAGACTAACACTGTGAGCTCACCTTGAGTCAGCTCACCTTGAGCTCACCTTGAGCTCACTCTGGCTCATCTCACCTCAAGAGCTCACCTAGAGCTCACCTCTTTACTCGAGCTCACTCATCGAAGCTCACCTAGGAGCTCACTCACTCACCTAGTAGCTCACTAAGTAGCTCACTAAGTAGGTTGACTTGAGCTCACTTGTGAGCTCACCAAGTAGCTCACTTGGGAGCTCACCTGGAGCTTGTAAAGTAGCTCACTCAGGAGAGCTCACCTGAGTAGCCTCACCTGAGAGCTCACCAGAGCTCACCAAGAGCTCACCTAGGAGCTCACTCTTCCTGAGCTCACCTCGAGCTCAGCTTGAGCTCAGCTCAGCTTGAGCTCACCTGGAGCTCACCTGAGTAACTCACCTGAACTCACCTGGAGCTCACCTTGAGCTCACCTCACCTTGAGCTCACCTTGAGCTCACTTCACCTAACTCACCTTGAGCTCATCAAGTTGTAACTCACCTTGAGCTCATCTTAGCTCACCACCTGCTAAGCTCACCTAAGAGCTCTTCTGAGAGCTCACTCTTCTGGGAGCTCACTTGAGATCTCACTGAGAGCTCACCTAGCTCACCTGAGCTTTCGATAGCTACACTCACCTAGAGCTCACCTAGAGCTCACTAGAGCTTACCTGAGCTAACTCACTTGAGAGCTCACCTTAAGCTCTCACCTGGGAGCTCACTTGAGAGCTCACCCGTTAAGCTCACTGGGAGCTCACCTTGAACAACTCACCTTGAGCTCACTCACATGGGAGCTCACCTAAGAGCTCATCACTCACTCACTTGAGCTCACCTTTGAGCACCTTTGAGCTCACCTTGCTCAGCTCTCAGGAGGAGCTCACCTTTGTAGCTTCCAACTCACCTTGAGCTTCCTCTGAGAGCTCACCTCGTAGCTCACCAAGTAGCTTACCTGGAGCTCACCAGCTCAGCTCACCTGAGGAGCTCACCTTGAGAGCTCACCGAGTCACTTCTTGAGAGCTCACTTGACTTGAGCTCACTTGAGAGCTCACTAGCTAGCTCTCTTGACTCACCTCAGGGAGCTCACCAAGTAGCTCACTTGGGAGCTCACCTAGGAGCTCACCTAGAGCTCACCTGAATAGCTCACCAAGCTCACCTTGAGGAGCTCTTCTCTAGAGCTCACTCAGCTCAGCTCACCTTGAGCTCACTCGAGAGCTCACCTAGAGCTAAGCTCACCTTGAACTCACCTGGAGCTCACCTAAATAGCTCACTCACCTTGGAGCTCACCTTGAGCTTACTCACCTTGCCAGCTCACCTTGAGCTCACTCACCTTCCCAACTCACCTTGAGCTCATCATCTAGCTCACTCACATGTAGATCACCTCTAGAGATTCACTCGACTCAAGCTCACCTTTGAGCTCACACCAGAGCTCACCTGAGCTCACCTAGAGCTAGCTCACCTAGAGCTCACTGGGAGCTCACCGAGCACTCACTCACCTAAAGCTCACTGGCAAGGGAGCTCACTTGAGCTCAAGCAGCTTTCACCTGAAATCTCACCTTGAGCTCACCTGAGAGCTCACCTTCTGAGCTCACCTTAGCAGCTCACCTTGAGCTCACCTATTAGCTCTTGAGCTCACCTAGAGCTCACTCACTTCCTTGAGCTCACTTGGGAGCTCACCTAGAGCTTACTTCCTAGAGCTCACTCTCACCAAGAGCTCACCTTCAACTCACATGAGAGCTCACTCAGCTCTCACCTTGAGCTCACTCTGAGCAGCTCACCTTGAGCTCACCTTGAGCTCACCTTAGGAGCTCACACTTGAGCTCACTGAAGAGCTCACCTTAGCTCACTCACCAAAACTTGAGAGCTCATCTTGAGCTCACCTTAGCTCATCACAGTAGCTCACCGAGTAGCTCACCTTGAGCTCACTCACCTTGAGCTCTCACTCAGCTTCACTTGCATCAGCTTTCATGAGCTCACCTAATAGCTCACTTAGAGCTAGAGCTCACTCGAGTAGCTCACCTTGGGAATCACAAGAGTAGAGCTCACCTGTAGCTCACTTGAGCTCACCTTACAAGCTCACTTCAGTTTCACCTGAGAGCTCACCCGATAGACACTCACTCACCGGCTCAGCTAGCTCACCTTGGGAGCTCAAGTAGCTCACTCAGTTCATTGAGCTCACCTTAGCTTACTCACCTACATAAGCTCACTTGGGAGCTCACTTGAGCTCACCTAGTAGCTCACCTAGTAGCTCACCAATGAGCTCTTGGAGCTCACGTTGAGCTCATCTTGAGTTCACTTGAGCTCACTGCTCGAAGCTCACCTTGAGTCACTTGCACTGGGAGCTCACCAAATAGCTCACCCAAGAGCTCACCTTGACATCTCACCTTGCTCAAGCTCACCTTGAGAGCTCATCTTGTAGGCTCACTATGTAAGCTCATCTAGAGATCACTCACCTAAAGCTTTCCTTTCTCAAGCTCACTCGCTCAGAGAGCTTCTCAAAAACTCACATGGGAGCTCACCTAAGGCTCACCAAGAAACGCACATGGGAGCTCACCTTAAGCTCACTAAGGAGCTCACCTTGCTAACTCACCTTGAGCTCACTGAGCTCACCTTAGAGTTCATGAGAGTAGGTCACCAAGCAGCTCAACTCACCTAGAGCTCACCTAGCAGCTCACCTTGAGAGCTCACCTAACGACCTCACCTAAGAGCTCACCAAGCTCTCATTAGTAGCTTGACTTGAGAGCTTGACCTAAGCTCACCAAGGAGCTCACCTGGGCTCACTTGAGCTCACCTAGGACCTCTTGACAAGCTAACCATTTTTGGGAGCTTGGACCTAAGAGCTTCACCTAGGAGCTCACCAAGAAGCTCACAAGTAGCTCACTGGGAGCTCACCTCAACTCACCTCGTAGCTTACCTGACAAAGATGCTCCTTGCCAACTTTCCTTGAGCTCACCTTGCTAACTTGCCTTGAGCTCACCTTGCCAACTCACCTTAAGCTCATCTGGTAGCTCACATATAATCTCACCTCATAGATTTCCTGAAAAGCTCACCTTTGAGCTCGCTTGGGAGCTCACCGAGCAGCTCGCCAAGGAGCTCTATAGGAGCTCAATAAGTAGCTCTCACCCAGGAGCTCATCAAGTAGCTCAACTTGAGCTTGCCCGAGAAACTTGCCTAGGAGGTTACCTAACATCTCACTTTATTAGCTCACCTTGAGCTTACCTAGAGCTCACTGAAGTAGCTCACTTTGCTCACTTCGGAGCTCATCATGGAACTCACCTAAAACTCACATGGGATCTCACCTAATAGCTCATCCATAAAATCACATGTGAGCTCACCTATCAGCTCACTCTAGCCTAGCTCACCTTGAGCTCACTGAGGAGCTCACCTTCCAACTCACCTTGAGCTCATCTCATAGCTCACCTTAGAGTTTTTTGAGTATCTCACCAAGTAGCTCACCTGGAGCTCACCTAACAGCTTACCTTTGGAGCTCACCGAGTAGCTCACCAAGTAGGTTTACTTGAGCTCACTTGTGAGCTCACCAAGTAGCTCACCGGGAGCTCACCAAGTAGCTCACTTGGGAGCTCACCTAGCAGCTCTCCTAGGAGCTCACCGAATAGCTCACCAAGTAGCTCACCTAGGAGCTCTTCTGGGAGCTCACTGATCAGCTTGAGTTGAGCTCACCCGAGCTCATTAAGTAACTCATCTAGAACTCACCTAGGAGCTCACTTGACATCTCACCTGCCTTTTCTACTTGCCTTGAGCTCACCTTGCAAACTCACCTTGCCAACTCATCTTGAGCTCATCTCTAATAGCTCACATGTAAGCTCACCTTATAGATTTCTAACAAGCTCACCTTTGAGCTCACATGGGAACTCACCAAGTAGCTCACCTAGGAGCTCAGCTAGGAGCTCAATAAGTAGCTCACCCAGAGCTCATCGAGCAACTCACTTGAGCTTACCTAGAAACTCACCTGGGAGCTCACCTAATAGATTTCCCTTGCTAGCTCACCTTGAGCTCACCTAAGAGCTCACCGAGTAGCTTGACTTGAGCTCGTCGGGAGCTCATCAAGTATCTCACCTAAAAATTCACATGAGATCTCACCTTGATAGCTTACCTTGCCAACTCACATGGAGCTCACCTATCAACTCGCCCTACTAGCTCACCTTGAGCTCACTAAGGAGCTCACCTTGCCAACTCACTTGAGCTCATTTGGTAGCTTTCCTCATAGTTTGACAGAGCAGCTCACAAAGTAGCTCACATGGGAGCTTACCTAACAGTTTTCCCGTGAGCTAGCTCACCATATAGCTCACCTAGGAGCTCACCGAGTAGCTCACCGAGTAGCTCAGGTTGACTTCAACTCACCTAACAACTCACCTAGGAGCTCACCTAGTAGCTCACCTAAGAGCTCACTTAAAACTCACTAATTAGCTCTTCTAGGAGCTCTTCTAGAGCTCACCGATTAGCTCGAGTTGAGCTCACCTGGAGCTTGTCAAGTAACTCACCTAAGAGCTCACCTAGGAGCTCTCACTTGCCAACTCACCTTGAGCTCACCTTACAACTCACCTTAAGCTTATCTAGTAGCTTGCATGTAATCTCACCTAAGATATTACCAAAAAGCTTGCCTTTGAGCTCACATGAGGAGCTCACCAAGTAGCTCACCTAGGATCTTGGCTAGGAGCTTGGAAAATAGGTCACCCAAGAGCTCATTGATTAACTCGACTTGAGCTCACCCAGGAGCTCATCAAGTAGCTCACCTAAAAAATTACATGGAGCTCACCTGATAGCTCACCTTGCCAACTCGCATGGGAGCTCACCTATCACCTCACCTTACCAGCTTACCTTGAGCTTGCTAAGGAGCTCCCATTGCCAACTCACCTTCAGCTAGTCTAGTAGCTCACCTCGAGTTCATTTCGAGCTCACTTGACAAGTAGCTCACTTGGGAGCTCACTAATAACTCACCTGGGAGCTCACCAAGCAGCTCACTAATTAGATTGACTTGAGCTCACTTATGAGCTCACCGAGCAGCTCACCGGGACTCACCTGGGAGCTCACCAAGTAGCTCACTTGGGAGCTCACCTAGCAGCTCTCCTGGGAGCTTGCCAAATAGCTCACCAAGTAGCTCACCTGGAGCTCTTTTTGCAAGCTCACTAATCACTCGAGTTGAGCTCACCCAGGAGCTCATCGACTAACTTACCTTGGAACTCACCTAGAGCTCACCTGACAGCTCACAGTACTCAACTTTCCTTGAGCTCACCTTACAAACTTTCCTTGAGCTCTCCTTCCCAACTCACTTTGAGCTCATCTATTAGCTCACATGTAAGCTCACCTAAGAGATTGCTGACAAGCTCACCTTTGAGCTCTCCTGGGAGCTCACCGAGAAGCTTCTCTTTTCCATTGGATGTCTTTGTTGGGTGGAGAGCATTTCCTTTCCCCTTCCTTGTTGTGATCCAAAGAAGAAGAAGATGAATCAATCATGCTACTTGTTTGAGAGTTTCACGCTTTTGACAATCATTTGTTTTGACCAAATCCTATGTAACCCTTCCCACATTTTGTGGATGAATGTATTGATATTGTAATAAGAGGTGTTTACCTGGTAATGGGAAGTTATAATTGAATATGAGAATTGTAGAGAAGAATTATCTCTCTGTTTTACCTTGAAAAGAAATGTAAAAGATATTACTTGCATTGTAATTGTACCTTGAAATCAAATTGGAAAATGATAAGTTGTAAAGTTATATAATGATCAATGAAGAATGGTATTGTTTCCTTTAAAATTTGTATGGAAATGTATACTAGATTGTATTGTTGTCCATGAATGAATTTCTGTCAAAAAAAAAAAAAAAGATAAAACCTTTTGTTTCTGGAATGTTGAAAAATGATGCTTATGAAATGAAATTCAACGTTATTTTCTTTGCAAACTATCATGTTAAAATTGAAAATCAGAGATGCATTTTAATTAGAGTTGAATGTTTGAATTGTGAAGCAATGAAATGGATCAAGTCATAATCTTATGCTCACCCAAAGGACAAGTCACCAAACCAGTAAACTCATTGTTTTAAAGTCAAAACTGGTAATGTGCATTTGATTAAATGAACATTTCATAACTATACTTCTCAATTAATTTAAAATACCATATGTTACTATGCTTAGACTATACCAAACCCAATTTGACAAAGTAAATTCATGGATACAATTTAACCAATGTAAATTTTGAATTAATCCCATTCCTAGGTCATTTTTCTCGTCCCTTGGTGGAGAAAAACATAACTTGAATAAATGGTTAAATTTACACCTTGAAAACATTCAAACTCTTCCCTAGTTGATTCTCCATGTCTGCTTGACATGTTGAGTGAAGGAAGAGTCCAATTTTTATAAAATTTGTAAGTTTAAAACTACCAAACTTTGTAAATTAAAACCCCGCAGATTGATTTCTTAAAATTGACCCTCTAAACTTCACCAAATTCCAAAATTTATGTTTTTATGTAAAGAGGATTTGAGAGCTTTTGGAAAGTCCAAGTTTTCCAAAATGGAGTTCCCAATCAAAATTTATGGCCATTTGAAGTTTTGCTTCAAAATGGCCATCCAAAACCTAAATGAATTAATTCAACCTTAGAAAATTTAAATTTTGCACTTTAGAAAAATTACCTAAAAAGTTTCGTGACTCCGCCACCCTCTTAACCAATCGGTGATGCCACGTGGCATCTAGGAGGGGAGGAATTTTGAAAACTTTAACTTTTTTGAAAAAAATTCTTGGGAAAATTTTCCCACCCCCACCACTCCGCTGACCTAAACAATCATGTGATGACACGTGTGGTAGGTGGGCGCGCGTAGAATAAAATTGAAAATTTAACTTTTTTCTTTTGAGAAATTTCATGTTTTTCTCACTTTTTACAGCCCCACATCCAATCACATGTTGACACATGGCTTGGCGGACATGCACAAGAAAACAAAAAAAAATTTGCATCTCGAGAAAAATATTAAGTTTTCACCCCGTGCCCACCGGTCCCCATCCTATCACGTGTTGACATGTGGCGGTCTCAACCTTGACGGGTGCATGGAGTTTTCACATTTTTGAGATTTTAAAATATCAAATCCTTTTGTTTCCAGATTTTAAAATCTCAAATCCCTATTTGTTTTTTCCCATTTGTGAAATTCTATTTGAGACTTAAAGCATCAATCTACCCCACCATGCCCACCATCTCTCATGGCATTTATAGAATGCCACGTGTCTGGACCCTTTTTCCCGTTGTGGGATTTTGCACTAGCACCTGATTTGAGACTTAAAGCCTCAGGGAAAATGTTTCTCCCTAACCCCGCACTCCAAGGGAAAATCTTCCCTCTACCCGGCATTAACCAATCGTAGTTTTACAAGGACATGTCTACTTCTTCATATCCCTTTCCTATCCATTGAGTCTAGTTTAGGAAATTTTTGATAATTCTATGTGAGGAAGTTTAGGGCTTGATTCAGAGCTTATTGTAACCTCAAAATTGGAACCTTGTAAACTTGGATAAAAATGGAAATCTTGCAATTTTAATCAACCTTTTGAAACCTCTTTAGCCAAACTAGATCTTTCTACTTGGGGAAAAAAAAATTTCCCCAATTTTCCCGTGGTTTCTTACCTCAAGGGTAAAATATTCCCCTAAAATCTCTTGCTCACCCAGAGCTCGTCAAGTAGCCATAAAAACTCACATGAGTTTTACATCTTGTAGAAGTTAGGAGGACTTCATCTTATATGGTTGAAAGGTAGGAAATTTCCTATCCATTGAGCCTAGTTTAGGAAAGTTTTGATAATTCTAAGTATGTGAAAAATCTCAGTTGAAGTTTAGGGCTTGATAAGAGAGCAGCCTGGGGATAAATTTCTCCTAAACCTTAGTAAAACTTGTAACCTCCAAATTGGAACCTTGTAAACTTGTTATAAGATAAAAATGGAAATCTTGTGTTTGGTTAATCAGAATCTATTCCGGAACCTATTTAGTTTCAAACTAGTATCTTGCTACTTGTTTGTAGACCCTTCTTATCAAAAAAATATTCCATAATTTTCCTAGTTTGTTTCTTGGTCTCAAGTGGTAGTTGAAGCGGGCATTACACTTGGTATCAGAGTAGTGGTTCAAAATCTTGGACCATTGGGCACACTTGAAACAAATAGACTTGAAACCTAAAACTAGCAAATTGATAATCTAGAAAACAAAACCATTTGAAAATTGTTCATGTTAGTAAACTTAGAAAACTGAAGGAAACTCAAGGTAATGAACTAACTCCCACTCTGGTATGTGTAGGGAGCTCAAATGGAGTAGGAGGAACATTCACAGAGACTCAGAGTCACCACCACCACCACCTCCACCACCGCCACCACCACCACCAGATCATGGTTTAACAACTATCCTACCATAGATTTTATAGACCCTCCAGATGTTAATGCCGCCTTACACAGAGGATCAATAGGAGGGAACTCTGGCAGACAGGACAAAGATACTTCCATAGAGGGACATGCACCTCCTCCACTCAGTGAGGAGGATGGAGGAGAGAATTTTCATGCAAAGAGTCGTTAGAAGATTCACCACCTAGGAGGCAGGATGACAGAGTTCTAGAGCATAGAGAGAGGTCTCGAGAGCCCTAGACTTGGGGACAAGTAGGTAGAGAGGCCTAGAGGCTGTCATACCACAGCTATAGATCATATCAGGAAGATCTTAAAGCTTAGGCCATCATAGTATTCTAGTGACATAGGGGGATTCTAGGTAGAGGCCTGGCTTGGTTAGCTTGAGCGGTTGCTTCAAGCTTTGTCCTTGTTCTAGCAACATGAAATCTCATGTTGTGATCCATCTACTGAAGGATGGAGCTAGAGTATGGTGGAGGATAGAGGAGTAGAAGCTCCATATAGATTCAAAGACAATCACTTGGGAGTTGTTTGAGGAGAGATTCAGGAGTAGATACTTGCCATGGAGATTCATACAACAGAGGATCGATGAGTTCCATGATCTTCGATAGGCTTCCCTTACAGTGGCCGAGTATGAGAGTAGGTTCCTGGACCTACTTCAGTATGTTGATTACATGCATGATGAGTAGGTGTGGATCCATAGGTTCATCTGGGGCCTTAATATAGACATTGGAGGTGCAGTTGATCCACTGCCCACAGACATTAGCAGAGGCCATTGAGAAGGCCTACATTGTAGAGGAGACTCGGGTAAAACCTAGCAGGCTAGAGACCGAGTTAGGAGCCATATTCAGTAGTTACAAGATAGCAGATCGAGGGGGTCAGCTCCTCCTCATGGTGGTGGTCATCACTCTTCATAGTCATCTTTCAAACCACAGCAACAGCAATCCCGCCCACCGTATAGGCCTCCTCGTGAGAGCATGCATGCACAGAGAGTCGAGCATGGGGCCTCCTAGGGGTCCCACCAGGACACAGGGTGGAGCTAGAGTTCATTCAACAAGAGCTCGACTACGCAGAGGCCATAAAACTATAGCTAGATCATCATATCCACGGCACCTACCCCTAGGGCACCTTCTAGGAGGTGCTATAGTTTTGAGAGGTTCAGGTAGTGGTTGTTTCATGTGTGGCACAATGGGACACTTTTGGAGAGAATGCCCCCAGAACCCTAATAAGGGTAAGGCACCCATCTCAAAGCCTATAGTTAGAGACATGGGATGGATTCACAGATCTATGCAATTGTCGAAGAACCACCAAGCCAAGCCCCGAGCATGGTCATTGAGACCAAAGGTAGTATTGGAGGTGTTCCTACTTCCATATTGTTTGATTCTAGTTCTTCTGATTTATTCATTACACCATCCTTAGTAGAGTGATGTAGGCTGGTGATTGTTAGATAGGGTCATAGTTGGGATGTCGAGATGGCTTTGGGAGCCAAGGTCTTTGTAGACTCCTTAGTAAAGGAGTGTGTTGTTAACTTGGGACCTTTCACCACCACTTCAGATCTCTGCATACTTCCTTTGGGCTCGTATGGAGTCATTTTAGGCATGGATTGGTTATTTGCACATAGGGCCAAGATGGATTGCTATCATAAGACTATATCTTGTGTAGATAATCTTGGAGTTGAGTCGGTGATTTATAGGGTTAGGAGACCCATTTCTATTCACACTATCTCTACTATGTAGCTCAAGTGGTGTGTATGACGGGGTTGTCAGATGTATGCAGTCACAGTCAGTGACAGGATAGAGGATGGGTCTAGTGGGCCATCACTAGATGACCATCCCATTTTGAGAGAGTATGCAGATGTGTTTCTAGGGGAGCTACTGGGGATGCCACCCCCACGTGAGATTGATTTCCATATTGATCTAGTTCCAGGAGCAGAGCCTATCTCATGAGCTCCTTATCGGATGACCACCCTAGAGCTCTACGAGCTCAAGTTGCAGCTGGAGGGCCTTCTAGAGAAAGGCCTTATCTATCCTAGTGTATCCCCTTGGGGTGCACCGGTTATATTTGTTAAGAAGAAGGATGGATCCTTGTGGTTGTGCATAGACTACCACCAGCTGAATAAGGTAATGATCAAGAATCATTATCCCCTGCCTCACATTGATGACTTGTTTGATCAAATGAAGGGAGCCATAGTGTTCTCTAAGATTGATCTCAAGTCCGGGTACCATCAGTTGAGGATTACAGAGGCAAGACATCCATAAGACTACTTTTCATATGAGGTATGGGCACTATGAGTTCACAGTGGTACCCTTTGGTTTGAAAAATGCCCCTACAATGTAGTATTCATGAGTTTTATGAATGGGGTATTTAGGACATATTGACAGAGGCACATCGTGCACCCTATTCAACCCATCCTAGGGTGAAGAAGATGCATGCCACCTTGAGACAGTTATATCACTAGAGAGGACTTCACAGGGACGTGGCTTAGTATGTGTCACACTGTTTAGAGTGCTAGAAAGTGAAGGCTATGCATCAACATCCATCTAGCCTTCTTTTTCCTCATGCTATATACGGAATGGAAATGAAATGGGATACCATTTCCATGGATTTCATTGTTGGGTTACCAATGTTGAGATATCACCACGATGCCATCATGGTTACGGTTGGTTGATAAATTGAAAAAAGTAGCTCACTTTTCTTTGGTGAAGACCACATATACAACTAGTGTAGTGGCATGGGTCTACTTGGATGAGATTGTCAAGTTACACGAGATTCTGTGCAAGATCATTTGTGATCGCAATCCTTTGTACACTTCACATTTATGGACTACCATGTAGTATGTTCTCGAAATGAAGATTAACTTCAGCATAACTTATCACCCTAAGATAGATGAATAGACTGAGAGGGTGAACTAGATTCTAGAGGACATGCTCAGGATGTATGTGATGGATCACCAAGTGAGATGGGAGGAGTATCTATATCTTGTGGAGTTTTCCTACAATAATAGTTTCCAGAGTTCTATAGGCATGGCTCCTTTCCAGGCCTTGTATGGTAGGGAGTGTAGGACACCCCTTAGCTGGGATAGGTTGGAGGATAGAGTATCTCTCGGACCAGCTCTTTTATAGGACATGGAGCAATAGGTAGTGTTGATCAGGTAGAGATTGTAGGAGGCACATGATAGGTAGAAGAAGTACACTGATCAACATAGAACCAAGCATAATTTTGATGTGGGCATGAAGGTTTTCCTTCGTGTTAGGCCACATAAGATCTTGATCCGTTATGGAAAAGGTTCTAATTAGTTACTTGGTTTGTTGGACCTTTTGAGATCTTGGAGTGTATCGGCCCATTGGCCTATTGTCTAGCATTGCCACCTAGCTTGTCTCGCATACATGATGTGTTTCATGTTTCTGTTCTTAGGAGATATATCACAAATCCTTCTCATGTGTTGATTGGACATCATTGCAGGTGTAGGATCAGGGATAGTTGATGGTGGAGCCCATCCGTATCATAGATCATAGGACCCTAGGCCTTCGAGGTAGAGAGATTGATTAGGTATGGGTGTAGTGGGACAAATATGACGAGACTGCAGCCACTTGGGAGGATGCTACTATTTTACGAGTGTAGTTTCCACATTTGTTCCAGTGACTTCCAGGAGGAAGTCAAGTCTAAGGGGAGGGGATGTAGTGCCCACTCTCCTTTGACACTGTTGAGATACTGATCCTGACACTATTGATCATATTTTGGATATTATTATGTTTTGATGTAGTATGATGTATCAGGGATTATTATGGACACTATTATGTTTTGATTAGTATGATGGTTAGATGTTAGACTATGGATTAATATTGATCTGGATTCAGTTATTATGCTTGAGGATCATTGAGACATTATTATTATTATGTGGATGATGATATACTAGTTGACATGGATAGATTATTGATGTTGATTTTAGACATGTGACATTGATATTATGAATAGCTCTAGTATAGAAATCTATTGGATGATGATATAGTTGCAAATTGAATTTAAATGATAAATGTTAAATTCTTGATAATGTTGTGATTTGGATTTAATAATTGTATGTTTCTTATATCATTTGGATGTTCTGATATGGCCACGAGGCCGAAGGAGGTATTTTGCATTTTGCAGGTTAAAATCACAACAATGTCGGGGGACTGGAGACTAACCATATTGGAATTCAGTGTGAAATCAACAAGGTCACCATGGCAACTGTGTTGATTTGTGTGTTGTGTTGTGTTAGGATTCCATTTTTGTGACCATGGGGCATATGTGTGTGTGGTTATTATGTGTTCCCTTTTTATTTATTGTTGTGTGTATTTTATTTTGTAATGTGCTTTTATTTTAATTATTTAAATATGATAGTATTATGTGGGAGACATATAGTTAAAATTTAATTAAATTAAATGGGATGTGGAATGTGAAATTAAATGTTTTTGCTTTGGTTGAAAATGAAATTTGATATATAGATATTTTTATAACCTTATGGTAATTAAATAAATCTTATGTCAAAAGGCTGTCATAAATAAATGTCATAGAAGTTAATGCATTTTAAAAGAGTGTGTAAGTTACCAAGTATAGGTTGTGTAAGTGAAGTGATAGTTTGTGTAAGAATTTGTAAGAGGTTGTAAGGCTGATTTTGGAAGGTCAAACACTCCTTCCTCTTTGAAATTCGAATTTAAGCTTGGAGGACAAATTTGGAGGCTTGTGGGACAAGTTAAACTTGTCCCACACCTCTCAAAACCCTCCACCAACCATGTCTATTAATTTGGAGTCAAAATCAAATTATTTTATTGCATTTTGACATGATTTATTGTAAGAAGTGATTGCACTTGTCTTACAAATTTTAAATGTTTTTTCCTTTTTGAATATGGGTTGAGTTTGTGTATGTAAGTAATTTTTTCATTCTCATTTATTGGATGTATTTTCTTTTGATGTGATTTCATTTTGGGATGAGGAAAGATGATGTGGCATCCCACTTGGAATCCACATCATCCTCCTCCATCCTCTCCTTTAAAAATCCAATTCCTCCTCATTTGGAGGTTGTTGAAAATTTGTCTTTCCTCTCTTGGGTCAAATTTTCTTGCTTGGGAGCTTGCTTTGTGGAGGGAGCTTGGACTGATTTGCATGCCCTTCTTTTGCTGATTTGGGACTATTTTCTTTTGGTGCAACAAAGGTTGCTGTTTTGGAATCAAGTCTCCACTATGGAGAGGTAGGCCCTCATGCATTTCATTTACTATTTTTCCCTCTTTTAGCATGAACTTTGAATGTGATTGTGTTTGCAATTCTTTGAGGGTTGGGTAGAATGCCTAGGGCATGGTGTAAGAGAGAAGACTATGAGGTTTTATCAGAGGAGGGATAAGGGATTTTCCTTTGTTATTTGTTCTTGGGAGGGAGTGTTGGTTTGGGATCCACCTAGGATAAGAGTATGCTTGCATCTCTTACTTTGGGAAGGTATAAGGGATAAATTTGGAGGAGGGATAAGGAGGGGTTGAGGAGGGATAAGGTCTATGGGATTGCTATGATTTTGGTGGTTTGCTTTTGGTGGATGCCCAAATTCAACTTGGGAGGCATAAGGAGACCTCCATAGTTCTTGCTCTTGTTTGGCTTGCTTGTTCAAGCCTATGTGTTGTTTGAATAAATTCAAAAGTAGTTGAGAACTGTTGTCTTGTTTTAAATTGTGCTTTTAATTGTTGTTTTTGTAATGTGAAAAGAATGTGGTTTGTTGTGAAAGAAGCCTTGTTGCCATGTGTTGGATTATCATGCTCCATTTCAATATGGTTGGGGCTCGGGGGCCAATGGGGAAAGATGGCTTCTCTTTTCCCATTGGATGTCTTGGTTGGGTGGAGAGCGTTGCCTTTCCCCCTTCCTTGTTGTGATCCAAAGAAGAAAGAAGATGAATCAAGCATGCTGCTGTTTGGAGAGTTTCACAGTTTGACAGTCAATTGTTTTGAGCAAATCCTATGTAACCCTTCCCACCTTGAGTGGATGAATGTATGGATATTGTAATAAGAGGTGTTTACCTGGTAATGGGAAGTTGTAATTGAATATGAGAATTGTAGAGAAGAATTATCTCTCTGTTTTTCCTTGAAAAGAAATGTAAAAGATATTACTTGCATTGTAATTGTACCTTGGAAATCAAATTGGAAAAATGATAAGTTGTAAAGTTATTGAATGATCAATGAAGAATGGTATTGTTTCCTTTAAAATTTGTATGGCAATGTATACTAGATTGTATTGTTGTCCATGAATGAATTTCTGTCAAAAAAAAAGATAAAACCTTTTGTCTCTGGAATGTTGAAAAATGATGCTTATGAAATGAAATTCAACGTTATTTTCTTTGCAAACTGTCATGTTAAAATTGAAAATCAGAGATGCATTTTAATTAGAGTTGAATGTTTGAATTGTGAAGCAATGAAATGGATCAAGTCATAATCTTATGCTCACCCAAAAGACAAGTCACCAAACCAGTAAACTCACTATTTTAAAGTCAAAACTGGTAATGTGCATTTGATTAAATGAACAGTTCATATCTATACTTCTCAATTAATTTTAAAATACCATATGTTACTATGCTTAGACTATACCAAACCCAATTTGACAAAGTAAATTCGTGGAGACAACTTAACCAATGTAAATTTTGAATTAATCCCCTTCCAAGGTCATTTTTCTGTCCCTTGGTGGAGAAAAACATAACTTGAATAAATGGTTAAATTTACACCTTGAAAACATTCAAACTCTTCCCTAAGTTGATCCTCCATGTCTGTTTGACATGTTGAGTGAAGGAAGAGTCCAATTTTTATAAAATTTGCAAGTTTAAAACTGCCAGTTTGTAACTTAAAACCCTGCAGATCGATTTCTTAAAATTGACCCTCTAAACTTCACCAAATTCCAAAATTTATGTTTTCTATGCAAAGAGGACTCTGAGAGATTTCTGGAAAGTCCAAGTTTGCCAAAAATGGAGTTCCCAATCAAAAGTTATGGCCATTTGAAGTTTTGCTTCAAAATGGCCATCCAAAACCTAAATGAATTAATTCAACCTTAGAAAAATTTAAATTTTGCACTTTAGAAAAATTTCCTAAAAAGTTTCGTGGCTCCACCACCCTCTTAACCAATCAGGTGATGCCACATGGCATCTGGGAGGGGTGGAATTTTGAAAACTTTAACTTTTTTGAAATTTGGTCTTGGGAAAATTTTCCCAATTTTCCCCACCACTCCAGCCCCGAACAAATCATGTGATGACACGTGGCAAGGTGGGCGCGCGGAATAAAATTGAAAATTTAACTTTTTGCTCTTTGGAGAAATTTCATGTTTTTCTCATCTTTTTTGTAGCCCCACGTGAGCCAATCACGTATTAACACGTGGCTTGGAAGACACACACAATAAAACCCAAAATTTTGCCTCTCGAGAAAAATATTAAGTTTTCACCCCGCGGCCCGCTGGTCCCTGTCCTATCATGTGTTGACACGTGGCGGTCTTAACCTCAGCGGGTGCACGGAGTTTTCCTCATTTTTTAGATTTTAAAATCTCAAATCCCTATTTTTTTTCACCAACCATTCTACCCGCACCAATCCACGCCCGACACATGGCATTTTAGCTTCATCACGTGCATGGACCCTTTTTCCCATTTGTGATTTTTAGCATTTGAGACTTAAAGCCTCAATGTGCCCCGCCGAACCGTCGCTGCTCTCATTAACCAATCATAGTGTCCCACATGTCTACCTCTTCAAGCCCGGCACATGTGAGGGATTTCACGCTTTATGCCTGAAGTAGGGAAAATCCTCAATTTTTCCACCCCGCTCTGCTGATCTACCCTAGGGAAAAATTTCTCCCTAACCCCGTGGACCTCCAAGAGAAAATCTTCCCCTAAAACTCTGCCTAGCCATAACTTGAGTTTTACAAGGAGTTAGGAGGACTTCTTTATATGGTTGGAAAGGTAAAGAAATTTCCTATCCATTGAGCCTAGTTTAGGAAAGTTTTGATAATTATAAGTGTGTGAAAAATCTAGTTGAAGTTTAGGGCTTGATAGAGAGCAGGCCTGGGGATAAATTTCTCCCTAAACCTTAGTAAAACTTGTAACCTCCAAATTGGAACCTTGTAAACTTGTTATAAGATAAAAATGGAAATCTTGTGTTTGGTTAATCAGAATCTATTCCAGAACCTATTTAGTTTCAAACTAGTATCTTGCTACTTGTTTGTAGACCCTTCTTATCAAAAAAATATTATTCCATAATTTTCCTAGTTTGTTTCTTGGTCTCAAGTGGTAGTTGAAGCGGGCATTACACTTGGTATCAAAGTAGTGGTTCAAAAGTTTGGACCATTAGGCACACTTGAAACAAATAGACTTGAAACGTAAAACTTGCATATCACCGATAATCTAGAAAACAAAATTGTTTGAAAATTGTTCATGTTAGTAAACTTAGAAAACTAAAGGAAACTCAAGGAAATGAACCGGTAATGTGCATTTGATTAAATGAACAATTCATATCTATACTTCTCAATTAATTTAAAAATACCATATGTTACTATGCTTAGACTATACCAAACCCAATTTGACAAAGTAAATTCGTGGAGACAATTTAACCAATGTAAATTTTTAATTAATCCCCTTCCCGTGTCATTTTTCTATCCCTTGGTGGAGAAAAACATAACTTGAATAAATGGTTAAATTTACACCTTGAAAACATTCAAACTCTTCCCTAAGTTGATCCTCCATGTCTATTTGACATGTTGAGTGAAGGAAGAGTCCAATTTTTATAAAATTTGCATGTTTAAAACTCACATTGAACTTAAAACCCTATAGATCGATTACTTAAAATTGATCCTTGAAACTTCACCAAATTCCAAAATTTATGTTTTTAGTTCAAATAGGACTCAGAGGTTTCTCAAGTCCAAGTTTTCCAACAATGGAGTCCCAATCAAAATTTATGGCCATTTGAAGTTTTGCTTCAAAATGGCCATCCAAAACCAAAATGAATTAATTCAACCTTAGAAAATTTAAATTTTGCACTTTAGAAAAATTACCTATAAATTTCACGGCTCCGCCACCCTCTTAACCAATAAAGTGATGCCACGTGGCATCTCGGGAGGGGAAAACTTTTGAAAACTTTAACTTTTCTGAAAATTTGGTCTTGGGAAAATTTTCCCGATTTTCCCCACCACTCCGAACCCAAACCAATCACATGATGACACGTGGAAGGGTGGGCGTGCGGAAAAAAATTGAAAACTTAACTTTTTTCCCTTTGGAGAAATTTCACATTTTTCTCTACTTTTCCATGGCCCCACAGCCAATCACATGTTAACACGTGGCTTGGCAGAAACACGCAAGAAAACCTCAACTTTTGTCTCTCGGAAAATATTAAGTTTTCACCCCGCATCCCACCGGTCCCCATCCTATCACATGTCGACACGTGGTGGTCTCACCTTGGCGGGTACGTGGAGTTTTCTCATTTTTGAGATTTTAAAATCTCAAATCCCTATTTATTTCCACCGACCATTCTACCCATTCCAATCCACGCTCGACACGTGGCATTTCAGCTTCATCGCGCGCGTGGACCCTTTTTCCCATTTGTAATTTTTGGCATTTGATACTTAAAGCCTCAATCGCCCCACCAACCCACCATCTCTCATCAACCAATCGCAGCACACCACATATCTACCCTTCACAACTGCGAGCATGCGAGAGGATTTCATGTTTCACACCCAAGCGGGAAAATCCTCAATTTTTCCACCCCGCTCCACCGATCCACCCTAGGGGTAAATTTTTCTCCCTAACCCCGCAGACCTCCAAGGGAAAATCTTCCCCTAAAACTCCACCTGGCCATAACTTAAGTTTTACAAGGATTTAGGAGGACTTATTTATATGGTTGGAAAGGTAAGGAAATTTCCTATCCATTGAGCCTAGTTTAGGAAAGTTTTGATAATTCTAAACATGTGAAAAATCCAGTTAAAGTTTAGGGCTTGATAGAGAGTAGGCCCAGGGATAAATTTCTCCCCGAACCTTAGTAAAACTTTTGACCTCCAAATTGAAACCTTGTAAGCTTGTTATAAGATAAAAATGGAAATATTGTTTTTGGTTAATCGAGATCTATTCCAGAACCTATTTAGTTTTAAACTAGTATCTTGCTACTTGTTTGTAGACCCTTCTTATCAAAAAAAATTATTCCATAATTTTCCTAGTTGTTTCTTAGTTTCAAGTGGTAGTTGAAATGAGCATTATAGAGCTCACCGAGTAGATTGACTTGAGCTCACTTACCGGGAGCTCACATCAGCAAAGTCACCCGAAACTCACATGGGAGCTCACCTGATAGCTCACCTTGCAAACTCACATGGGAGCTCACCTATCAGCTCACCTTACCAACTCACCTTGAGCTCACTGAGGAGCTCACCTTGCAAATCACCTTGAGCTCATCTAGTAGCTCACCTTAGAGTTCATCGAGAAACTCACTAAGTAGCTTGCATTAGATCTTAAATAACATCTCACCTGGGAGACTCATTGAGTAGCTCGCCGAGTAGGTTAACTTGAGCTCACTTGTGAGCTCTTTGATTATCTTACTGGGGACCTCACCTGGGAGCTCACCTAGTAGCTCACCTAGGAGCTCACCGAACAACTCCACAAGTAGCTTGCATGAGAGCTCTTATGGGAGGTCATGGATCAGCTCGAGGATAGCTCACCCCAAAGCTCGTCAAGTAAATCACATGGGAACTCACTTAGGATCTCACCTTGACAGCTCACCTTGCCAACTCACATTGATCTCATCTTGTATCTCACATGAAATCTCACCTCAGAGATTGTTGATAAGCTCACCTTTGAGCTCACCTGGGAGCTCACCAAGTAGTTCACCTAGGAGCTTAGCTGGGAGCTCAGCAAGAAGCTAGCCCGAGCTCATTGAGCTTCTCAAATTGAGCTTACTCAAAAACTCACATGGGAGCTCACCTAACAGCTTACCTAGAAACTCACATGGGAGCTCACTTATCACCTTGCCTTGCCAGCTCACCTTGAGCTTGCTAAGGAGCTCCCATTACCAACTCACCTTTAGCTATTCTAGTAGCTCACCTCGTAGTTCATCGAGTAGCTCACCAAGTAGCTCACTCCGGGAGCTCGCTAATTGCTCACACTCACCTTGAGATCACCTAACACCTCACCTGGGAGCTCACCAAGCAACTCACGATTAGGTTGACTTAAGCTCACTTGTGAGCTCACCGAGTAGATCACCAGGGACCTCACCGAGAGCTTTCCAAGTATCCCGCTTAAGATCTCACTAGCAGCTCGCTTAAGAGCTCACCGAAAAGATCACGAAGTAGCTCACCTAGGTGCTCTTTTGCAAACTCACCAATTAGCTCGCGTTGAGCTCATCTGAGAGCTCGTCGACTAACTCACCTTGGAACTCACTTGGGAGCTCACCTAATAGCTTGCCTTACCAACTTTCCTTTAGCTTGCCTTACCAACTTTCCTTGAGCTCTCCTTCCCAACTCACCTTGAGCTCATCTATTAGCTCACATCAGCTCACTCATGTAAGCTCACATGTAAGCTCACCTCAAAGATTGCTGACATGCTCACCTTTGAGCTTTCCTAGGAGCTCACCAAGTAGGTCACCTAGGATCTTATCTAGGAACTCGGCAAGTAGATCACCCATGAGATTGTTGAAGTAGCTCGACTTGAGCTTTCTCAAAACTCACTTGGGAGCTCACCTTGACAGCTCACCTTGAGCTCACCCAGAGCTCACTTGAGTAGCTCAACTTGAGCTCACCCGGGAGCTCGTCAAGTATTTCACCCAAAAACTCACATGGAAGCTCACCTGACATATCACCTTGTAAACTCACATGGGAGCTCACCTATCATCTCACCTTGCCTACTCACCTTAAGCTCGGTGAGGAGCTCACCTTGCTAACTCACCTTGAGCTCATCTAGTAGCTCATCTTGGAGTTTGTCACAGCATCTCACCAAGTAGGTTGAATTGAGCTCACTTGTGAGCTCATCCGAGCAGTTCACTTGGGGACCTCACCTAGGAGCTTGCACAAGTAGCTCACTTGGGAGCTCACCTAGTAGCTCACCTGTGAGCTTGCCGAATAGCTTGCAAAGTAGCTCACTTGGGAGCTCTTATGGGAGCTCATCGATCAACTCAAGGTTAGCTCACCCTAAAGCTCATTGAGTAAATCACCTGGGAACTTGCCTAGGAGCTCGCTGACATCTCACCTTACAAACTCACCTTGAGCTCATCTTGTAGCTCGCATGAAATCTCACCTCAGAGATTTCCGACAAGGTCACCTTTGAGCTCACTTGGGATCTCACTAAGTAGTTCACCTAGGAGCTCAGCTGGAGCTCAAGTAATAAGCTATCCTAGAAACTCACATGGGAGCTTGCCTATCGATCACCTTAAGCTCACTGAGGAGCTCACCTTGCTAACTCACCTTGAACTCATCACAGTAGCTCACCTTAGATTTCATCGAGAGCTCACCAAGTAGCTCACCTAGTAGCTCACCTAAGAGCTCACCTAACAGCTCACTTGGGAGCTCACCTAACAACTCATCTACGAGTGTCACAAGTAGCTTCATCGAGTAGTTTAAATTGAGCTCACTTGTGAGCTCGTCGAGACCTCACACCTAGGAGCTCATCATGTAGCTTGCTTGGGAGGTTGCCTAGCAGCTCACCTAGGAGCTCACCAAACATCTCATGAAGTAGCTCACCTGGGAGCTCTTCTGGGAGCTCACCAATCAGCTCGAGTTGAGCTCGCCTGGGAGCTCATCGAGTAACTCACCTAGAACTCACCTGAGAGCTCACCTTGCCAACTCACCTTGAGCTCATCTGGTAGCTCAAATGTAATCTCACCTAAGATATTATTGACAAGCTCACCTTTGATTTCACTTGAGATCTCACCAAGTAGCTCACCTAGGAGCTTGACAGGGAGCTCGACAAGCAACTCGCCTAGAGCTCATCGGGAGCTCAACTTGAGCTTGCCCAGTGAAAACTCTCATAAGAGATCACCTAACGATCACCTTATCTGCTCACCTTGAGCTTACCAAAGAGCTCACCGAGAAGCTTAAATTAAGCTCACCCAAGAGCTCATCAAGTAGCTCACCTGAAAACTCACATGGGAGCTCACTTGATAGCTCACCTAAAAACTCACATGGGAGCTTGCCTATCAGCTCACCTTGCCATCTCACCTTGAGCTCACTGAGGATCTCACCTTTCCAACTCACCTTGAGCTTATCTTGTAGCTCACCTATGAGTTTTCCAAGTAACTCACCAAGTATCTTGCCAAGTAGGTTGACTTGAGCTCACTTGTGAGCTCGCCAAGTAGCTCATCGGGAGCTCACCAAGTAGCTCACTTGGGAGCTCACCTAGTAGCTCACCTAGGAGCTCACTGAATAGCTCGCCAAGTAGCTCACCTGGGAGCTCTTCTGGGAGCTCACCGATCAGCTCAAGTTGAGCTCACCCGGGAGCTCATTAAGTAACTCACCTGGGAACTCACTTGGGAGCTCACTTGATAGCTCACCTTTTCAACTCTCCTTGAGCTTACCTTATAAACTCACCTTGAGCTCACATTACCAACTCACCTTGAGCTCACATGTAAGCTCACCTCAGATATTTCTGACAAGCTCACCTTTGAGCTCACATGGGAGCTCACCAAGTAGCTCACCTAGGAGCTCACCTTAGAGCTCAGTAAGTAGCTCACCCCAAGAGCTCGCCGAGTAGCTCAACTTCAACTTGATAGAAAAACTCACCTCGAGCTCACCCGATGCCTTACCTTACTAGATCACCTTGAGCTCACCTTGGAGTTCTTTTGGGAGCTTGTTGATTAGCTCGAGTTGAGCTCACCTAGGAGCTTGTTGAGAAACTCACTTGGAAACTTACCTGTATCTTTCCTAAAAGATCACCTTGCCAACTCACCTTGAGCTTACCTTACCAACTCACCTTGAGCTCACCTTACCAACTTACCTTGAGCTCATCTAGTAGATCACATGTAATCTCACCTCAGAGATTATCGATAAGCTCACCTTTGAGCTCACTTAGGTGCTCATCGAGTAGCTCACCTAGGAGCTCGGTTGGGAGCTCGGCAAGTAGCTCACCAGAGCTCGTCAAGCAGTTCGACATGAGCTTATCCAGAAACTCACCTAGGAGCTCAACTAATAGCTCACCTTGCCAGCTCACCTTGACCTCACCCAGAGCTCACCGAGTAGCTCAACTTGAGCTCACCCTGAAGCTCATCAAATAGCTCAACCAAAAAACTCATATGGGAGCTCACCTGACATCTCACCCAAAAACTCACATGGGATCTCACCTATCAACTCACCTTGGTAGCTCACCTTGAGCTCACTGAGGATCTCACCTTTCCAACTCACCTTGAGCTCATCTAGTATCTCACCTTAGAGTTCATTGAGCAACTCACCAAGTAGCTCACCTAGGAGATCACCTACCAGCTTGCTTGGGAGCTCACCGAGTAGCTCTCCAAGTAGGTTGACTTGAGCTCACTTGTGATCTCACCGAGTAGCTCACCGGGGACCTCACCTCGAGACCTCTCCAGTAGCTCACTTGGAAGCTTTCCTAACAGCTTGCTCGGGAGCTTTCCAAACATCTAACCAAGTAGCTCACCTGGAGCTCTTCTGGGAGCTCACCGATTAGCTTGAGTTGAGCTCACCTAGGAGTTCATTGAGTAACTCACCTAGGAACTCACCCTGAGCTCACCTGATAGCTCGCCTTGCCAACTCACCTTTAGCTCACCTTTCCAACTCACCTTGACCTTGCCTTGCTAACTCTCCTTGAGCTCATCTGTAGCTCACATGTAAGCTCACCTTAGAGATTGCCGATAAGGTCACCTTTGAGCTCAAGTGGGAGCTCACCGAGTAGCTCACCTAGGAGCTCGCAAGTAGGACCTCGTCAAGTAGCTCGACTTGAGATTTCTTAGAAACTTGACTAGGAGCTCACTTGACAACTCACCTTTCCATCTTTCCTTGAGCTCCCCTAGGAGCTTTGTGAGCAGCTCGACTTGAGCTCACCCAGGACCTCATCAAGTAGCTCACCTAAAAACTAGCATGGGAGCTTTCCTAACATCTCACCTTGCCAACTCCCTGAGGAGATCACCTTGTAAACTCACCTTGAGCTCATCTGGTAGCTCACCTTGGATTTTGTCGAGTAGCTCCCAAGTAGCTCACCTTGGAGTTCACCTAACAGCTCACCCAAGAGCTTGGCTAACAGCTCACCTAGGAACTAACCGAGTAGCTCACCAAGTAGGTTGACTTGAGCTTGCTTGTGAGCTCACCGATCAGCTCACCGGGGACCTCACCTAGGATCTTGCTAAGTAGATCACTTGGGAGCTCACCTAGTAGCTCACTTAGGAGCTTGCCAAATAGCTTGCCAAGTAGCTCACCTGGGAGCTCTTCTGGGAGTTCACCGATCATCTCATCTAGTAGCTCGCATGTAAGCTCACCTCAAGATTTATGACAAGATCATGTTTGAGCTCACCTAGGAGCTCACCGAGCAACTCACCTAAGAGCTCAACTGGGAGCTTAGAAATCAAATCCAAGTTCCCCTCTTTTTGTGCCCTAAATTCTTTGTTTTTTCTGGCCGAGACATTTTCCCTTTTTCAAATTCATGCAAAAAATTAAAGTAGATTGAATCCAAGTTATTTGTTTCTAAAATCCTAATCCCCGGGCCTAAACCATTGTGAAATCATGATTCATTGGATTCAAAATGGAAAAATCTACCTTATGAATTTTTTTGATTTCTAGGGCATCCCCTACATTTTTACATTTTGATAGGCATACGAGTGTCATCTACTCATCAAAATTATCCTTGCATGTTATCACTGATGTGGTAGGTTTCTATTAGTCGGGAGCGGTCGGGAAAATGTTGTAAGTTGTTACTTTTAAAAAATTGACCAAGGAAAATTTTAGTCCAAGCCTCGCTTTTACATTAATGTGCCTACGTGGCATGATGTGATTGGTTGAGGAGTGGTGGGTGGTGGAAGTCACTTAGAAATTTTGCTTCCATTTTGGCAAAAATTCCCAAAATCAAATTTTTACCTAAAGGCCCACATCTAATGGGAGGCAAACACATGGCAGGAAGATCAAGCGGACAACGTGGGAGTTAGAAGAATTTTTTTTTGTTTTTGGCTCAAGGTGTCAGGGGAAAATTTTGACCCAAAGGCCCGCATACCCAATGAGAAGTGGACACGTGTCCGAAGGAGAAATGGGAATGGGGGCCGAAGAAAAATTTTGTGAATTTTTTCCCATGGTATAAAAGGCAAAAAAATGAGGATTGGCTCTGCAGCCAATCATTTGTGAACACGTGTCCAAAAGGTGGTGGAGGTTCAGATGGCAGGAAGAGTTTCAAAATTTTACAAATTTTGGGCAAAAATCTCAAAATAAAAAATTGATCCATGGCCCTAAGAGGAAAATTTGGAGGTGTGCCCCCACATCCAATCTGGGGCAACACGTGGCCTATTCCAAAAGGGGAAAAGGAAGAATGCGGGCCCGCAAAGGATTTTGTGCTCACGGAGGAATGAGGGAAGAATAGGAAGGTCAGCTCCACAGTGAATGGGAGACCACCACGTGGCAGAAGAAGCAGCATGTGTTCGGGCCCACGGAGGTTTTTGAGGAAATTTTCCTTTTCTCAAAAATGGAGAAAAAGTTTATTATTTTGGCCCGTGATTTTTGTGGGGTCCACCTAGGGACACGTGGCATGTCCAGGGGGCATGTGGGGAAACTTTTCAAAATTTTCCTGAGGTCAGAAAAGGTTTAAAACACATTTTTAAGGTTAAGGGCCCGATCCAATGGTATTTGGACACGTGTCCCACCTCATCCAAAGACAAAAAGAGAATATTTGAGATCTCATCTGACACGTGGAGGGTAGAAATTTAAAGTTGATTTTAAATCAATGGTTGCTGAGTGTTTTCGTTTCTTGCCGCCATTGGAGCTCCAAGATGCTTGGAATCATCATTTTTGCACCAAATTGCATGAAATTTTATATGAAATCACATCCCCTCGACCTTTTGGATGTAATGGCATCATTCATTTGAGCTATTTTGGTGCCCTATAGTGATTTTCATGAAATATTTTTCTCATCCTATGTAAAAACGTGAAAAGTAAAAAAAAAAAAGTTGTAGAGTTAAAAATGTGAGAAAATGAAAATTTGCAAATGCATGCTGGCATGGTGGAATGACAAAAACATGACCCTGGGATGGATAAGGATCCAAATCCATGTAATATTTTAAAATATTTGTGCATCTCTGGCATTTTGTGAGCTATTTTATAGTTTTATATCATTTTTCATCAAATGGATAGGATTTTATAACAAATTTGATCCCTTTGGCACATTATTTGATTGAGATGAAAGGATCCAATTTGGCATAGGATATATTATGTAATTTGGAGGCATTTTGTATGGCCTATTAAAAATTTTGGAGAAAGAGAGAAGAATTTTCACGAGGAAAACTTGAAGAAGTCCATTTTCTTTTGGAGAAACTACCTGAGAGCCATTTTTTATTCCTGTTTGCATCAAATGTTCATCATGTTGAGTTGGTTTCAGCTGTAAAGCCATCAAAAAGCTTTGAGATTGTCTAAATAACATTCCCTTATTGATATATTTGATCAAATTCTTGGATTAACTAGTTTTATCTCTTGGCAAAGCTTGCATACACTTGTATTTCAGTATGTTTTCAATTTGTGTTTCATGCTCATGTTGCAATCTTGTGTTTGGGATCTTTATTGGTCATACATGGTCTCATTTCTTGTAGAGGGTTTGAAGGCATCTGTAATCTTCCATTCAGAGGAGCCTTCATTTGAGTGAAGATAAGAAGATTTAAATTCATCTTACTTTCCTTGTAAATTGAGGGTGTTTGTAAACCTTTGGGTGTACCTTAGGTCATGATCTAACAAGGGTTTCTAAATGCTTCATTGATATTTTGCTTCAAGCCTTTGTGGTAGGTTATCAAAGTTTGTATGGAATAGTGCAGATTTGGGCATCCATGTGTGCACATATCCTAGTTGAAAGAGCACTTCAAATTCATTGAAACATCTCTGTTGTTTAGGTGTTGTTATTCATTTGTAAAGTTTCCCAAAGAAGGTGATGATTTCTAGCTACTCTTGTCCCAACATCTCTCATCAAAATTTCATTTTAAACTAACTCATCCTACCTACAATACCCCTACATCTGCATTGTGTGTCCACAAAATAATTCAATCCTTTCACTAAAATGCACAAAGTTGATAAGGGTTTTATCATGTCTTTAGCAGCCCTAGCTTTGTTTTGAAAACATTTCCATCATTTAACAGTGATAACTCCTTTGAGTTTGGATAATGGATACTTGATCATGTTTTCACAAAGCCTCTTCCATATCATATGCAAAACATAAGGATATCTCCATCTCCTTACCATATAAGGGCTGCAATATAGGTTCTCTTGCCTTGGTTGATAGGCACAACCTAAAATAGTGAGGGTTAGATAAAAACCCTCTTGAAGGTGCTATCCACTCCCTCAATTATTGAATGAAAACAAGTAGATAGGTGTGCTCCCTAGTTATAAATGACATAAAAACCATCTATCTATCCTTGAGTGTCTTGTACAAGTTCATGATGTTGTTCAAGTTGTGATAGAGATTAAATCTAGATACCTACACTAGAGTGGCAACATTTCTAGGTAATTTATTTAATTTATTGGGGTTTTGGAAGTATTTGAAAGGTTTGAGCATTTGTGTGATCAAGTATGTGAGATGTTACATTCTTGAGATACCATTTCATACTTCATATCTGCATGTTTTGGGTAAAAAGGATTTCAAGCTTAGCTTGCTCTTCTCATTTACTAGCAATTTATATGATTTGGATGCATTATTTTTGGTTGATTCAATAAGGAGAAAATCTGATTTGTATACCCTTGCAAAGTTTTCAGTCATACCATATGTTTGATAGAATATTTTAGTGCTTTCTTACACAACTAAGGTGGAAATCCTTAGTGGTGACTCCATGCTATTTGGATCTTGAAATACCAGTTGTCTTACACATTTCTGTCATTTGAAACTTGTTTAAATCTGTCAAGCTGGAGGGAAGGAGATCCCTCTTCATCAAGGACTCTTCTAATAAATTTATCATCGAATCAAGAAGCTCAGAACTAGAAGGAATAAGAGTGTGGAAAGTGGTTGGTGATTTGGTTGCAAGGAAAGAGATCCCCATAGTTGAATTTGAAAGAGAGAAGCATGTTATTGAAGATTATAATTCCTCTTCAAGTAGATCTGATTTAGGAAATCTTCTTGCTGATTTTCATTCTCCATCAGGTGAGGGACCTTCTTGTGTATTTAAAAAACTTGCTCCTAAATCTGCTCCTGTGGTTTCTAAGTTTGCTAAAGTTTATCAAGAGAGAGAGCCTTTGGGAATTTTCATTTTAAAGATCACTCATCTTTCCAATCAAATCCATTACTACTCCTCACCAACTTGTTTCACCTCCAAGATCTTCCATACTAAACAATATGGCTCAGCCTAGACCTCCATTTGTTATTAACACCTTTGGTCCTATAAATTTTGGAGGAATGGATGGTTATCCAAATGTTGTCCCACAAGATGTGAGAAATAGGTTACCAAAATTCCAAGGTAACAATGCCATAACTGGAGATCAACATCTCAAACTCTTGGTTAACATGATGGAAGACTTTGAGATAGAATTTGAGGATGTGTATATTAATTTGTTTATCCATTCACTTGAGGAAGATGTAAGAGATTGGTATAAAGCTCTACCTGATAACTCTATTGATTCATGGACTGAGATGAGTAATGCATTCAGATTACAATATGGAGATAGAATAGATCCAAGGTTCCTTCTATCTAAGTTTGAGAACATCAAGAAGAACCCTAATGAGATAGTCCATGACTTTAATACAAGATTTAATAAAACATTGAGAAGTCTACCTGTCATTTTGAGGCCTTGTGATGAATCTTGCTTGATCAAATATGTAGATGCATTTGATAAAAAGGCAGCCTATTACTTGAGAGACAAAAATCCTACAAACTTGAGGAAAGATTTTACTATGGCACTTCAAATTGAAAATAATATTAAAGCTATTGGTAAACCACTTAAGAGGGATGGTGTGAACCTGATAAACCCTAAGAATCCTCAAGCTAGCAAGGGTGCTGATTTAGAATATGTTGTCAAGACTTTGGTAGGGGCTGTCAAAGAAATCTCTTACAAGTTAGCCCAGGCTGAGAAAGGAATTGGGAAAAGCTCACAAGGACAGCAAAAAACTCAAAACCATGATAGATTTGGCAATCATCCTAGGGGTGATCAAAGGCAAGATGATATAAGTAAAGGGCTTGTTGGATCTACAAATAGGCAACCCCAAGCTCATGAGAATAGAGTGGTGCCTGACCCTTTGACTGTAAGAGTAGCTACTATTCAATAAATTGCTGATATGGATTGGTGTGATAGATGTTTTCTTCCTCATCCTCCATGTGAAATGGACCAGTAAGTTAATGAAGATGAAATGGATGATGACATTTATATGATGGGAAGATCTTCAGGCTCACAACAAGCAGCAACATCAATAGATGTGATAAGTGCAAGGACTACGATGCAACCTTTTGGGATTGCATAAAGAGGGTACCATTTCTTTCTCTTCCTCAAATTCATGATGTAGATGTAGTTTAGGCCTTTGAAATTCCTAATAATGACTTTGAATATCTAAGGGCTTTAATGATCAAGAAGTATGATGGTGGTATTCCTTCGGAGGAAGATAGACAATTGTTAATGAATGTTGTGGTTGGTCAAGAGAAAGAGTATAATACTAGAAGTAAAGTTATTAGAGGAGCTAGTCCTCAAGCCAAACCAAAGACACCCTTGCTCACAAGCATTCCCAAAGAAAATCTTAGAAAAGAAACAATTGCCAAGAACCTTGCTACTGTCCCATGCAAGAATATTAGTCCTCTTCATGCCCAGGCTGCCAAGAACACTTCTCCATCTGATGAACCTTCTTGTTTCCCTTCTAATGTTGTTTTACCAAAGAATGTTCTATATGATATAGCCCAAGTTTTGAGCCAAATTAAAGTGAGTGTTCCAATTATTGAATTTCTTAGAATACCCGAGCACAAGAAGAGAGCATTTGAATACTTGGGATTGAAGGAAGAAAAGAGTATACCAAGTAGAAATGTAAATATTGTTGAGAATCCTCTTCAAAGCATTACTGGCCTTGAAACACCACCACCAATGGAAGATCTTAGAGAGGCACCTGAATTATATTTGGGGACATCTTTTGTTGATTCCCAATTGAATGTTGATCCATTTTTCACAACTTTTCTCATAAAATATAGGTTGCTTCACAATTACATGTTTGATTCCGGTGCATCATGTAATGTCATGCCTCTAGAAGTCATGAATGAGTTGGATATCAAGGTGACAACAACATATGGGAAGTGTATAGCCATGGATTTAAGGGAAGTGTTGGTTGTTGGTTGTGTGAAGGGTTTAGTAGTACAACTTGCAGCCTATCCGGGTAAGAATTTAAAACTTGATGTTGTAATTGTTGATTGCCCTACCAAATGGGGTATGCTTTTGTCAATAAAATGGGCTGCAAGTGTTGGTGGTATTGTTCAAATGGACATGTCTTTTTCCACCATTCCCATTGAGGGCAGCCTTGTCAAAATCTATGGTGAAAAGAAGATGTTACACTTGATTGAAGATCCCAACAATGCTTCTTATGAAGTGTTGTTTGCTGATGTAGATGTTGAAAACTTCATTGGTTTTGCTGATGGAAAAGAAAGAAGGATGGAAAAATTAGAATGCCTTGGTATGGTAGGTTCTCCATAGACATTACTATTTGATGGAGCTTGCTCCAAATTTGGAAATGGTGCTGGTATAGTGTTGGTTTCTCCTAGTTTGGAAGAGTTTCCTTTCTCCTTCAAGCTCAATTTTGAATGCACTAAAAACATTGCTGAGTATGAGGCATTATTATTGGGATTAAGGATTGTATGGAAATATGGAGTGAAGGATATTGTTGCTAAAGGAGATTCAGAGCTGGTTGTCAAGCAAGTAAGAAAGTTGTATGCCACAAAAAATCAGCATATGAAACAATATAATCATGTTGTTTGGGACTTGATTGAAATGTTTGATTCCTTTAACATTGTTTACCATGATAGAAGTCTTAATGCTACTACTGATAAGCTGGCTATCCTTGGCTCTAGATTTGACAATTTCATCGTTTCACCTTTTTGTAAATATAGCATTGAAGTGCTAACAAGGCCAACTATCCCAGATAATGTGAAACATTGGCAGATTTTTGATGATGATGCACAAGTATTGAGATTCTTACAATGCCAAGGTGAGTTTGTTGGTCAGAATATTGATTGGGAACCAATGGTGTGCATGAATGAAGGTAAATAAACCTTGTTTGATAAGGATATTATCCAATTGAAAACAAATACCATTCCTAAAGGTCTTGTTGCACTTGAATCCAATTTTAGCAATGCTGATTGTATCATTAATAGAAAGATGTCTACTTAAAGGGATGTGGAAGAGAAAACTTGGGAACCAAGGATAAACCAAGGAAGATCTAGTTGGGCATCCATCTCAGCAAAGAGGAGAAATAGTCCTATGCCCAACTTTTAAAGAAGTATCAAGACTGCCTTACCTGGTCTTATTCAAAGCTGAAGGCATATAGAGAAGATTTATTTCAGCATGAGATTCCTCTTGAGGCAAAGATTAAACCATTTAGACAAAAACAAAGGCCTATTAACCCACATATTTCCATGAAAATGCGTGAAGGGTTGAAGAAATTGAGAGATGGTGGCATCATTCACCTACTAGATACTCATCTTGGTGGCAAACCTTGTCCCAGATTAGAAAGAAGAATGGAGATATCAGACTTTGTGTGGATTTTAGGAATCTAAACAAAGCATCTATGAAAGAAAATTACCCCTTGCCAAACATGGAGAATATGCTATAGCTTGTAATAGGGTCAGAGATGCTTTCAACTTTGGATGGTTTCTCTGGATACAATCAAGTAGTTGTCAAAGAATCAGAAAGACTTAAGACAACCTTCACTACTCCTTGGGGGACTTATGTTTTTGTAAGGATGCCTTTTGGATTGATGAATGCTGGTGCTACTTTTCAAAGGGCAATGGATGTTGCCTTTGCTAGTTATATTAATGAATTCATAGCAATTTACTAAGATGATGTGACTGTTTTTTCAAGGCAGCGAGCAAACCATTTACAACACCTAGAGAAGATGCTAATCAGATGTAGAGAGTATGGAATTTCACTTAATCCAAAGAAGTTTCATTTTGGCGTGTAAAAGGCCAAGTTGTTGGGACATATTGTGTCTAAAGAAGGTGTTATGATAGACCCTGAAAGAGTGGAAGCAATCAACAAGGTGCCTATTCCAAGAACCAAGAAAGGTATCTAATCTTTCTTTGGCCAAATCAATTTCATTAGAAGGTTTGTTTCCAATTTTACTGAGCTAACTCTTCCAATCACAAGCATGCTAAAAATGGATCAAGTTATCAAATGGGAGGAGGCTTCCATTCAAGATTTTGAAGGAATAAAGGATGCACTTAAGCATGCACCTGTTTTGGTAGCTCCAAACTATAAGAGGCCTTTCCAAATCTTTTCCTTTGCCTCTAAATTTACTATTGCTTCAGTTTTGTTACAAAAGGATGAGAATGGAGCTGAGAGGCCTATTACTTTATTTAGAAAGGCTTTACAAGCAGCTGAACTAAAGTACACAATTATGGAGAAACAATCATTTACTTTGGTAAAGGCAATAAAGATTTTTAGACCTTACATTTTGAGTTCAAGAGTTGTTGCCTATGTTCCTCATACAATGGTTAAAGACATCTTATCAGACATGGATATATCAAGCAAGAGATGTAGATGGGTCAAAAATTACAAGAATATGATATGGATATCCAAAAAACAAAGCTGGTAAGAGGTTTGGGTCTTGCCAAGCTCATGGCTGAGAGTAATTTGTAAAATGTAGAAGTGAATCAGCTAGAGGAAGAAAGGGCAGATCTACTTGGAAAATTGATGAATTCTGAATGGTACAAGGATGTGGTCTTCTACCTCAAGCATCTATGTTGTCCTAATTACTTGAATAAAAATCATAAAAGAGCCCTCAAGCTGGCTTCTCAGAAATATATCATAACAGACCTTGGGCTGGCTTGGAAGAACCCTGAAGGTGTCCTCTTGAAATGCATAACTGAAGATGAAGCTCCCAAGTTGATTACTGATTTCCATGGGGGAGTTTGTGGAGGACATTTTTCTTGTTATTAGTTGCCTACTCTTTTTAAAGATGCAACCTAGCTGATTATAAGATGTGATAGTTGCCAACATTTCTCTGGAAGACTAAAAGCTTCAGGTCCCTTCCTTTGCAGCCTGTATCAATTGAAGCTCCTTTCAAACAATGGGGAATGGACTTCATAGGTGAGATCTCAGATCCTTCTAGTGCTGGTTACAAATGGATCCTTGTAGCAACTGATTACTTCACAAAATGGGTTGAAGCCATTCCATCTAGAAAGGAAACAGACTAAGTGGTGATGGATTTCTTGCTAAATCATATCATATGTAGGTTTGGAGTTCTAGTTAATATTGTATCTAATAATGCTATGTGTTTGAGAGCCAAGCCTTTGATAGCAATGTGTAATGAATATGGGATAAATCTGACTTATTCTTCAAATTACAATCCACAAGGGAATGGGCAAGCTGAGTCAAGTAACAAGAACTTTCTCAAGATTATTAGAACTTTGGAGATCAATAAGAAGAAGTGGGGAGAGCAATTAAAATTTGTAGTTTGGGTAGATAGAATAACTCCTAAAAGAGAAACTGGTAAGATCCATTTGAATTGGTCTATGGAATACAAGCATTGCTGCCCTTACATTTGTAATTGTCCACATTTCAATTTTGCCCAACATTTAGAAGATCAAGAACATGGCCCATATGAATCAAGGATAAATCAACTCATTGAGCTGGATGAAGAGAGAAGGGCTTCTCACCAAAGGTATGTCAGATTTAGAGAGAAATTGAAGAAGTTGTTTGATAAGAAGGTCACCCCTAGAGCTTTTAGTGTTGGAGATTTGATTTTTCTGTGGGATAGTAGGCATGAAGACAAGGGAAGCATGGCAAGTTTGATGTTGTATGGATGGGCCTTATGCCATTGATATCGGGATTGGAGAAAATACATTTTTTCTAAAGGATTTGGATGGGGATTTCTGGAGCTACTGTTAATGGTAGACATTTAAAACATTTCTTGGATTAAATCCCCAGGTGAGGTATCCACAAGTTGTACATTTGTATATAGCCCTTGTTTTTTTTTGTCTTTTCTTTTTCTTGTTGTTGTTGGCTCGTGGTTTTCCCTTTTGTCCTTGGAAACCATTGTTGGTCTTTTTCTTTATCTTTTTTGGTGAAATTTCTATTTTTGGGCTGCTCTACATTTTTAGACTCCATGGCCCAATGGATTCTTGGCACTTGGTCTATGTTTTGATCTTGTGGCACTCTCTGGGAGTTCCCATCCCCAAGAAAGAGCCAATGTTGGTGAAAATATTCACTTTACACACTTTGCCTATTTTCCTATATCCATTTTTTCCCAATTTGTCAAGAAACATTCATTTGTTTGAGCTGTGGTCTACAGTTCATCTTTTCCAGTTGAATGCTTTGAAAGTGCCCTCATATTTCCCTAAATTGAAGCAAAATCCAAGTTCCCCTTTTTTGCCTAACTTCTTCATTTTTTTGGGGGAGCCATTTTCCCTTTGTTAAATTCATGCAAAAAATTAAAGTAGATCGAATCAGAGTTACTTGTTGCTGAAATCCTAATCCCTAGGCCTAAACCATTGTGAAATCATGATTCATTGGATTCAAAATGGAAAAATCTACCTTCCTTATGATTTTTTTATTTCTAGGGCATCCCCTACATTTTTTATGTTTTGACGGGCATACGAGTGTCATCTACCCATCAAAATTATCCTTGCATGTTATCACTAAATGTGGCAGGTTTCTATTAGCCGGAGTGGTCGGAAAATGTTGTAAGTTGTTACTTTTTGAAAAATTGACAAAGGAAATTTTACTCCATGGATCCCCGCCTTTACAGTATGTGTGCCTACATGGCATGATGTGATTGGTCAGGAGTGGTAGGCGGCGGAAGTCACTTAGAATTTTACTTCCATTTTGGCAAAATTTCCAAAATCTAATTTTTGCTCGAAGGCCCACATCCAATGGGAGGTGAACACATGGCAGGAAGATCAAGTAGATAGTGTGGGAGTTGGAAGAAATTTTTATTGTTTTTGGCTCAAGGCGTCAGGGGAAAATTTTGACCCGGAGGCCCACACTCAATGAGAAGTGGACACGTGTTCGGGAGGAGAAATGGGAATGGGGGCCGAAGAAAATTTTTGTGAATTTTTTCCCTTGGTATAAAAGGAAAAAAATGAGGATTGGCTCCATAGCCAATCATTTGTGAACACGTGTCCAAAAGTTGGTGGAGGTTCAGACGGCAGGGAAGAGTTTCAAAATTTTACAGATTTTGGGCAAAAATCTCAAAATAAAAAATTGATCCATGGCCCTGAAGAGGAAAATTTGGAGGTGTGCCCCTACATCCAATCAGGGGGCAACACATGGCCTATTCCAAAAGGGGAAAAGGAAGAACATGAGCCCGTAAAATATTTTTTGCTCACGGAGGAATGAGGGAAGAATAGGAAGGTCGGTTCCGCAGCATGAATGGGAGACCGCCACGTGGCAGAAGAAGCAGCGTGTGTTCGGGCCCGTGGAGGTTTTTGAGGAAATTTTCCTTTTCTCAAAAATGGAGAAAATTTTATTATTTTGGCCTGTGATTTTCGTGGGGTCCACCTAGGGACATGTGGCATGTCCAGGGGGCATGCGGGGAACTTTTCAAAATTTTCCCGAGGTCAGAAAAGGTTCAAAATGCATTTTTAAGGTTAAGGGCCTAGTCCAATGGTATTTGACACGTGTCCCACCTCATCCAAAGAAAAAAAGAGAATATTTGAGATCTCATCTAACACATGGAGGGTGGAAATTTAATGTTGATTTTAAATCAATGGTTGCTGAGTGTTTTTGTTTCTTGCCACCATTGGAGCTCCAAGATGCTTGGAATCGTCATTTTTGCACCAAATTGCATGAAATTTTATATGAAATCACATCCCCTCGACTTTTAGATGCAATTCCATCATTAATTTGGGATATTTCATGTGCCCTATAGTGATTTTTTTCATGAAATATTTTTCTCAGCCCTATAAAAACGTGAAAAGTAAAAAATAAAAATAAAAAGTTCTGAGTTAAAAATGATGAGGGAAAAAGGTGGAAAATGATTGAAATACATGTTGGCATGGTGGAATGACAAAAACGTGACCCTAGGATGGATAAGGATCTGAAATCCATGCAATATTTTAAAATATTTGTGCATCTCTAGCATTTTGTGAGTTGTTTTATAGTTTTATATCATTTTTCATCAAATGGATAGGGTTTTGTAACAAATTTGATCCCTTTGGCATATTCTTTGCTTGAGATGAAAGGATCTAAGATAGCATAGGATATATTATATAATTTGGAGGCATTTTGTATGGCCTATTGAAAATTTTGGAGAAAGAGAGAAGAATTTTCATGAGGAAAACTAGAAGAAGTCCATTTTGTTTTGGAGAAACTTCCTGAGAGCCATTTTTTATTCCTGTTTTCATCAAATGTTCATCATGTTGAGTTGGTTTCATCTATAAAGCCATCAACAAGATTTGAGATTTTCTAAATAACATTCCCTTGCTGATATATTTGATAAAATTCTTGAATTAACTTGTTTTATCTCTTGGCAAAGCTTGCATACACTTGTATTTCAGTGTGTTTTCAATTTGTGTTTCATGCTCATGTTGCAATATTGTGTTTGGGATATTTATTGGTCATACATGGTCTCATTTCTTATAGAGCATTTGAAGGCATCTAATCTTCCATTCAGAAGAGCATTCATTTGAGTGAAGATAAGCATATTTAAATTCATCTTACTTCCTTGTAAATTGAGGGTGTTTGTAAACCTTTGGGTGTACCTTAGGTCATGATCTAACAAGGGTTTCTAAATGCTTCATTGATATTTTATTCAAGCCTTTGTGGCAGGTTATCAAATTTTGTATGGAATAGTGTAGATTTGGGCATCCATGTGTGCACATATCCTAGTTGAAAGAGCACTTCAAATACATTGAAACATTTGCAAAGTTTCCCAAAGAAGGTGATGATTTCTAGCTACTCTTTCCCAAAATCTTCATCAAATTTCATTTTAAACTAACTTATCCTACCTACAATCCCTCTAAATTTGCATTAAGTATCCATAAAATAATTCAATCCTTTCACTAATATGCACAAAGTTGATTAGGGTTTTATCATGTCTTTAGCATCCCTAGCTTTGTTTTGAAAACATTTCCATCATTTAGTAGTGACAACTCCTTTGAGTTTGGATAATGGATACTTGATCATGTTTTCACAAAGCCTCTTCCATATCATATGCAAAACACAAGGATATCTCCATCTCCTTACCATATAAGGGCTGCAATATAGGTTCTCTTGCCTTGGTTGATAGGCACAACCTAAAATAGTGAGGGTTAGATCAAAACCCTCTTGAAGGTGCTATCCAATCCCTCAATTATTGAATGTAAACAAGTAGATAGGTGTGTTCCCCGGTTACAAATGACATAAAAACCATCTATTTATCCTTGAGTGTCTTGTACAAGTTTAGGATGCTATTCAAGTTTTGATGGCGATTAAATCTAGATACTAATAAGAGCTCACCTAGTAGCTCACTTGGGAGCTCACTAAATAGCTCACCAAGTAGCTTGTGTGGGAGCTCTTATAGGATCTTTCTACCGATCAGCTTGAGTTGAGCTCACCCGGGAGCTCGTCGAGTAACTCACTTGGGAAATCACCTGGGAGCTTTCTTGATATCTCACCTTGCTAACTCACCTTGAGCTCACCTTTCCAACTCACATTGAGCTCATCTGGTAGCTCACATGTAAGCTCACCTCAGAGATTACCAAAGCTCACCTTTGAGCTCACCTAGAGCTCACCAAGTAGCTCACCTAGGATCTCAGCTGGGAGCTCGAGAAGCAGCTCACCCAAGAGCTCATCGAGCAACTCGACTTGAGAAAGCCCAAAATCTCACTTGGGAGATCACTTGATAGCTCACCCTACCAGCTCACATTGAGCTCACCTAGGAGCTCTCACCAAGTAACTTGACTTGAGCTCACCCAAGAGCTCTTCAAGTAGCCTAAAAACTCACATGGGAGCTCACCTTGCCATCTCGAATGGGATCTCACCTATTAGCTCACCTTGATCTCACCTTGAGCTTGTTGAGGAGCTCACCTTGCTAACTCACCTTGAGCTCATCTGGTAGCTCACTTCAGAGTTCATCCAGCAACTTGCAAAGTACCTCATGTGGGAGTTCACCTAATAGCTTACCTAGGAGCTTTCCTAATATCTTTCCTGGGAGCTCACCGAGCATCTCGTCGAGTAGGTTAACTTGAGCTTGTTTGTGATTTCACCGAGTAGCTTGTCGAGACCTCACCTGGGAGCTCACCAAGTAGCTCACTTGGGAGCTCACCTAGTAGCTCACTTGGGAGCTCACCAAAAATTCACCAAGTAGCTCTTCTGGGAGGTCACCAATCAGCTTGAGTTGAGCTCTCTTGGGAGCTTGTCGAGTAACTCACTTGTGAACTCACCTAGGAGCTCACCTGACAGCTCACCTTGCTAACTCACCTTGAGCTTTCCTTGCCAACTTACCTTGAGCTCACCTTTCCCAACTCACCTTGAGCTCATCTAGTAGCTCACATGTAAGCTCACCTTAGATATTTCGACAAGCTCACCTTTGAGCTCACTTGGGAGCTACAAAGTAGCTCACCTAGGAGCTCGATTGGGAGCTCGATAAGACTCACTCTAGGAGCTCATTGAGTAGCTCAACTTGAGATTGCCCAAAAACTCACCTAGGATCTCACCTTGAGATCTTACCCAGGAGCTCACCAGCAGCTAACTTGCACTCACGTGGGAGCTCATTCAAGCAACTCACCCGATAACTCACATGGGAGCTCACCTAACATCTCACTTGCTAGCTCACCTTGAGCTCAATGAGGAGCTCACTTGCCAACTCACCTTGAGCTCATCTGGTAGCTCACCTCGAGAGTTCGTCAAGTAGCTCACCAAGTAGCTCACCTTGGAGCTTTCCTAACAGCTCACTTGGGAGCTCACCGAGTAGCTCATCGAGTAGGTTAACTTGAGCTCACTCACTTGAGATCAACAAGCAGCTCACTTGGAGTTCACAAGCAAGTAGCTCACTTGGGAGCTCACCTAGGAGCTCACCGAATAGTTCACTAAGTAGCTCACTCCGAGAGGTCTTTTTGGGAGCTCACATGGGATCTCATTGAGTAACTCACCTAGGAACTCACCTGAGGAGTTCACCCAAGAACTCACCTTACCGGGAACTCACTTGAGCTTGCCCTAAAACTCACCTTGAGCTCACCTTACAAACTCACTCACCTTGAGCTCATCTTTCCAACTCACCTTGAGCTCATCTGGTAGCTTACATGTAATCTCACCTCAGATATTTCCGAAAAGCTCACCTTTGAGCTCACCTGGGAGCTCACCAAGTAGCTCACCTAGGAGCTCACTAGGAGCTCAAAAGTAGCTTTCCCAGGAGTTCGTTGAGTAGCTCAAATTGAGAGCTTTCCTGGAAACTCACCTGGGAGCTCACCTGACAGAATGCCTTGCCAGCTCACCTTGAGCTCACCCAGGAGCTCACTGAGTAGCTCGACTTGAGCTCACCTAAGAGCTCATCAAGTAGCTCACCCAAAACTTACATGGGAGCTTACCTTACCACCTCGCATGGGAACTCACCTTTCAGCTCACCTTGCCAGCTCACCTTGAGCTCACTGAGGAGCTCACCTTGTTAACTCACCTTGAGCTTGTTTGGTAGCTCACCTCAGAGTTCATCGAGTAGCTCACCAAGTAGCTCACATGGGAGCTCACCTAATAACTCACCTAAGAGCTTGCACCAGTAGGTTGACTTGAGCTCACTTGTGAGCTCACCGAGGACCTCACCTGGGAGCTCACCAAGTAGCTCACTTGGGAGCTCACCTAGCAACTCACTCTAGGAGTTCACCAAAAATCTCATCCAGAAACTCACATGTAATCTCACCTATTAGCTTACCTTTCCATCTCACCTTGACCTCACTGAGGAGCTCACCTTTCCAACTCACCTTGAGCTCATCTCGTAGCTCACCTTGGAGTTTTTCAAGTAGCTCACCAAGTAGCTCACCAAACTCACTGAGCTCACCTAGGAGCTCACCGAGCTCACCGAGCTCACTAAGTAGGTTTACTTGAGGTCACTTTTGAGCTAGCCAAAAGCTCACTGGGAGCTCACCAAGTAGCTCACTTGGGAGCTCACCTAGCAGCTCACTTGGGAGCTCACCGAATAGCTCACCAAGTAGCTCACTCAGGGAGCTCTTCTAGGAGCTCACCGATCATCTTGAGTTGAGCTCACCTGGGATCTTGTTGAGTAACTCACCTGAGAACTCACTTGGGAGCTCACCTGACAGCTCACCTTTCCAACTCACCTTAAGCTCACCTTACAAACTCACCTTGAGCTCACCTTACCAACTCACCTTGAGCTCATCTGGTAGCTTACATGTAAGCTCACCTCAGAGATTTCTAACAAGCTCACCTTTGACCTCACGTGGGAGCTCACCAAGCAGCTCACCTAGAAGCTTGGCAAGTAGCTCGCCTAAGGGCTCATTGAGTAGCTTGACTTGAGCTTTCCCGAAAAAACTCACATGGAGCTCACTAACAACTTTCCTTGTCATCTCACCTTGAGCTCAGCCAAGAGCTCACCGAGTAGCTCGACATGAGCTTGCTCGGGAGCTCATCAAGTAGCTCACCTAAAAACTCATATGGGAACTCACCTGAAGCTCGCCTTGCCAACTCGCATGAAATCTCACCTTTCCACTCACCACCTGACCTCACTCACCTGAGAGCTCATCGAGCAGCTCAACTTGAGCTCACCTAGGGAGCTCATCAAGAAGCTCACCTGAAAAATCATTTGGGAGCTCACCTGACAGCTCACCTTACTAACTCACATGGGAGCTCACCTTTCCAGCTCACCTTGAGCTCACTAAGGAGCTCACTTACCAACTCACCTTGACCTCATCTGGTAGCTCACCTCGGAGTTCATCGTAGCTAGCTCATGAGTTAGCTCACTGGGAGCTCACCTTGGGAGCTCACCTAGGAGCTCACCGAGTAGGTTGACTTGAGCTCACTTGTGAGCTCACCGAGCAGCTTGTCGGGGACCTCACCTAGAGCTCACAAGTAGCTCGCTTGGGAGCTCACCTAGTAGCTCACTTGGGAGCTCACCAAATAGCTTGCTAAGTAGCTCACTTGGAGCTCTTATGGGAGCTTTCACGATCAGCTTGAGTTGAGCTCAGCCCGGAGCTCATCATGTAACTCACCTAGGAACTCACCTAGAGCTCACTTCACCTTGAGCTCTCCTTTCTAACTCACCTTGAGCTCACCTTGCCAACTCACCTTGAGCTCATCTGGTAGATCACATGTAAGCTCACCTCAGAGATTACCGATAAGCTTACCTTTGAGCTCACCTAGGGAACTCACCGAGCAGCTCACCTAGGAGCTTACAGGCTCTTGGGCTTAGTTCACCCAGCAACTCACTTGAGCTTGACTTGAGCTTACTTAAACTCACTACTTGAGAGCTCACCTAATAGCTCACCTAATAGCTCACTCAGCTCACCTGAGCTCACCTAGGAGCTCACCAAGAGATCCACTTGAGCTCACCCAGAGCTCATCATGCAGCTTTCCTTAAAACTCACATGGAAACTCATCTGATAGCTCACCTTTCCAACTCATGGGAGCTCACCTTGCCAAATCACTTTGAGCTCACTAAGGAGCTCAACTTGAAACTCACCTTGAGCTTGTCTGGTAGCTCACCTCGGAGTTCGTCGAGAAGCTCGCCAAGTAGCTCTCACTTAGGAACTCACCTAATAGATCACCTAGGAGCTCACCTAAAAGCTCACATGGGAGCTCACCTAATAGCTTTCTAGGAGCTCGGAGCTCACCGAGTAGGTTGACTTGAGCTTGCTTATGAGCTCACCGAGCAGCATGCCTGGGACCTTACCTGGGAGCTCGTCAAGTAGCTCACTTGGGAACTCACCTAGTAGCTCACATGGGATCTCACCAAATAGCTCACCAAGTAGCTCACCTGAGCTCTTTTGTGAGCTCTCCGATCATCTTGAGTTGAGATCACCCGGGAGCTCATCAAGTAACTCACCTGGAACTCACCTGAGCTCACCTAACAGCTCACCTTGCCAACTCACCTTGAGCTCACCTTACCAACTCACCTTGAGCTTTCCCAAAACTCACCTAGGAGGTCACCTAATAGCTTACCTTATTAGCTCACCTTGAGCTTGTCCAGGAGCTCACCGAGTAGCTTAACTTGCACTCACCAGGGAGCTCATCAAGTAGCTCACCTGAAACTCACATGGGAGCTCACCTGATAGCTCATCCAAAAACTCACATGGGAGCTCACCTATTAGCTCACCTTGCCAGCTCACCTTGAACTCACCTGAGGAGCTCACCTTGCCAGCTCACCTTGAGCTCACTAAGGAGCTCACCTTGCCAACTCACCTTGAGCTCATTTGGTAGCTCTCCTCAGATTTTTTCAAGTAGCTCACTAATTAGCTCACCTGGGAGCTCACCTAACAACTCACCTCGAGAGCTCACACTTTGAGTAGGTTGACTTGATCTCACTTGTGAGCTTACCAAGTAGCTTGCCAGGGAGCTCACCAAGTAGCTCACTTAGGAGCTCACTAGCTGAGCTTGACTCAGGAGCTCACCTAAACAACTCACCAAGTAGCTCACATGGGAGCTCTTCGGGACCTTACCAAATAGCTCAAGTTGAGCTCGCCTAGAGCTCATTGAGTAACTCACCTAGGAACTTGCCTAGGAGCTCACCTAATAGCTCACCTTTTCAACTCACCTTGAGCTCACCTTGTAAACTCACCTTGAGCTCACCTTGCCAACTCACCTTGAGCTCATCTGGTAGCTCACATGTAACCTCACCTTAGATATTTTGACAAGCTCACCTTTGAGCTTGCTTAGGAGCTCACCAAGTAGCTCACCTAGGAGCTCGGCTAGGAGCTTGGCAAGTAGCTTACCCAGAGCTCATCGAGTAGCTCAACTTGAGCTTGCTCGAAACTCACCTGAGCTCTCCTGATAGCTTGCCTTGCCAACTTTCCTTGAGCTCACCCAGGAGCTCGCCAGTAGCTTGACTTGAGATTTCCTACAGGAGTTTGTCAAGTAGCTCACCCTAAAACTCACATGGGAGCTCACCTAATAGCTCACCTTGCCAACTCACATAGGAGCTCACCTATCAGCTTTCACTTGCTAGCTCACCTTGAGCTCACTGAGTAGCTCACCTTACTAACTCACCTTGAGCTCATCTAGCTTGCCTCTGAGTTCATTGAATAGCATGCCTAGAGATCTCACCTAATAATTTTCCTGGGAACTCACCTAACAGCTCACCTAGGAGATCACCGAGTAGCTCACCAGGACCTCACCTAGGAGCTTGCCAAGTAGCTCACTTGGGAGCTCACCTAGTAGCTCACTTGGAAGCTCACCAAACAACTTGCACTGCCAGGAGCTCTTCTCAGAGAGCTCGATCAGCTCGAGTTGAGCTCACCTAGGAGCTCATCGAGTAACTCACCTAGGAACTCACCTAGGAGCTCACTCAACTCACCTTGAGCTTGCCTTGCCAACTCACCTTAAGCTCATTTAGTAGCTCACATGTAAGATCACCTCAGAGATTATCGACAAGCTCACCTTTGAGATCACTTGGGAGCTCACCAAGCATCTCACATAGGAGCTCACTAGGAGCTCACCCAGAGCTCGCTAACCAAAGCACAACTTGAGCTTTCTGGGAGCTCATCAAGTAGCTCACTTGAAAAGTTACATGGGAGCTCACCTAACAAATCACCTTGCCAACTCGTATGGGAGCTCACCTATCACCTCGCCTTGTCATCTAGCCTTGAGCTCACTAAGGATCTCTTATTGCCAACTTGACTTCAACTAGTCACGGTAGCTCACCTCGAGTTTCTCAAGTATATCACCAAGTAGCTTTTCAGGAGCTCACGTGGAGCTCTCTGAGTAGTTTTCCGATTAAGTTAACTTGAGCTTGCTTGAGCTCACCGAGTAACTTACCAGGGACCTCACCTGGGAGCTCACCAAGTATCTCACTTGGGAGCTCACCAAGTAGCTCATCTAGGGAGCTCACCAACAACTCACCAAGAAGCTCACCTAGGAGCTCTTCTGCGATCTCACCATCAGCTCGAGTTGAGCTCACCTAGGATCTCATTGAATAACTCACCTTGAGAACTCACCTTATAGCTCACCTTTCCATGAGCTCACCTTACCAAGTTGCCTTGAGCTCTCCTTCCTAACTCACCTTGAGCTCATCTATTAGCTCACATGTAAGCTCACATCAGAGATTGCTAACAAGCTCACCTTTGAGCTCACCTGGGAGCTCACCGAGTAGCTCGGCTAGGAGCTCAGTTGGGAGCTCGACAAGCATCTCACCCAGGAGCTCTTCGAGCAGCTCGACTTGAGCTTGCCTAAAAAATCACCTAGAAGCTCACCTGACAACTCACCTTACCATCTCACCCAGGAGCTCACCGAGTAGCTCAACTTGAGCTCACCCGGGAGCTTGTCAAGTAGCTTGCCCAAAAACTCACATTTGAGCTCCCCTGACAACTTGCCTTGTAAAATCACATGGGATCTCACCTATCAGCTCACCTTGCCTACTCACCTTGAGCTCGGTGAGGATCTCACCTTGCCAACTCATCTTGAGCTCATCTGGTAGCTCACCTCGGAGTTCATTGAGAAACTCACCAAGTAGCTCACCTTAGAGCTCGCATAACAACTCACCTGGGAGCTCACCTAATAGCTCACCTGGTGTAGTGCCCACATTTTACACACCTAAATACAACAATAAAATACCGGGATAAAAATTTTGACTTACATTGCTCACTACACAACACACAACATGGGCTTAAAGTACATAACTTGACTCACATACGACAATCACAAAATCATCGACTCACATAGACACACGAAAATGACATAAGCATGTTGATGCTACACTTTTCCCAATGGAAGGTTACTAGTAAAGACCCAACCACAAGAACATGGCTTCAGGAATGGTGAACCCACAACACATCATTTCCTTAAATGTATTTTTGGTTAAAGTTAACATTCCAAGGACATTATGAGCAAGGATAAATTTTCTCATTTGTCCACCTACATTTTCTTAAGTTTATTCCATGGTTGAAAATACAATTCGACCTTCTCAAGTTGGCTTCTTATAATTTATATAAATTTCCATAACTGACATACATATTTGGCATAAATCAAATTGCATACAAAGTACTTAATTATCTTATTATTATGTAAAAATATTCTTCTCCAACGTTTATTTGATGTCTACAATTTTACCCTTACAACTCAAGCGAAAGTGACTTGATGTCCAAAACGCAATAAAAGGATTTGATGGAGATTTAGATACAGGGTAGCTTTTCACCAAAAATATTTCTCGATTCACACTATATTTATTTCCCTACCATTGTTATTATAATTTGAAAACTTATTGAATTCCTATAAGATTTATATATATATATACATATCTTTTGTTTTCTCAAAGTTTGGTCGCACCAAGGTAACTTATATTCTTTGCAACACATGATAAAGTTTAATTAAGTTATAAGGACTCCAAGATTGACCTTAATCCTAATCTCCAATCTCGTGTGTAGCATTTATATAATATGCTCTTACATCGCACTAAGATCTCGTTCTTAGCGTTGTTTTGAAATCAGGAGTTACATAAGTATTTGACTAACATCTTGAAGGGGTACATGACAAGAAGAATTGTAACTATACATGAACCACATTCAAGAAAATACAAAGATGTTATTTTAATAGAAACCAAGGTAGCACCACTTAATCATTCCTTCAAACAATGGCTCATAAGGTGACTTTTAAGGTGGTCTTCAACACTCAACTCGGTGTCTATTAAAAACATTTTTCTGAAAGAGGTGTTCGCATGCCTCTTTGTCATGTTTTTGAGAGATGGCATGTGGGTGAGCATGACTATGTTGCTCGACCTTCTCTCTCATAGTGAGCATTGTGTTAATGATGAGGTCTTGCCCCATGGATAGGGAAAACTTAGCTTTAGACACGCATGGGTCGAAACTAGACTTTAGAATAGGGTAGTGCCTAGAGATGGTTTTGATAGGCATTATTTCAATTTTAAATTGCCCTTCTTCGTTTGTTAATTCTATCATGTTTATATCTAGATTTAGGTCATCGGAGGGAAGAGATGCTATATTGAGAAGACTACCCATTCCTTGAGGTTCGAATGGGAGAAAGATCGGTTCGTCATTCTCCAAGAGTTTCATAATTCTGCTTTGTGGCTTTAGTGGAGACTGTTTCCACAGAAATTGACTTATCTTTATTTGTCTTTGCCACCTCGTATATTAAATCATAGGATCCTACCGGTTTAGCATTTGTAGGAACTTCATCTCGTGTGGAGAAAATATCGGGTAGGGGTTGTGAAACATACTCCTTTTCTCGAGTTGTTGCATTAATTTCACACTCAACCTCTAGCTCAACTAATCCCAAGATTTTTGTATTACCATTTGAACCTAGGTTAGGAGCAATTTGAGAGTTGTCAGGAGTTGAGGCATCTTGATTGTTATTTCTTATTATGATACCTTTGTTTTTCCGATTTGGATCTAACCTGTTATTGTTAGAATGATTTGGGAGAGGATCATTGAAGATCTTGAGAGGTGCATTTTGAGTGGAAACTGATCCCATACCAAGTGGCAGTGTAGGATTTTCCAGAAACATATCTACAAAGAGTTGTTTTTGCTCTTCTGGTAGATGTTGTAAGAATTTGTTGCAGTCATGGCAAGTCCTAGTATCATGACCCCTGATTTTGTGGAAACCACAATATAGATTGGGATTATAGTTCCGTGGTCGTCGGTTTGAATCCTGTTGTGGCCCAAAGTTCTGATTGGGCTGTTGGTTGTTATAGTTGAAATTTCGAGGTTGTGGCCTTTGGCTTTGGTTTTGATATCCATCTGGGCCCCGAGCAAGGCCTTGTGGCTGGATTTGCTGTTGTGGAGGATGATTAGAATCCACCGTATTGATCGCTGGAGTGAAGTTATTATTGCGTTGATTGTTAGCAGGTGCCGGGGTGTTCACAACATTTGGTCCTTTGACTTGATCAGTGACTCCATCTATTGTAACCCCACGGTTTTCATTAAGGATCTTGGGTCCTTGATCGGTATTCTGGCATTAGGATAGGTCATAGTGTTTTGATTAGGAGTGATTAATTTCCCATTTGTTCCATATGTCTTACGACCACTATCAATTGCTGCTTGATCTATTCGAAGAGCGCTCTCAAGTACTTCATCGTAAGTTCTTAGTGGGAACTTCTAGACTTCTTCCTTCACTTCTCTGCTGAGAGAATGAAGGAATAAATCACATAGTTCCATTTGGTCCATATTTGGAGCACTGGCTGAAGAATAGAGAACTGTACGCCACCTCTGGATGAAATGGGTGATAGATTCATTGTGTTCCTGCTTAATGTGCAAGAATTCCCTTATTCCTGTTCTCAACAGTTTGTTCATGTCAAATGCCTTAATGAACTCTGATACGAGTTGTTTAAATGAATGGATGGAAGCCTCAGGTATTCTATAATACTAGTCGAGAGCAATGCTTTCCAAGGTTTTGGGGAATATTTTAGCAACAACCCCATCCCAAGGGAGTAATTCTCGTATGGCTGTAGCATAAGCTTTGATATGCACATTTGGATCTCCCTCACCTTTGTACTTGGGTAAATCGGGAAGGGGTCTTGGAAGCATGGCGCTTCGTATGGCGAAGTCTAAGGGCTCTTTCAAATATTCCGAATACGTCCCTATCACATAGGTTTCGACCATTGATGGTGGTAGGCCGAGGGAGTGATGGCGGGATGGGTTGTTGATATGGCGCACGTGTATGCATTGGCGAGGGACATAGGGAATTCCTTGCATTTGAGCAAAAATGCCAGAGAAGAGAACATATCTCCTTGTGGTGATTTGGAGTACATGTTTAAGTATGACGGGGTATTGTCTAGGAATGGATTGTTTGATACTAGACTGGGAGGAATGGTGTTAGAGATGATGGGCCTTGTTGGCGTTTGTTGTGGATATTGAGGAGGCATGCCTAACGTGCCTACTCCCGTGAGGAGATCTACTTGGCCAGGGTGGTATGGAGGATTAGAACTTCCTGCTTGCATGAACTGAGAATTTTGACTTACTTGAGCAAGTTCTAACCCTCTCACTTTTTCCACTAACATTGAAATGACTTCATTTGGTGAAGTCACGGTGTTTTGCCTTAGTGGCGTTTGTTGTATACCCTGGTGTTGTATAGGCATGTGATATCCTGCTATGAACTGACTGCTATCTTGCCAAGTTTCTCCGAGAGTATTTCCTATATGCAGTGGCATAGAGGTATTTTCTTGAAAAGAGACCTCGGGTTGTATTTGTAGACCTCCTATAGGTGGGTACATGCCTCGGGAGCGTTGTTCACTCCTAGGATAACGTATGGATTGTTCATCATCTAAGACTAGGTATGGGTCTGATTTCCTACTAATTTGTGGTCTAAGTAGCATCTGAGGAGATGAACCAGATTCTCCGGTAAACGTCATATTGTTCGAGCCTGAAGGCTCTGTTTGTTGCATTCGAGGGGGTTGATCTAACTCCTCAGTTTGAAAGGACGAGCTATATCTTTACGGGAGTTTGTCTTGACGACTGATTAGTTGAGTAGTTATCACCCCATAATGAGAGTGAGGGTGATGATTGTCATTTCGCTGGGCGTAGTATGCCTCAAGACCCAAGAGGGGTCTGCCATATGCATCGAATCCCGACATATTCGGGGGGTATATGAATACCCACAGAATAATGGGAAGGAGTGAAGGTGGCTTGTGAAAGGCTAAAGAGGCGGAGAAAAAGGTATATTAAAACTTGGAAGAACACGTGATACTATGACTCCAATTAGAAAGTAGGAAGTTTACATTAGCTTCACTAATTTTGTTTGTTTCACGTCAGGTTCACCAATTTTGTTGGTGAATCTGATGTGAAGGCTTAATAAGGTATTAGAAGGTGAAACAGTTGTTTGTTTCACGTTGGGTTCACCAATTTTGTACGCCAGAAAAGTGACAAGCAAGCGTGGGAATCTACAAGTGACTCTTCCGCGTACCCGACCTCTCGAGGTCGTGCCGAGACAGCCGGTAGGGATGGAATATGCGTGGGATGCAGATAAACTAGTTAGGCAATCTAATGTCTTCGATACACACTAATGGAATTTGTGAATCTAAGGCAAAGAAGGCCCTTCTAACTTGGACTGGTGTGATAGATCGATCAGCAAGGATGACTGCTCGAAGGCTCCAATCAATATCGAGCTCTAGCGTGATTCGATCTATGGGTTGTGGAATACATGGAAAATGACCTGGGATAGTTTCGTGTACATCTCCAGATAAGGTCATATGGTGGATGGTGAAAACAATTGACTTTACGGATGATTCTCTGGCCTAGTCCAGAATTCTCTAGCTTCGTTAGCCGCTATATCTAGTAAGGACAATTGTTCGATGATGATGGGTGGGAGTGGAGTAGACCTGAATACTAACGTGCGTAGGCCAGTGTCTATATCTGATTGACTTATGGATTCGCTAGGCTGTGGAATTTGTGGGTCACAACCGTAGACTCTTGGTTGTTGCGGTCCTGTTATGGTCATATACGAAATCAAGTCCTAATCCCTAGTATCCAGTAATCATACGCTTTCTCAGCTTCTATGTTTAGGACCAATAACTGTGTGATCTTCTCAGAATATCTCACAGGCGTTCGTGCAACCTGGATCCTTAAACTAGTATCTATGTCTGTGAGAGTGTCTCCTGCACCTGGCTGTGGGACCAAAGGATCACAACCAAAGGTTTGTTCTCTTTCGAACCCTTCTACAGTCATGTGAATGTTTTGCCTAGGGCAGTCTGTAATTTGGTTGATTTGACCAAAACGTGTGTGCTTGGTCGTCTTCTATATTTAACCCTCTCAACTGAGAACTGATCAGTTGTAAATCTATTGTTGTTTGGAATACTTGTATTCTGAGATTTTGGTCTATGTCAACTATTGTTGTGATGAGGTTTGGTTGAGGCACGATTGGCTCAAATATGTATTCCCTAGGCTCCCGAGGTCCCGTGATTGTCATACAAAATAAACTGTAAATCTAACTATAACAAAGCAAATTCTAACTACGTGGAATAAATCTAAAACATATATAACCTCTATTTTTCTAAGAAACCTTTTAAGAATTTAAGGAAAGCAGCTATTTAAACGTATCTAGGAATAACAACTAAATAATAATTTAAAACAAACAAGATAACCGAGTGTAGTTATTTGCCTGTGTAATTTGTAGATTTATTCTAAACAAATGAAATAGCTCATCTATCTGCAAGATTCTCGATCCTACCTCAGAAGTGAGGAGTGAATCATAGTTTCTCAGAAACTATCAATCCTCACAGCTTCCCTGGCAATATCGAGAATAGAATTTACTGAAATGAAGCAATTTAACTATTTTATTTGATATGATTCTAACTAGAACTTTGAAAGTTAAAACCTGGATTCCGCAGAACAGTGGCGAATCTGATGGTGTGTGTGATCTTGTCCCCTCAGTGTGATCTCCTCGTTCTTTCATGTTCACGTGGATCCAGAAAAGTGTGTAATGCTAGCATCGACAGAAATAGATATTGGGATAAGGACAACTCAGAATGCAGACTGAAAATGCGAGTAGGAGAGGGATAGCGCAAGAGTACAGAGCTTGGCTTATGCAATTCCTAGTGGGATTTTACTGCGAGTCATGCAACATAAAGCGACCAGAACCTAAAACTATCATGTTTGAAGAGAAAAACCTACAACTTTAATGGCTTCCTAAGCTATTCTACTCCAATGGATTGGATAAAACAACAACACTGTTTGCACAAGCTGGATATGTGGCTTACCAACAGTTGAACAATGCTATCTAGACGTATAATGAACTAAACCAAGTACTCTAAGAAAAATTAAAGCTAAGTCTAATGCAAAGAGAAATTCAGAGACAAACTTCAGGGCCGGGTTGGATAAAACAACAACACTGCCTTGCACAAGCTGGATATGTGGCTTACCAACAACTGAATAATACTAACTAAGCATGCAAATGAACTGAAACTATGGCTTCTAAACAAGATAACAGACTGAACTACTGAAATGAGGAGATGAGAGCAAAATATCAGACCATTTGCTTGAGCATAAGCCACTTATTTATAACTCTCCATTCACCCAAAGATCAAAACCAAACAGAACTCTAAAACCCATAAACAATGGCCAAACACTATTCCAGGGGACCAAAAACATAAATGCATGCCCAAGTCGGCAAGGAAAGTCTGGTGAAACGTTGATCTTTTACGTGAGTCGCATCAAAACACTTTCGGAAAATGCGTAAAGGATCGCCACTCGAGCGGGGCGGCGGTTACGAGACCGCCGCCTGCCAAGGCGGCGGTTTCGTCACTAAAGAGCAAAAGGCCAAGAAAAGAGGGAAAATGGAAAAACAAAGGACGCGGGGGCTAAGCGGTGCATGCGGGATGTTAACGCATACTCCGAGGGATTTTTCGATCCCAAACACCTTGCGAGGAGACTGTATCATCATTGGGGCACGTGTAACATCTTTTCGGTGGTGCAAGTACATATAATTTTGGGTACGTACGGTACCTCAAAAACTAAAATTCAGTGACCTCTGGGAAAGAGTACGTCAAAATTGAGTATTTCAGAATATAACTGTTTAGAACACCATGAAACCATGTATCCATTGTGTGAGTCCACATTAGATCAAGATCATAAAGAGCTTGAAATTCTTCCTATGTCTAAACAAGTGTGCGATATATCCAATTCTGCTAAGATGCGTAAGTCTTAAGCCACTCGTAAAGTTCTACTACAAAGATAGCAAAAAGCTCTCATATAAACTTTGTCATACATGTTATGTTCTACCCAAGTTTGTGTATTAAACTCATATCCATTACTCAAGCGTCATGCATATTCTTCCTCCAAATTGTGTATCCATTCCTCAATACTTGCTAGAGTTAATTGATACGTCTTCATCGCGAACCATCCTAAAAACAACTGAAAAAGAGGTCTTGGCAATGGAACCAATGATGCAGCCTAGAATTTACAAGATAACACCCCAGGCCATAGATCGGCACATCACTCAGCATAGACTGAGTGCTCACCCAAAGTGCACAAAGGTACCAGGTCCCTCTTTAGGATTGTTGTAACATGATGATAACATTATGAAGGAAGACACATAAAGAATCATAACTAATCCATCATTCTACAGTGCATGCTACCCACATATCTATGGAAGAACAAGCTTAAATAGTAATCATGATTGAAACACTAACATGCACTACTCAATTACACAGAATGACACTCAAATTCAGCCAATATCTTCCATCTATTAATAAATATGGAAGCTCCTTATAGTACTATCAATTCATCTCAAGGCGCATATGAATCTGATACACATATTCTGAATCATACATACATAACTATCTATATTTTCCACACACAAATCTCTCTTTTACTATGCACCTAATCATCATATATATAGGGTGGGGACTTGCCCTTCACTGCTTAACTACTCCAGAAATAGGTCACATGCTATTAATAGCCACATGCCATTTACAATTATAGTCACACATGCAAGTGCGCTATCTATAGTCCTCTTATAGATAACTAAAGTGTTCATTCTATTCTTAGCTTGCCTCCATGCATAGAAGCTTGAACCAATCTTCTAGATATAAACAATGCTTGGCATGCACTTCTCTACATCGTTGATGTGTTCTACACACCATCTTCCAAAAATAGATCCTCATACCCAAAATCAGCTAAGTCCTGAAATCTGAACTTGCCTTCCTGCACGCGGGTCCTTCCTGTCCTTCCGCACCTTCGATCCTGGCCTTCTATCCCATGCGGACTCCTTGTGTGATCTTTTCCAAGTATTCTTTGATCATGTAGCGAGAAGGTAGGAAGGCACGCTAGAAGGTTATAAATTTGAGGCAAGCAAAGATGTACCACACGAGATTGTGAAAATCGTCAATTAATGATAGGATTGTTGGTAGGTGAAGAAGTAATAAATGCACTAACTTTTGAAAATCTATATAAGGACGTGATGCGGGTTAATTTTTACCTTTGCAATCACAAGTATTTGAGCGAGCTAAGTGTGACCGAGCCAAGAAAATCATGTTGAGGTGTAAAGCATTGTGAAACCAGATGTGGAGAGTAGACTATTGTGTGGAAGAGGCTTGTGTCCCCATTGGTGAAGGGTTTGAGAAAAGCAAAAGCATTGAGAAGGAGCTAGGGCATGCGGTTTCAAGCTAGGGCACGCAAATTTGAGCTAGGGTTTGAGTTTGTTTGTTATAGAAGATAAAAGGTGGTATTTTTATGATGGCACCTAAGAAAGCACTGAAAGCATGCACGAAAGGAAAGAAGAAGGTAGAATTTGAAGTTGAAATTTCTCTGGGAGAAATTTTTCAGAGATGCAGTACTCGGAAGGAGTAATAGTCGAGAAAGAGTGGGATTCCCACATCCGTAGATGCAAAATAAGTGACTAAAACCACCGTACCACTGAAAACAAGGGAGATTTGGATGTTTTATTGAATAAGAAGACCAACAAGTGCATGGTGGAGGATATGCCAGTGTATGACGACGCTGGGGAAAAGTTGCTTAAGCAAGTAGGAGTTTATCAGTTGTATGAGCTCCCATATTTTTGAAAATATGAACCCTTATACCAATGGCTTATGAGCCGAGTCCATGAGGACTTCTTTTATTTCATTAGATGAAGGGTTAGGATCACAACGGCCCTGGTTTCGACACTAACAAGATTGAAGGAACAGGGATAGAACTTGTTAGTGATCTAACTAATAAAGCAACGGTTAACTAAACAAGAAAGGAGTTGGGGTATAGCAAGGGTCCAACTGGAATGGACGTAGATAAACTAAAGAAGTTTCTTGTGGTGCGGGAAGCTGCAAATATACTCATTAAGATGAATGAACAAGAGATATGGTCGTAAGTAAACATCATGTGACTTCATATTACAAAGAAAATGTCTCAGGGAGTAGTATACAACTTAGCAGGCTATATTACAGAAACCATTGTTGAGGAAGTGCACACAGGAGAAAAGATAATTTTTGGCATTATCCTACTTTCTCTTGTATTTTTAGAAATTAGAGTGCTCGATGGGCCAAAGAACAAGATCTAGGAGTACCCCTTAGAAAATAAGTCCCTTACGGAGAGGTTTGAAAAATATTTATGTGAAGGATCAATGAGTGGGTCATTTAAGAAGAGGGCAGAAATGTGGTATGACCAAATTCACATGGCGTTTGAGGAGGAGTGGCACATTCCCAAGGAGCTACCTTCGGTAGTAGGTAAGGCAATATAGTTCTGGTGTATCAACACTTCTGCATCATGTGGTTTGCTATGAGGGATGGGACATGGAGCCCATGGTGAAAACTTCCCTATGCCTTCACAACGCACTACTTCTAGGCCTCAGTTCACATATTTACTGATGCGTGCCATCTAAAATTCAATGCAGACAAGGTAGATTGTGACTACCACACCCTCAAGAAGACATATGTGTATCCAGGCTGAAATTCCTACATTGAGAGGCTCATTTCAGGCATCATAAGTATGAAGCCAGTAAGCTTGACTATCGGGGATAGTGGAGCCACGCTTGTATATCTTCAACTTAAGCCTAGGTTGGAGAATAAAAGTATGTGGAGAATGATTCGATGCTCCTAGGGCCTCCTAAGGGAAAACATACAATGGAGAATGTGCCAGCTCTAAAGCCTATAATGAATATAGATGTAGACGAGGAGGAAGAAGAAGATGAAGATAGTGGAGGCTTGGATCATAGAGGCCGAAGGTAGCCCATAGACAGAGTGGAGACTGAGCACGTGGATACTCCACCTCAGGTGCAAGAAGGAGACAAGGACTTGGATGTGGAAGCAGTCCATGAAGAGTGTTGCTTTAAGAGGGTATTTAGAAGAACAAGGACCCAAGGTGTGGGAACTCCACACTGTAAGAATATCACCCAAATCTCCCCTCAAAAAGAGGAAACTGAGAAGAAGAGGAGAAAGCTAAAGCTGAATGAGGAGGTAGAGGATTCTATAGAGAGCACACCTGGGACCCTAGTGTAGCCAGAAGATATGGAGGAGCCCAGAGATGAGGACATGAAGGATGAAGAGGAAGGGGTGAAGGAGGTAGAAGAAATGGAGCATGAGAAACCTCATGCGCATGATACTACTCAAGACATCGAAGGGCCAACTCCAAACCTTGGCACTCAGGTTCATAAGGGGCCAAGAACAAAGAGAACAAGTGGAGAATATGTTGTGTTGAGTATGGGCTATGTTGAGGACACAAGAAAAATTGTCTGCGCCCATTTTCAAAGCACAGTGGACCTAAAGGAGTTATATGGGTGGGAGATGATGGACCCAAACATGGCCACTATGTGCGCAAGGAAACAATTTTCCTGGTCCATGCAAACTCACATGGACGAGCCATATTTTGATGTATGCGAGGAGTCTTGTGTATCAAGAAGAGTGAAGAAGGAACCTCAAAGCAGGCACATGACTATAAAGCCCACTCTCATGTTTGATGAGTAGGTGAGAAATTCCTTGGTTAAGGTATCTACAAAGGTGGTGCGGAGGAACATCGATAAGGCTGCCACTATTAGAGCACTACTTGAAGATAACAAGGAAAAAACTATAGAAATAACACGTCTAAAAGGAGAGAAGGATCTAGAACAGAAAAAGAATGAGGCCTTCATCAGCATGGTAGAAGAAATTGGTGACTATGTCCTGAAAGAAAGACTGCATCTGGAGTCTAAGGTACCTAAGAAGTTTCCTTCGACTATGCATTATGTGCACACATTAGTTGATTTGGTGCTTGAAGATGGACTGATTCAAATGCCGCGCAAAGGATCCTAAATAGGAAGTAGAGAGAGCAAGGGCCTCCATGGTTAGGAAGATTTCATCTTACAAGGCATTACTCCATACTTTATAGGATGAGCTGAAGAAAGTAGATCAAGCTCTGAACATATGTGTAGCACTAGAAGCAATGATCAAGATCAGACTATGATAGAAGATAATGAAGTTCTAAAGGCAATGAAGGATGAAAATTTAGGGCGCATAGAAAGATTTCCCAAAATTTACATTTTTAAACAACTCCTAAAATCACCTAGGGGGAATGAATGGACTTTCCTATATCACCTAGGGGACCAATTTGAAATCAAATAGGGGGTGACCAGACTGACAGATTTGACCTAGGGTGCCTAGGAATGATAAAACATGAAAATTTTGGCACATGGGTATAGTTTTCATGCTTAGAAACTTCAAATTTCCCTGTCACACATTTGCACGACAACATTGGATCTAGCTTGGGGACATGGCATGGACTGAGCACAATGAAGACATGACATGGAGAATCTAGAATCTCAATTTCAGACCATATAATCCATTGACTAGTGCCTTATCCATTGGGCCCTGTGGAGTCATGTACAACTTACAAGAGAGAAGGATAATGAAGAAGGAAACACACACACACACACACACACACAAACAAAATGACAAAAAGGAAACACATGACACACAACATAAAGGGAAACACACCATAGAAAGGAAATTATATACAAGGGGAGGGAAATCTATAGATGCGGGAAAAGGATATAGACATACCCAGCAACAGGTTGAGGAAAGTACATGCCATCATGAAATAATGGATTGAAGTATGACCATTGAAGCACAAAAACTATTATATGGTCAAACCATAATTTGGTGATGGCTTTGCATGGCTTGAGAAGAAGAAGGATGACCTTAATTCCATCCTTGTACTCATACTGTATTGAAAATGTTTCTTCATACATTGAAAAATTGTTTAACCTCTTGAAACTTTTGCATTTTGAATATTACTCTTGATGTCCCGCAAACATGAGACACCATCCCTCCATTTCTTTGAGAGTGGGAAAATTGTTGTTATCATGAAAAAATTCATCTTCTTTGAATTGCAACCTCAAATTGTCTCTCGTATCAGCAAAACACTTGGAAAGAGTGAGGACAAACTAGTTTTCTTCCCATTTAAGAACTTCCCCGAACATCCCGCTTTGTTTCTTTGAGCAAGTGTTTTCAGACATGGAGGTTAAATCATTGAGTTGGAGATATTCATCATCCTTGAGATATTGTTGTAGCATCGGAACATGTTCAAGGTGAATATGATCTTGGAGGATGGTAAGTGTAGTCTTATTTTGGATCATTTGGAAAGAATCATGCATACTCAGACTTTTTTGTCTAGAGAAATGGTTGCCAATATGCATTTATTTGGAGTGCATCTTGATATCATTTTCAAAATTACAGATTTTGGTTTGGCGATGTAAGCATTCTTCACCCTTCATTAGATTTTTCCATATCAACTCTTCTTTTTAATTGATGGACCATTCTAAAATGGTGGGAGTGAGTTGGTTTTGAATATACTCCAAACATTGTTGTAGATTTTTGCCATGTTCTGAACAACTTTCTTCAATGCAAATCAGCTCAATGTTTTCCCTGTTATCTTCTTCCATGGCGAGGTGTTGTCTTCAAAACTAGAGATGTCCAAAGGTGATTCATGAACTTTTCTTCTTTTACACTCATGAACTTCTTCACACGATGTGGAAGAAAAATACATGTTTTCATGTCCATTCTCATTAACCAAATTATTATGGAAATCATTGAGATTATCCAACTACTCCATCTCAACATCAAAAATTGGTCTACCAAGATAGGAAACACAAATTGACTCATACCTGTCTTGTATCTCCATGGCCCGAGTTAAGAGTTCAAGACTGAGTTGAGGATCTTAAGTTTCTTCTACAACCTTTAAGATATCTTTTATGAATAGTTATTTTGAAATTTCCATAGGCTCATTTTTATCTTCATTGGAAGAATCTTCTTGTTTTGCCTCTAGGATATGGTTAAAAATATGATCCATATGGGCCCATGATTTATTTGAAACATCCTCGTTCACCTCTTCCATGCTTTGCATTGCCAAAGATTCACTTTCTTGCAAACACGGGCATACTTGATTCATGACACCTACTAACAAGGAGAATATGTCTAAGCTTCGTGGAAAGGGCACTCCTTCAAGCTCAAAATCCATATCATCTTCTTCTTGGTAAGAAGTAGAGAACTATATTGGGGCAGTAGTATGAGAATAATTTTACGCTACATCTTGACCATCCATTATTTAATCTTCTTTCTCATGTGAAATATGAAAGGCTATGTTTTCATCGTGACGATGATTCTCGCTCCCCGAGTGAGTAGAGGTTTTGTTTAAATTGTTTGTTCTCTTCGGTTTTTAAAAGAGAGTGGGCTTCTTCCATTTTATCATCCATGATTGCATCGAGAAGAGAGTTTGATTCTTTGACTTCCTCCATTTCTTCACGAAACATTTCTACATCACTTGAAGAATAAAAATAGGAGGGAAGATTATCTATGACCATCTTGAATTCATCATTTTCGGACCATGATGTCGGATGACTTTCTTACACTTCTTCACATCTCTCCATTTCATCATCAATTGAAAGATCAAAATTTGAAAAGAGATCATCCATGATTACTTTAAATTGGCCATATTCTTCATCATTGGTGGAGTCTTAGAAGAGCATTGGATCATTCATTATGTAATCATAGTGCAAATCAGCAGCACCCCTTGGATGTTGATTAGATTTCTAGTTTGATCACTCTAAGCATCCAGTGTGATTGCACAACATTGAAACCTCTCTCCAAGTGTGGGACTTGTAAGATGAGAGAGGAATCTCTAGAGAAAGTTGGTTCTTGCTCCTAAACTACCTACCACAATCTACTCTAATGCAGGGGAAACTAACTATGCTAATCTAAATTTCCAAGGGACCAGGGAGAGAGAATGCATAAAATGAAAGCCTACACTAAAGCGGTGATACACCAGAAAAGGAGTGGTGAACACTTCTAGTTCTACAGATAGACACAGATCATGGAATGCAACATAAACATCATGCACAAACTGATAAGATGTAATTTAAAGTTTGAAATGAAGCAAACAACACAACCAGAGGACTGAAAACTGATCACAGAGCCTGTATTGTCATTTCCACTGTCAAAATCCTTGTATTACAACATCAAAAAGGTAGAAAACCTGTTACAATTTTAGAAGAGGTATGATACTTGCAAAAATCACTTGTTCAAGGTGAAAGAAGAAGCTTGCTATCCAAAGAAATGTTCCCCCAAAAATGAGCCAAATCTGGCTTTTACAATGCATGGGTCGAGCCCAGGAGAGAGAAAACGTGTAAAAAACGTGGGAGCCATTCCTCATTGAATGAAGATGCATTAAAACAACATGGGCATCCTTACAGACCCATGCCCTGACATTTTGGCCATGCTGAAGAAGAATGCGACCCATTTTGCATTAAAACTAGTTGTTGAAACGTCATTTCTGGCCATTACCACGTGCTAGAGGCGTTTTTCAATTTTCTCTCTCCAAACCCCATTAAAATGCAAAAATGACCCTAGAATCATGTAGATAATTTTTCCATCTTTCCATTGATATAAAGAACGTGAAAATCTGAGCTCTGGATCGAAAGTTATGGCCATTTGAAGATTTAGGGCAAAAACAGGCCCAAAACGGATCGGCGGAAAAAAATTGAATTTTACCTCTTTTTGCATTTTGAAATTTTTTTAAATTTTCCCCATGCTCCGCCACTTGGATGACACGTGTCAGGCTCTGGTTCATCCACGGGCTCATCCTTTGAAAATTTCTTGCCACTTGGACACGTGGCATGACCTGATTCGTTGGCCGGGCAGCGGGCCAAAACACTCCTTTTGGATTTTGGTGAAACACTTAGCCAAATTTCTAACTTTTCCTCTTCTGACACGTGGCACGTTCTGATTCGTCCATAGGCTTCCTTGTCTCTTTTTGGCCATTTCACCTTTTCGCATCCCTCGCGTACTTTCATCCCAATCCGTCCTGATCGCTTGCACAGGGACAAATATCTCCGAACCGCCCGAAATAGACTTGTCCCTGTTCTCGGCTTTTTCACCTTTTCACGTCCCTCACATACCTTTGGCCCGATGTCCTGCAAAAATCTCTGCCGGCCAATTCAAGCTTCCTTGTTCCTGTTTGAGGTGAAGACACGTGGCGAGATTCCATTCGTTGGTGACTCTTTTGGCTTTTCATGTCCCTCGTGTACTTTTGGCCCGGATGTCCCAAACTGCCTGGGAAAATATCTCTCGAACTGCCCGAAATAGACTGTCTTTCGGCGAATCGGCCGGTTCGCATCCCTCGCATACTTTTAGCCCGGATGTCCCAAATCACGAAACAAAGACTTAGACATTTTTCCTTGCTCTCGGTCGTTTCATATTTTCACGCATCTCGCGCATTTCAACGTCCCAAACTGTCCCGCTGGATCGCACGGGACAAAAAGACTTAGCTGATTTTCTTGCTTTTTCGGCCCCAAGCTTGGTACAACGAACCTCAGTATGACCCGAACCCTTCAGACCCAAAATGCTTTAAAACAGTCCTGCAACCTTATTTTTGCATTTTTCCCATTTTCTCTAACTCGTTGGGATTTCTTCTTGGATGGGAGAGTTAGAAAAAGGCCGAGGGGACCCCGAAAAACATGATTTTGGGCCTCGAATCAATCTTACTTGCTCGGGACTGAATAATTTGATGCATGTTATCAAAATTACCTTGAGGGGTGAATTTTGGATAACATTAACAAGGATCTTCCTTTGTTGAATATATTATTCTCCCCATGGGCTGTGACTCAAGCCAAATGGAATTCTTAAATGGTGATTCTATCTTCGTCTCTTCTACTTCTTCCTCCATGGCGTTGCTTTGACTTTCATCGAAAGGTTCCTTGATAAGATCTTCTTTAGTAGCATCCAAGAATATTTCAGAATGAAAGCCTCATAATATGTGCATCAATTAAGTTCTTCTTCCATAGGGCACATCTCGTCTTCTTCCTCCATTTGATGCGGAGCTTCAAGATGTTCATATCTTCTCTGTAGAGCTAAAGCATACCTCCAAATTTCATCAAAGACTTTGGGATCAGAATTTCCTTTTATTATAATCTCAAGTCTTTCCACATATTCTATTTTCAACATGTTCATTTCTTCATAACCGCATGCAATGAATTCATCTAGAGAATGGTGGAAGAAGGAAAACATTCTCAATTTTGTAGTGAGTTGTGTGAGATTGCAAAAAATTTCTTTGTTGGATCTTGCACCATCCTGTCTTTCATCATCTTCTTGAATGTTTATTTTATCTTCATTGAAAAGCTCAAGAATAGGATTTTCTTTAGCGATATTCAAGATCCTTTTGGGTATGAAAACCCTATGGTATGAATGATATTCAAGATATTCCTCTAAAGGACAACTCTCATCTTCTTCTTCCTCATTATGGGTTGTTAAAAGTTGCTCGTTCATCTCTTGCAAGAATTCAACATATTCTCAAACTTCACACCTTAGCTTATGTCTCCTTTGAATCCATTCCTCTTCATCGATGACAGGTTATTTCTTCTTTCCTTTGTCAACACTAGTCTGGAACCATGGCTAATCAATGATCTTCTTTTCCAGGAAGACATATTTTTCTTCTTCTTCATTATCACCCATTGGTACTTCACTCAAATCTAGAAATTTCTTCATAATGCGGGAAATGAATGTGACAGGGATTCATTCCTTGATAGAGTCGCTTTCACAAATGATTTTCCTTTAAAATCTAATTTTATTTTATTTTGCAGACCTTGCGGTCATATTTTGGGTGCAGATGTTGCTAAATTTATCCCACGATGGGCACCAAAATTTGTTGGTGAGAAAAAATTTTGGGTGGAAAAATTTGTGGATTTCTTGCCAACGCTCTGGGAATCTAAGTCCCTATACTTAACTGGTGTGCATTTGTCATTTATGCATGTGCAAGTAAAGGTGGATTTTCTGGTATCCTTGTGGCTAGGGATCCAACGGGGGCACTCCACGACCTTGCGACAAAGCTATCAATCTCAAGATCGGGAAAGGGGAGTGAGAAAAGAGGTAGGGGAACTAATGTTGCAGGTAGAAAATCATATTCCTACACACACTAGTTAGAAGTTTCATCACATGCACTAAATTTAGGAAGAAACAATACTACAAATAGCAACAAGACCAATTAGAATTTAATGAACACAAAGTATCAGTAAACCCCTTAGTCAAAAAAGGCTTGAAACTCCTTGTATTGATGCTCAAGCAGAAATTGTACATAGTTTGAGAATGGAAGACATTGAGAATATGGGAGAAGTGGCTAACTCTTTTCACTCACAAGGGAGAAAAATATCTCTCATGAACTTACAAGAATACAACCAGCTAGAAGAATTTCATAATTAGAAGAACCCTTTGGAATGAAGAGCTCATTATAATTTATAGCAATCTGAATTGACCTTTCACCTCCCTCACATGACTCTTCGTTTCCATATTCCACTCGTGACCTTTCATTTTCCATGAATTAAGTATTTCTCTTATAATTTTGAGAAGATACTTTTTAAAATTAAAATGGGTCACTTAAGTGAATAAGACGAAATACAATGATGATATATAACGAATAATTAGAATGGAGAGAGAAAGTAGAGAGGGAAATAGAGGGAGAGGGAAGGGATGGACGTGAAAACATTCCTCGTGATTAAATGATTTAAATGCCTTGATATAAGCATGAAATTTGAGAGAGGATATCTTACACTTGTGATCTTCTACCCCGATGAAGATTGCTCCCTTGAATAAATTTGAATCATTTTCCCAATCTAGTGATGACCGCAATCTCAATGATGCATGGACATCTGGACCATAGAACGGGTGTCTAGAAACACCATTATGATGTTTACCACCGCAAAAATTGAGATGAACACATACGATGCCCACAATGACCCTCCTTGAAACATGGTTGATGAACCCTTTGACTCGTTGAAATTTTTCTGACCAATTCACTTTGGATCACTCGGTTCCTTAAGTGATGAAGGTGAATTTAGATGATGTGCCTTGCGATGCCTTATTTTTTCTTCTATAAATCATCGCTCTCAAGATGATGCTTCTAGGACATCCATGAAGTTATCATTCCTCCTTTTCAATTCATGAAACCATCTCATTATCCAAAAGGGAGTCCAAAAAGTAGTAAAGTGAGTGAAAACGAAGTCATATGCAACTTTCCACTTTGAAATGAAAACTTTTTATTTTTAGAATATGAGCATGTGCTTTGTTATTCTGAGACATATCACCTATCTTGTTCTAGTTTCACCTTTTGAACTATCTACCATATTCCAACCTCTTATGTTACTGAGATATAGTTATTTTTAGTGCATTTCTATTTTTAGCAGGTTATTATTTGGGGACCTACTATTTTGGGAAGAAGTCATTTTCTATATTACTTTTCATTTTACCCCTTTTCTGATTGTCTTGAGTGACAAAACTTGCAATTCAATGGGACTTTTCATTTATAGTATGCGAGGAAATATAACATATGATATTTTTAGTAAGTGGTGAAAACAACCTCTGTTTGCAACGGGAACAAGTTTTTGGATTTGAATCTTCGTCACAAACTCGTGCTCCAATTTTCATCATGATTCACTTTCCAAAAGCTCAGAAATGAAAAATGGAAATTTATGTCTTGTAAAAGCTTCGGGTAAGGAGCTACCAGGGGTAGAATACTACTAAAAATCAGTTGTTCATATCTCCAGCTGGTAGCTTCACAATGCAAAAACTAGTTTGAGAGAAACTAAATTTTTTGGAGACCCTTCCCTCTGAATTTTGGATGATTTCACCCACCGGATCTTTGGGAATTTGAAAATTTATTCAAAGAGGGTAGAATGCTGATAAAAAACACAACCCTCCATATCCCTAAAAAATGGGTACTTCATGGCACAAAAACTAGTTCATGCGAAACTAGATTTTTCAACGATCATTTCCTCCAATTTTGGGGGATTTTGCCCACCGGAACCCTGATAAGTGGAGAGGTAGCTCGCTGATTTTTTCCATTACTGTGTCATGGTGGCCATTAATGGAGCTTGAAATTTATAGGTTTTGTTTTTTCCATTCGTGATGAAATAAATTCCATTACGATAGTGTAGACACTAAAATTAGGTCACACTCCCCCTTCGTCCTTTGACATATAAGTACCCTTCATCACTTTCACCTAGCCATGGCCCCCTTCACCACACTAGTATTAATTTAATTAAATTAATGCTTTACCCTCACTATATTTATTATTTAAATATCTTATTTAAATAATATCTACACATATAGTTCACTTAGACACCTCATCAAGCTAATTCACCTTAAGACCTATTCTTAGCAAGTTACCATAACTAACTAAGACTTACCTAAACCCTAAAAATCAATGCCTACACTCCCTCTAACCACATCCCCACATGCTCACAGAAGCTCCCAGTCTAATCCATGGGATAACGACATGAGATCCAAGGAAATTAGGAGGATCTCCCCTAAGTTTGGAAAACCTAGAAAATCCCGCCTTGACCGATGTCGGTTACCCCTAACCACCGCCGGTTAAGCCGGACCGCCATCGGTTCCCCTTTTTAACTCCTAAACTACCTTATTCTCAAGGTTGGAAAACATCGGAGAAAGAAAGTTGACAAGCAAGAACGAGGTCTCAAAAATATAACACATCTTCAGAGAGCCAATTCCAGCAAGAACTCGCATCCAAAGAAGGAGATTGAACATCTTCTCCTACACAGCCATCCCAACCACATTCGGATCTACCCAAGCAAAAGAGGAGTGTGCATGTAGCCCATGCAGAAGCTTTTCTCCAGTTGGTGATCACTTGCAACCTCCAAAACTCATCATCAGCACCTCCATCCTTCACACGCAGAGACTTTCAGAAACGACATCCAAGTAAGTATAATATCATACTTCCCTGGTTAATTCATTTCATCATTGTTTTACCACCTATTGTCCATCTTTCTCCTTATTGACCATCTCCAACATGTTGTACCTTCATAGACCCATCAAAACCTCTAAAAACCTACCCTTGTCACCTAATACCTCATCCCAACCAACTAAATCCTTTGTCCAATCATAAAGGGGACCAAAACCTCGTTCTATGACATTCCCGAATCTCACGATGAACTGGCGCCGGTTGTACCTAACCGTGGTCGGTCACCCCTGACCGACACCGGTCTCTGTGTTTGCCTACATAGCTTTAAATAGAGACCTATCCACCCCATTTTACCTCACCCTCACTCACCTGTGACCTACCCAACACCTTCATCAGAACTGCAGAACTCAGAACCAACCCTTTGACCTGTGGATTCTATTCTAGCTTAGCCTATTAGATTAGATCTATTTCTTATTGTGTTTTAAGTGAGATACCTAAATCATTTTAAAATAACAATAGGATTTACTTTGTTTTCAACATTAATTTGTTTAAAACAGTGGACTAATAGCCATCTAGGAAGTACCATACTTCCCGGATCTAGCTCATGCTAGGTAGTTCACTGCCCATATTGTTTAATTCTTTCTGGTGGTCTTGTTTTCATTACAGGTAGTTCCTCCTAGCCAAAAGGAAGCTCTCACGGTCAGCTGTGGATTCAGAATTCATACGCGTGCAACAACCCATCAACCGACATTTGAACAAGTATTCCTCCTACGCCTGTTACCCTATCTGTTTCGTCAACCATTCAAAGGAACAATCTAAGAAAAAGGTGAAACATTTTGGCATGCCCGGTGGGACCCATCAGGGTTCCTTGCATTTCATTCATTCCTAGGAAAAAATTGTGTGTTTGTTTCCCTTCTAAAAGCATACACACTAATTTTCTTCCCTAGTAATCCACTCCTTCTTTCTATTTGCTCTAAAGGAAACCTTTCTTTTGGTGTATTTAAAAGGAATCATCTCTTCATGTTTTCTGCATTTTAGTGAAAGAGCATCCCTCTTCCTATTCATCTATTTTTTGTCATCGAATATCATACTTTTGATTTGGGTTTAAAATAAGTGCATTTCATTCTAATTTTCGGCATTAGCTCACATTAATTGAGGGCAACCTATACGCTAGATGTCATTACCAACTGATGGTTGACAAACGAATCATAGAAAAGCACTTCTATCCTTTTCTCTTTCTTTGAGTCTTACCAAACCACACAAAAATTCAAATACATACATTCTTAAACAACATCTTACCTAGAAGAAGCTATAGGTGATCACACGATCACGGCACAGTGCGCACCCCTAGCTCACTACTCGTTGAGTCATACTTCAGAGCGTAGCCCGCCCCACCATAACAAACCTAAAACCTCACCCTTTAGATCTCCTTCTTTGTAGGAAGCCATCCTCACCAAAAACTCTACTTCATAATTCATGTGTCAGTCCCTAAATAGCATAAGCTGAACAAACGTAATAGAATAGGCACTCTAGGAACGTTCTTTCTTAGTGTTTTGTTTGATTTGTGTTTTGAGGTGAGAGCTTTTGATCATTATTTTTGTATTTCCTTACACACTCCCCATCATAGCTAGTGTATTCCGGCTCCACCTGAGTGTGCCTGGGCCATATCACCATCATTCCCAAAATTTTGGGTCTGATTCCACATCAAATTCTAATTCACAACCACTTTTTCTCATCACTGTTTCAGTTTCATAGTGACCATCATCGATTACCTCTGACCACCATCGGTTACGCTCAACCGACGTCGGTTCAAGGTCCTTTTGCTAACCTATTCAAAAGGACAATTTCACTTCACTTTCTTCCACCTTTCCATAGTCTCTGTCACTATTACTTTTCCCATTAACATTTTACACATCCCTAGATTTGGCATACTTGTCGATTTTGCCTTCTACTTCACTAATTACTCACTGCCTATTTTCCATAGTAACCAGTAGCGGTTACCCTTGATAGAAGTTAGTTGTCCCTAACCGGCATCGGTTACCCTGTTTCACATTCCCCACACCATTTTTACTTCATCCATTTTTTATCACCAGATTCATCTATTCCTGATATTCACTGTATTATTTATAGAGAGGCAGCATCACCTGATCAGTACTGGTTCACATGGTACTGACCCGAAGACAAGCAAACACCCTCGTGTTCCATGCCAGTCGCTAGCCACTCCCACCTAGTCCTTCACCACCCTCTATTCTATCACTAGCCATGGATCCCATCCAACCTACCAATATCGCTACCGAGAGATGAGGAGTTCGCATGACTCCTTGACCGAACCTTCTTTGCCTTGTAGTTTTACCTCTCCCATTCATCCACTCGAGATTCCTCGGGTCAGTTGATATACAACATGCCCGTATCTATCCCCCCAACACTCGCACCCACTTCTGCCTCAGCCCCATCTGGCTCCATGCTGCCCGCTTCCACTTTACCCCCAGTCATTTCATAGTTAGGTCCTATACTGCTATGACATCACGTCTATTACCCCTATAGCATCCATTACATCTACCATACCCTCGGTGACTACCCCAAATACAACTTCATCTACCCCTCATGTCTCATACATACCCGTAGCTACATTCCCACCTCCAGTGTCGGTGACCCCTACCCCATTTCAGAACGTAGTTCTTTCCATTCCACAATCACTAGCCCCTATTGCCACTAGGGTTACCACAACCCTTCCTCCCCCATATACATACTACCAACAACCACCTGTTTCATCTATTGTTCATTCCGGTACGTACCCCTATTTCATTGCCTTCATCTCCGCCACCTTATATGGCAGCCTCACATACTGGAATGTCACACCCACTATACACCCAAAACCAACCTCCTCATGCTATAGGAGGTATCCAATCATCACAACCCACCAATGACCTAATTAGATTGATGATGGATAAGATGCAAACACTGGAGGCATCGGTTTCGGCTCCCGTAACACTCTCACTTATGATGAGATTTGTAACGAGCCTATTCACCCATCCATTCCCATCCGTTCATACCTTGTGCATTGGGAAATGCCTAAATTCAACCGCTTCAATAGTAAGGAAGACCCACAACAACATTTGCGCTTGTTTAAACACGGATGTTATTTGATTGCTCATGATGATGCCTTACTTTTGAGAACTTTTCCCATGTCCCTCACTAGACCAACATTAGATTGGTATAGTGGGTTACCCAAACACTCCATATTTTCATTCAATCAGGTAGCCCAAGCTTTTTTGGATCATTTTTCTATCAACATCACCAAGAAAGTTACCATGACCAATCTATATTCCACACGTCAATACGAGGATGAATCTATCGCATATTTTGTCACTCACTGGCGCAGCCTGATCAATCAACTTACCTTTCAACTACCACAAACTGAACTCATCGAGCTCTTCACTCGAGCTTGCACCAGACATATCTCCCTGACCTTGCAGGTCCAAACTTTCAGAACATTTGATGAGGCATTTACTATGGCATGAAAGTTAGAAATTCGGGCTATTGAAGAGAAGAAAATCCAATTACGAAATAAGAATTCGACATTCAAGTCAACTGAAACCTCTTCTTCTTCTAAACCACCAACCAATTATTCAAAGGCTAAAGGTACCACTAACGCAGTGGTACTCAAGGTCAGCCCAGCTCATCCATCTAATCAAGCCACACCCTCATCTAATCTATCACCTGTACAGGCTTTTCGATTTAGACAAGAGCAGCGAAAATATACCCCAATTGGGAACCTTACTCTTCGGTCTTAGAAAAGTTGATCAAAGCTGGTGCCATCACCCTTCCACCCATAAAACCACACACTGGTTTCGACCCTGCTCGCCCCATGCCCGCGTGGTATAAGGAACAAGATTTCTGTAACTATCACCGTGTAAAGGGTCATAGTGACGAAATCATCACTTTTAAGAATATTGTCCAAGAAATGCTCAAGAAAGGTGAGTTAACTGTGGATAATCCCAATGCCGCCCCTAATCAAAATCTACAAATATTTAAAAAACCATTTCCCAATCATGCCCCTTCATCCAATCAAACAGGTGAGACATCCACTCATGATACCCATACTCGTGAGGTTCATGCAATCTTTAACAAGGTACCTGTCGCATCTCAATTACCTCACATCCCTTCCATAGAGGAAATCCTAGCCCGAAACCCTCCTTCCACATCTGAACTAACCATCACTGTTCCTTCACCAATAGAGGAACACCCTTCATCTCCTATAGAGGAGTCTTCTGCTGACATTGAGACCATCTCACCCCTAGCTTCTCCACTCGTGAACCTTTTACCTCACCGTAATTCCTCCACCCATGAGAGGAACACCTCCACCCACAAAGGAGCTCCCATCATCTCCTCCACCCATCATAGACCCAGTGGAGATACCTTTACCTCATGGCGAACATTCTCCATCCGCTACCCGACATCCAATAGACCTACTTTCAGCTCTCTTACCCACGGAAGCTGAAGCCGGCCGATTCCCCATCTCCAAGATTCATTTTACGGAATTCCCATGAGGTCCTCACCAACTCCACCCAAAAATGTGCCATTCTCATGTTTGGATGATCACTTAGAGTATGTGGATAGAGCCTTGTTATGGGGGCACCTCTTACTCCCTGTCTCAACACAAATGCAGAAATCCCTCGATGACACCTCCACCATCTACCCAAGCACACTTCCACCCATCAAACCACATATAACCACTTGTTGTTGCAACCCTTCCATGATACTTGTTAGCACTCACACCACATCCTTACCCATAACCCAACCTATGCCTAAACCTAAACCCATACCCACAACATTTACCTCCACTAAACCTATTACCACTTTAGGGGTCACCCCAACCACCAGCCTTACCCATCCGCCTATTAAACTAGATTTAGCTACATCCTCCAACGTTAAAACCACACCTACTCCAACACCCAAACTAAAGAAACAAACTCATCAACCTCATACCCCTACCACATCAATCACACCCACACATGTCCCATCTAGCCTTCAGACCTCAGCTGCCCAACAGGTTAAGCACCCCTCACCCAGTCATAACCCAATAACCCAACCACCCATTCCTGCCTCACAAATATCTAACCTACCTAGACACACAACACGACTCATACCCACACCTACAGTTTTTACCACCAATATCTCTAATACCTTCAGCCATTGCTTCACTACCTACTACACTTCAGTCTTTGTCCCTCACACCTCAAGCATGACCTACATCATCTACCTTCATAGCACCCCCATTATCCCCATGGGTAACTCGCCCTCTTCCTCCATCTACTTTCCCTCATAGGCCTCGTACACCCACATCACCTTTACCCAAGAAGGTGCACCCCAAAAACAAAACCCCACTACCCCACAATAAGGTAGTCAAAACAAAACCACACCCTCCTACCCGTCCATCTACTATACCCCTACCCAAACGAACCCGGAAAATACCTCAAACCATACCGGCACCTAAACCCATGGCTCGACCCCTTCCTACAATTCCAAAAACAATTTCCCAACAAATAACCACACCTACACCCAAACCCACATTTACTTCCCATTGTGATCCACTCGCAGGGTCTTACGCCAAAATTTTAACCAACCTCCTCGAGACTTCTGTCATCACATTACCGCCACTCCGACCTTACGACCCCCTCAAACCCAAGCCAAAAGGGTTTGATGATACCAAAATTTATGCATACCATCGTGTGCCAGGGACACGATGTGGAGAACTGTAAGGCCTTGAAAACTATCCTTATCCAATTGTGTCCACCTAAAACCAACTTTGATGATGATGACCTTCTTGATGAGGACCCTGCTTCACCTACACCCCCTCTCACATTACCCACTCAACAACCACAACCTCCACCCTCACAGCTCCCAGAACCACACACAAAATTTGAAATTAACATGGTTCACATCAGAGAGCTTGCCACACCACCACCCAAATGTCGCTGCACCTAACTGACCTCACAGGGCTTTTCTCCTCCCATAGGTTTTTTCCCTTCATGTCGTTATACCACTTACCCTACACCCTCTCCATTTGAAAATTCCCTCAAATCAACATGGTACACATCACTACATGTGCACATAAGGGTAAAGAAAAAGTAGCTGACCCACCATCCAATCCTATACCCAACATACCATCTGCACCCATACCTAAGATAACTATCTATGGCCCCACATACCCCATTTCTAATGGTGTCACACATCGCACCATGCTCAAACAATTACACCAATATCCACTCAAAATGTCCCTATATGACCTCATCTAAACCTCAGAATCCCATCGGCAAGCCCTCATGGAGATTCTTCAATCTATCGAGGTTTTACCCAATGACCCTACACCCGTAGCCTCCATTATCACACCCCATCATGTAGCTTCCCTCACCAAATTACCACCTTCATCTTCACCTCACCTTGTTCACCAAGTGGCCTCCCTTAGCTTCTCAGAGGAGGAGATTGCACCATACCAAAATGAGGACCCGGACCCAACCCTCTTCATCTCTATTCACATTGATGACATATGGGTACATCGTGTGATGATTGATGGTGGCGCTAGCATTAACATCATTTCATCCCATGCATTTTCTCAAATGTGCATACCTAACAATTGCATGCACAAACATCCGGTCATGTTGCATTCATTCAACAACGCTATCACCTCCACACTAGGCACTGTCATCCTTCACGTTCGTGTGGGCCCTCGCACTATTCCAGAATTGTTTTATGTTTTGGAGGGGGAATTCCAATATAACTTGTTGCTTGGTAGACCCTGGATCCATGTCATGGGTTGCATTCCTTCCACTTTACATCATTGTGTAAAGTTTGAACATGAAGGACACACTTATACCATTCCAGCTGACCCATCACCTTTCAAAACATGCAACATGCTTTACCGACCCAATGATGTGCTCATACCTGTCAAGCCATCTACCTCTACACCCACTACCACTTCACCTACACCTCCACCTACCAGTACAGTCACTACCTCAACCACACCTACCTCCTCTATTCCTACAGCCCCATTAGCTCCCCAATCTGTTAACACCACCTCCGCATCGACCTCTGACACATCATCCATACCAGCTACCCACATACCAACCACTGATCCCTTGGAAGGTGTTTTTCAATGCCTCACTCTAGGGGAGTACCGCCTATATAGTGTCAACACATTCCTTACTCTACATGAGTATGGAAGCCTTCACCAACACCCTCATTATGATCACCATATCGGAGAAAGCCTCCTTTATGGTCCTCCTCATCTTCGTACTAGTCTCACCTATGGGGGACTTGATACTACTACCTACACACCTGAACCACCATCACAACCCCACCCATTTTCTGCTGACTTCCAATCACTTACCAATCACCATTTCGCCCACACCTTCCTACACCACTTGTGCGTGGAAGGGTTTTGGTTTTGGCTTCTATGAGCAAGGTTGTCATACCATTATTCCATGTACCACCCACAAACACAATGACCGTAGTGGTATCGGCTTCCCTGAACCTCCTACCAAACAGGCCCACATCAAACTCATTGCAGACCCTAGCCCTTCTCCACCTTCATCACCACTCTCACCAATGGAGTCAATAGATCCTAAATCTATCCCTCCTAAAAAAATTTTCATAAACACCATTTCCTTGGGGCCTCGACTTATCAATGTGAAGGCAAGGCCCCTTTCACTCTCCCATTCCTATATCCTGAGATGATCGACGATGACACACCAACCATTAACATCGTTTAATGTCAGGATGATGAATCCATACTCACCTACCTTGGTGTAGAAGACTCATATATTCATTGGTCGTTACCATCTAAGATGCAAACCATGTTGAATGAATCGACTATTGAAATCAACATTCATACTCAGGACGACCCGCACATCCTAAAGATTGGACAATCTTTAGATGTTGCTGAATAGGAAGCCATCACTTCTTTTCTCCGAGAGCATAAACACACTTTCACTTGGTCTTACACAGACATGCCCGGTATTGACCCCACCATAGTGGTCCACAATATCGTCACCATTCCCAATGCCAAACCTATCAAACAAAAGCTAAGGAAGATGCACCCTCGCATTTCCCTTCTCGTCAAAGAAGAACTTCAGCATCTTCTTTCTATTTCTTTCATCTTACCCATTGATTACCCCCAATGGATTTCTAACATCATCCCTATCACTAAGGCAACAGGGGGACTCCACATTTTCACGGACTTCCGTGACCTCAACCTCGCCTGCCCAAAAGATGACTTTCCCTTGCCCGGTATTGATCAACTAGTAGACCTTACCATGGGTCATGAAATGCTCTCACTCATGGATGGTTTTTTAGGGTTATAACCAAATTTTTCTTTCCCCAGAAGATCAGCACAAGACCACATTCATTACCCCTTGGGGGACCTTCTGCTATAGAGTCATGCCTTTTGGCCTTAAAAATGTTGGTGCTACATATCAACATGCTATGACTTACATCTTCCATGATATCATGCATCGCATATTGGAAGATTACGTGGATGATCTCTTGGCTAAATCTAAACGTCACACCGAGCACCTCGTTGTCCTCAAAACCATCTTTGATCACCTTATTAAATATTGTGTCCGCCTGCAGCCTAAAAAGTGTGTCTTCACGGTTCTCTCAGGAAAGCTCTTGGGATTTATCGTTTCCTTATGTGGTATAGAAGTTGACCCAGCTAAAGTCAAGGCCATTCTAGAAATGCCTCCGCCCACTAACCTTAAACAACTTCGTAGCCTGCAAGGTAAATTATAGTCCATTCACCGATTTATTTCCCAATTATCGGATCGGTGTCAACCATTTCATCATCTACTTAGGAAGGATGTCTCCTTTAAATGGGATGATGACTGTCACAAAGATTTTGAGGCCTTAAAACAATACCTTCTCCAACCACCCATCCTTATCCCACCTAAAGACGACCAACCTTTTTACCTATACATATCAGCTACCGATCATTCCTTGGGAGCCATGCTCGCTCATCGTGATGAACAACATAGGGAGCAGGTGGTTTATTATATAAGCCATACCCTTCTAGACTACGAAACCCGATACACTCACCCTGAAAAACTTTTCTTAGCCTTAGTTTTCGTTGCCACCAAACTCCGCCATTACCTACTCAACCACAAAACCTATGTCATGACCAACACCGACCCTTTACACATCATGTATGCTAAACCTTATCAAAATCAGTGTACCACATGATGGCTTATGCTTTTAGCTGATCTTGACCTCGAATTCATCCACCAAAAGTCCATTAAAGGCTAGGCTATCACTGACCAACTAGCTGACACACCTATTGTCTAGGACCAACCCTCTAATTTTGACTTCCCCAACGAATCCATTGCTAACCTCTCTTTGGATGACAACCCTTACCAAATGACCTTATTCTTCGATGGTTCCAAATGTCAGCATGGGGGTGGTGCAGGAATTATCCTCATTCCTCTTGATGGTGAACCCATGCCCTTATCATTTAAACTCGACTTCGAATGCACCAACAATATCACCGAATACGAAGCACTCGTATTGGGTCTCATGACTGCCTATGCCTTAGACGTTAAGTCCATTAATATCTTCGGTGATTCTCAACTGGTAGTAAACCAAGTCAATGGTGTTTATCAGTGTCATAATGAAATACTTCAAGAATACAAATGTTATGTCGGCATCATGTTGACTACCTTTGACCACTATAAAATTCAAACCATTCTGCGATCCACCAATAAATTCGTGGATACCATGGCCTGCCTCGCTTCTCAAATACCCACTTCGCCTGACGATTTAGACATCTTTGTTACCGTAAAACACATACCAAGACCTTATAAATCTTGTTGTATTAACCTTGTCCACACTACCTCACTGAACACACCAGATCTTTGGTATAAGTAGCTTGCAGACTACCTTTCCCTTTCTATTTTGCCTCCTGATCTCACACGTAATGGACAACACACCTTTCTCAAAAAGGCCTCTCGTTATGTCATCATGGGTGGCCTTCTCTATAAACATGGCTTTGATGGTATTCTCTTACGATGCCTCACTAGCTCTGAAATCCCTTACACCATTAAAGAAGTTCATGATGGCATATGTGGAGGCCACTTTAGTGGTCTTGTTGTTGCTAAGTGTATTCTTTACCTTGGCTATTATTGGCCAACCCTTAACCACGATTGTTGTGACTATGTCAAACACTATGTGAAATGTCAACAACATTCCAACCTTCATCATACACCCAGTCACACCTTACAGGTCGCTCGTGACCTTTGGCCCTTCTCTCAATGGGGTTTGGATCTTGTCAAAGAAATCAATCCTCATTCTTCCCAATGCCATCAATGGATTATAACTACTACCGAATACTACACCAAATGGGTAGAAGCCATACCACTTATCTCCACAAAAGCCAAGAAAATATGTGAGTTTATTAACCATCACATCATTTATCGCCTGGTGTCCCTCACCGCCTCAACACCGACAATGGAAAAAATCCAAAAACAAAACACCGCAAAAAAACTTTGCAACGCCTTTGGCATTTAGCTTTGTTTCTCCTCACCTTATTACCCACAAACCAATGGCCAAGCCGAATCCACTAACAAAACCAAAATAAAATTCTCATGAAAGTGGTTGATGATATTAGGAAGGATTAGCATACGCACATTCCTTTTGCTCTACGGGCATATCATACTAGTATTCACACTACCACTGTGGCTACACCCTTTTCACTTTGGTCTACGGTACAGAGGCTATTTTTCCTCTCGAAGTCCAAATCCCCTCACTCCGCATTTCTCTCCATGACATGCTTACTAATGATGACTTTCGTCAGGACCGCTTAGCACAACTAGAGTTATTATACGAACGTCATCTTAATGCTCTGGATCACCTTCAAGTTTATCAACAACGTATCAAGCGTGCTTATGACAAACATGTTCATGAACGAACCTTCCAAGTTGGTGACCTTGTTTTGAAATAAAATCAACACGTAACCAAAGCGAAGAAAAGCAAACAAGCAAATTTTCTCCTAATTGGCTTGGACCCTACATCGTAACTCATACCTATGGATCAGGTGCCTATCATTTGTCCTCACTTGAGGGTAAACCTAAACCTAAGCCCCTTAACGCATTACATCTTCAACCATTCTATTGTTGACTCGTTGTCCTACCTCACCCTTTGTCTCTTTACAAGCTCACCCTTGAGTGTTATCCACTTCATACACCTCCCTAACGATTAAACAAGAATCATGTGAGTACCCGTCACTTGTTATCTACTCTTGAATACGTGCACCATGGCACTTGCACATAGCATGATTCTCATGGATACTTTTCATCTATCTTTAGATGAGATCCCATGGTCATTCCACCTTGCCTTTTGAACAAGAGTCCTATCCTTCACCTTGGTCTTGTCCATGATTTCAAAGACCTCCAATGGGACCAAACTCCTTGAGTCAAACTTCTAATAAAAAGATGACTCCCTCAAAAGGACATCTTCCTCTCGACCAAATTACTACTATAAATAGACTGCTCCCTCAAAGGACAGCTATGCAAGCTTTCAAACAAAAAAATGAGAGAAATGAAGCTTCCCACATCGATCAGCTTCACGAAGACCTCAAGGAGTACCATATTATTTATCCCATATAGACTTCCCGCATCGATCAGTCTATCACAAGAAATGAAATTTTAGTCATGGACTTGCCCATTGTGACCTAGGACCTCTTGCCCAAAATCCCTGTCACTCAAACATATCAAATTAACTACCTTTTACCCACCTTACCATTTCTACCCTCATTTCCTCAATTTCCTCAAGGGACATCTTGGAATTTAGACATTTGGTGATCCTGTGACTACCTTCATTATAGAACCGTTAATCATGTGGTGCCTTTTGGGTCTTGTGTTTATCACCTCCTCCAAGGTATGATCTACTCGGTAGGATCCTACCCAATCAGGTGGCTCTATGGCCCCCTCTTATCTTTTAAACTATCTTTGTTTACATTTTGATTACCTTATACAGGACTTGGTCCTCATCGCTTACCTTTGGGGGTAGCCCTCCCCTTTCACCATAATCACCTTCACCTGCATCATTTTACCTATAATCTACCCACACCCATTAAACCTAAAACCCACTACATGCCTAAAAACCTACCAACTCATTTTCATCTTTCTTCCCTAGCTTATGGGAGAACTACATCAGTCTGAGGTCCCTTTTCACCGGGACTATGTAGGCAGCACTTCTAGGGCATGGGGCCCTGGAGGGTTAGCTCAACCACTCTTTACCCTAACCATTTTCCCCACCTTCAAATCTCCTATTGACCTAAATACCAACCTCCCCCACCCCAATTATATCCAATTTATCTCCCAATCCTACATTCATAGCTTCCCCCCACATTTTTCTTACAACCCATATTTTACCCTACTTAATTAATCAAATCATTAAGCAATGGTGTAGAGCTTACCTCATCCTTCGCCGACATCATGGCGGTATATCTGGCTTGCTATACGAGTGGACCACCCGACCCCTCTTCGGCCTCTGCCATCCCCCAATGCACAACTAATCCTTAGCCACACGAATCGTGCCACCTGATCTCGCGGCCCCACCTCTCAATCACCCACTCTCTCCTATGTGGCTCGCCAACCAAGCTCCTCTGCTGCACTTTCTTGTCCTTTTCCTCTTTTCTCTCTTCTTGTCCTTTTCTACTTTTCCACATGCACAAATGAATTTTCAAACGTGGGTTATCCACTTTTTATACCCTACCCGACCCGACCGATGTCGGTTAACCCTTAACCGCTGCCATTCTGTTTCCCTGGACTACCGTCATTGGTTCATTACGACCGATGTCGGTTACCCTGTGTACTCATTACCCCCTCATTTACCTCATTTTCCTTACCTCCCTTTTCTTTTGCCCCCCATACACCTACCTGACCATTTTACCTTCACCTCTGGCCCTCCACCCTCTTCAACCTCCTCACGTCCACTTTGTTGACACCTTATTATTTTACCCCTACCTCGGCCTTACCCATGCCGTGATCTTGATATTTGGACCTGGACCACCGCTAGTGACCTTTGACCTCATGTGTTCACTATACCTTACAACACTATTGCCTGTGTTGTTGACCTAATGACCTTACCTAGCCTATTTCCATCCTTCACACACAGACTTTCAGAAATGACATCCAAGTAAGTATAATATCATACTTCCTGGTTAATTCATTTCATCATTGTTTTACCACCTATTGTCCATCTTGCTCCTTATTGACCATCTCCAACGTGTTGTACCTTCATAGACCCATCAAAACCTCGTAAAAACCTACCCTTGTCACCTAATACCTCCTCCCAACCAACTAAATCCTTTGTGCAATCACAAAGGGGACCAAAAACCCTGTTCTGTGACATTCCCAGATCTCACAGTAATCGGTGCCGGTTGTACCTAACCATGGTCGGTCACCCCTAACCAACGCCGGTCTCTGTGTTTTCCTACATAGCTTTAAACAAAGACCTATCCACCCCATTTTACCTCACCCTCACTCACCTGTGACCTACCTAACACCTTCATCAAACCTGCAGAACTCAGAACCAACCCTTTGACCTGTGGATTCTATTCTAGCTTAGCTTGTTAGATTATATCTATTTCTTATTGTGTTTTAAGTGAGATACCTAAATCATTTTAAAATAGCAATAGGATGTACTTTGTTTTTAGCATTAATTTGTTTAAAATAGTGGACTGACAGCCATCTAGGAAGTACCATACTTCCCGGATCTAGCTCATGCTAGGCAGTTCACTACCCATATTGTTTAATGCTTTCTGGTGGTCTTGTTTTCATTACAGGTAGTTCCTCCTAGCCAAAAGGAAGCTCTCACGGTCAGTTGTGGATTTAGAAGTCATACGCGCGCAATAACCCATCAACCAAAATTTGAACAGGTATTCCTCCTATGCCCATTACCCTATCTGTTTTGTCAACCATTCAAAGGAACAATCTAAGAAAAAGGTGAAACAGATAGGTTTTTGCTTCAGCGCTTCACGTGAAATTTTAGTTCAATCTTACAACCAGCTTTGATGGGAAATTCAACTTTCTTCTTCATGGAGCTAGAAGTGAAATTTCTTCGCTATGAGCATTCCTTGCTGCAAATTAGAGGTATGAATATGAGTTTTTACCGCCTTCAAGAGATAAGAACTTAGCGAGAAAATGGTTTGTCAATACGTGCAACGGTTAGCAAGATATGTTTGATCCTTGGTTTTATGGCAATGGAGTTTTCAAACTTCTTTTCCTCTCGTTCTTCGTTCTTTTTCTTGGTTTGATCAATCTTCCTTATGTGACATGTGTGGCATCATGGAGTGAAGAATAATGTGTTGTGATGGAGCTGGTTTGAGATTTGGCAATGGTGGAGTGGTGGACTGGTGTTCTCTGTAACTTTTCTTCTGGCATTGAGAAGCAACAAGAAGCAAGCATAATAGCTAGAAAAATTTCAAATTTTTGAGTTTGAGTTGGGCACATTTTTCATGTCTTGATGTCCCGACCTCAAGGATGTGAAGGACGTCAAATTCCACTGCAGCCCCTAGAGTTGACACGTGGCGCGATCGTATGCGATAGGGAATGGAGGTGAAAAAAGTGGCTTTAAAGCACTGGGGCTGAAATCCGGTCACGTGGATGACCAAAGGACTCCCCATATGGGCTGGGCACATTTTTCCATGTTTTCTGTCCCTGACCTCAGGGACATGAGGGACATCGAATTCCAAAGTGAGCAAGACGACGACATGTGTCCTCGATCCGATGACATGGAATTTGAGCTCCAAAAATGCACTTGGGGCTAAACTGTCAAATCTAAAGGTCACATGAGGGTCCTAGGGGTCATATGGGGGCTGGGTGAATTTTTCCACATCTAATGTCCTTGATCTTAGGGATGTGAGGGACATCAAATTCCACGGTGAGCAAGAGGACGACATGTGTCCTCGATCCAACGAGCAGGGGAATTTGAGCTCCAAAAATGCACTTGGGGGCTAAACTATCAAATCTGAAGGTCACATGAGGGTCCCAAAGGTCACATGGGGGATGGGCACATTTTTCCAAGGTTGATGTACCTGACCTCAGGGACTTTAGGGACATAAAATCCCGCTAGGATCCTGGTGCTGACACGTGTCCTCCCGAAAATTGACTAACTCCCGAACTGTCTCTAAGAGGGTAACTTGGAACGATGATAACTTGAGCTCCCAATGGAATTTATTGGTGAAATTGTATATGATCCTAACTAGAAATGGAATTTTGAATCCAATGGTGGGGGTCTCATGTCTTTATTCTTCCATCTGATCCATGAAAAAATGGATTTTTTATTTGGTACTCTACTTATGCATGAGAAAACTACCTGCAAACCCTATGTGCCAAGGTGTTTTGAAAATATGATTTCATCATATTGTAGGGATTGAAATTATATTTCTGATGATGTTTTGTTCTACTCCTAAATCCATCCGGAGCTCCCAGAATCTTCTTAAAACTCAAAGGCAATTATTTTAGGCATGTGTACTACTTAGGCTTGTGAACCCTTTTTTTTATTCAGACTGCTCCAAGTCTCTCAAAATTCCCAAACCTTCCTAAATCATTCCCATGATGTTTTAAGGTCTTCAATTCACCTCCATGTTGAATTTGACTCTTTCGCTCCACTCTAGGGGTTGATCCAGATCCTGGGAAGGCTAGCGATAACCCTTCCCGTGATCGCTTGAAATTTGCATTTTTAAAGAACTCCTAAAATCATCTAGGGAAATGAATGGACTTTCCTAAATCACTTAGGGGACCAATTTTACATAAAATAAGGGGTGATCAGACTGACAGATTTGACCTAGGGTTCCAAGGAATGATGAAACATGAAAATTTCGGCACAGGGGTATAGTTGTCATGCTTGGAAACTTTAAATTTCCCTGTTGCACATTTGCATGACAACAAACATCACTAGCATGATTAGATTCACAATAATCAAATAATTGTGCATCATTACAAGAAGAATAAAAAATGCCATAATTGATTCTTCCTTTAATATATTTCAAAATTTTGTTTGCCATTTTCCAATGAGACTCATAAGGTTCTTGCATAAATCTTGAAACTACTCCTACTACATAAGAAATATCAGGTCTAGTAATAGTCAAATAAATTATACTACCAACTAGTTGTCTATATAGAGTAGGATCAAATTTAGCACAAGTTGGTTTAGGGTCTAACTTAACACCAACTTCAATAGGAATGGCAACAAGTTTACAGTCAATCAAGTTAAATATTCTAAGAAAATTCATATCATATTGAGATTGAGATGCAACAATAGAAAAATGAACTTGAAATATAATAATGCCAAGAAAATAATTTAGTAAACCTAAATTAGTCATTTCAAGATGTTGTTTATCTTTTCTTTGGTTCTAACAATTAAGTTTCTATCACTTTTAGTAATCAAAAGATCATCTACATACAATACAATAATGATAATATGATTGTTATCAAACTTAATAAATAAATCATTATCAGAATAAAAGTTAGAAAACCAAGTTCTGAAAGAACCTATTAATTTTAGCATACCAAGCTCTAGGAGCTTTCTTAAGACCATACAAAGAATTTTTAAGCTTACAGACATAAAGTTCTTTACCAGGTTCTTCAAAACCTTTAGGCTGACTCATATAGATTTCTTCTTTTAAGTCACCATTTAAGAAAGCATTTTTAACATCCATTTGGTGAATCTCCCAACCATATTGGGCAGCTAATGCAAGAAGAACTCTTACAGTGCTCATCTTAGCAACAAGAGAAAAGGTCTCAACATAGTCTATACCAAGTTTCTGAGTGAAACCATGAGCTACCAGCCTTGCCTTGAACTTGTCAATCTCTCCTAGAGAGTTATATTTAATTTTGAACAACCACCTAGATCCTACAATGTTTCTTTTAGGAGAAGGAATTAGTTCCTAAGTTTTATTTTTGATTAAAGAATTGTATTCAGCCTTCATATCTTGAAGTCATCTATCATCTTGAGATGCTTATTTAAATGATTTTGGTTCTACATAATATACGGTCATCAAGGCATGATAAGTATGTTGACTTCTAGTTAGCTTTCTAAGATTATCAGGATGAGAGTTTTGAACAAGACTTTTAGCCCATTTAGGAACCTTAGGTTGCAAGATAGTTTGGGATGATTCCCCCTCAATATCCATCATATCTAGATTAGGATGAAAATCCTCTTGAAATTTTGTTTCCATGGGAGAAGAAATATCGATTCTATTTCTAGAGCAACAGAGAAGGGTTCATGATGCCCATCATAGAAATTTATTTCTAAGACATGAACATTTATGTTTTCAATAATATCATGCTTGAATGGGTCATAAAATCTTAATCCTTTAGTTTTATAGCCATAACAAACAAAAATACAAGAAAACGAGGTTGGATCAAGCTTCTTCCTTTTTTCTTTTGGAATGAAGATAGAAGCAGGACTACCAAAGATCTTAAGGTGAGAGATATCAGGTTTTTGCTTTGTCCATACTTCATGAGGAGTAGTTTGGAAAAGAGCTTTAGTAGGCACTCTATTAAGAATATACACAACAATGTTCATTTCTTCAGCCCATAAGAACTTAGGAAAATTGGAAGCATGAATCATAGTCCTAGCCATTTCTAAGACAGTCCTATTCTTCCTTTCTGTAATACCATTTTGTTGAGGGGAATAAGGAGTAGTTATCTCTCTTTGAATCCCACATGACACATAGAACTTATCAAACTCTTTTCTAACATATTCTCCTCCATTATCACTCCTAATTATTTTAAAATTTTAGATTAGAAGCATTCTCAACTAGAGCTTTAAATTCTAGAAATTTAGATAGGACATTAGACTTTTTCTTGATGAAATAAGACCAAGTCATTCTAGAGAAGTCATCAATGAAGAAAACAACATACAAAGCACCACTAAGAGAAGGAACTTCAAGAGGACCTCTTACATCACTATGAATCAGTTCTAATAACTGAGAGGAGTTAGGATCATGATGTTTGTGAAAAGGTTGAGCATGTTGCTTACCACATAGGAAAATTTCACAAGTTTCATGATCTGAATTTATCTTAGGAAGTACAACAACAAGATTCAGTCTAGACATATCATATAAGCTTTTTAAATTAACATGCCCAAGTATTTCATGCCAAAGTTGAATATCATTCCTAGAAGATGAAGAAAAAAAGACTATATATAAAGGCATAAAAAATATACAAGAATTTTTTTGAATGCTAGAAACAATAACATTTGTAAAATTATCTTTGACATACCACTTATCTTGTAGCAAAATAACTTTACAATTTTCTTTAGTTAGTTGAGAGCAAGACAAAAGATTCTTTTTCAGTTTAGGAACATACAAGACATCTTTAATTACACCATTTGACAACTTAACATTGCCACATACTTCAAATCTAATGATAGAGTTATCTCCTAAATAGATTTTTCCCTCATAATTGACAACATCTGAAAGGATACTAGGAGTATAGGTCATGTGCCTAGAAGCACCACTGTCAAGAATCCACTCATTGTCATTTGAAGTTGAGAGGGTTGTATATAGGGGAATAGATTGCTCAACCACATTTGCTTGTATTTGCTTTTGATTTTGACTTTTTTATTGTTAAATTTGTGGTTTTTAGCATTCTCGACTGTCTGTTAGTTTTAACTCTATAATCGGACTCTTTATGCCCAAATTTTCCACACTTTTACAAGTTTCATTGAACTTGACTTTAAAATTTTGATTGTTTTTGTCAAGATTAGGCTTAAGATTTGGTGTAAATATAGATTTAATGCTAGACTTCTTATTAGAATAATTATTAGACTTGTTTTGTGTTGAATTATGATTTTGAGAGAACAATGCTTAAGAGGCGCCTCTTTTGAATCAAAATTTTCCATTACTCTCTCTTCTTGAATCAACAAAGAAGACAAGGTGTCCAGATCAGGCAGATCATTTTCATTTTGATACTTAGAGTTAAGAATTGAAGTAAAACTTTTAAAAAATTACTAATGTTAATCTAGATTATAAAGTACAAAAGATTATCTTGAAATAATTCATAGTTGTAGCCGTCTAGTTGAGCTTAAATGTTCTTAATTTTAGCTAAATAGTTGACAATTTTCTCATCCCCCTTCATTGGTGATGTAAACAACTCTAAAACTAGTTTAATTATTTTAGATAACATATTGCCTTCATGCATGGTCTCTAATTGTTTCCATGCATCTACAGGCGAGTCCATATGACCTATATGCATCAAGAATTCATCTCTAATGCTTTACAATAGGATGGAAAGGGCTTCTTGAGATCTCTTGAGAGAAGGAACTAAAGTTTTTAGGGGTGTCTTGTCTCCATGTGGGGCATTTTTCAATACGTGTCACAAGATCCCAAAGATTTCTAGCCATGAAACAAGCTTTTAACCTTACCCTCTAGATACTATAGTTCGTTCCATTCAAAAGTTGAGACTTATCCAATGAAAAACTGGTAGAAATGGCCATTTTTAATTCTCAGATGACAATGGAAATGATTTATAGTTAAAAAATGAATCAAGGAAGCCAAACAAAGACAAAAAAATAGCTATAGATATTTTTAATAGCTATATGAAAGCAAACAACTTGAATTTAGATAAAAAACAACTTGATTTGGTTGAATTTAAGAGAAATTTGACAGAGTTGAGTCGAGGTCGAGTTACAGGAGCTTGGTGAGTTCTTTTACAACTCAGCTTGGTGAGCTAAAGGATGAGCTACATGACCTCGGGCTGATTTAGGCTAGAGTAGCTCAACGAGTTATTTAACAACTCGACGGGTGAGCTCAAAAATGAGTTACAAGCTTAATTTTAAATCCGTGGGACAAAGGACTTTAGCAAATCCACATAACAAAGAGATTTGGGAATTGCAAGTAAAAATAAAATGATTGAAAAATGCTAGCAAGACATAATACGACATATGGAGGATTAACAATACATGTTGTCGATGAGTGGTTCACACTTCATAGTGCAACCACAAAGACTAAGTAAAAAATACATGGAGCCTTTTAAATGGCTCACACTTTAAAATCTGCCAAAGAATGACAAATCTGCGAGAAACAAAAAAATGTTTCACTTTTCAATTAGCTCGCATTTCACAAATGTAGCTAATAAGATAGAAGACAATTACACGAGTCTTAAAATAATTGGATCGCTCTTTCGCTCTATGACACAATGTGAAATGAAAGACAATAAAAAGAAGCCACTTGTCGAAAAAAATTGATTAAAGGCTCGACACTTGGCGGATTTCCACCAAAATTTAAATAAAGACTTTGTGCGGACTAAAAAACGTGAAAGTTAGCTAATTTTAAAATAAAGTTCGGGTCCGAAGAAGGAACAAGATAGGTGTCACAATTTAAGTAGCTAAGTCACTACAAAGACTGACACCTTGACACTTAAAACGTGTCAAAAAAATTTGATCGCGCATTGCAAATTTAACAAATACGAAGCCACAAATAGATATGTGGAGCCTTTTAAATGGCTCTCTTTTTGCAAGTTTGACAAAAGTGACAAACAAAGATACTTGGAGCAATTCTATTGGATCGGATTTCAGAAATCTGACAAATGCGACAAACAAAGATATTTAGAGCAATCTTATTGAATCGATTTCACAAATGTGACAAACAAATATACTTGGAGCAATCTTATTGGATTGGATTTCACAAAGACAAAATGTCTAATCCAAGTATGACAAGAAGGAGACATGCGTAAAGCCTTTATTGGCTCACGATTGCTATTGACAATCGATAAACAATATGACCGATACCACTAAGCAAGATGGATATTTTTTATTGGCTGGGGCTTCGTGAAAACTAACAAATGCAAAGCTAGCTGGAGTAATATGATTGGATCAAGCTTCACAGTCAAAAGAAGTCAAAAATACTGACAAGGAAAAGCTAGATGGCACAAAATGATTGGCCCAAGCTTCACAAAGACAAAAAGATGTCGATTGAAGCCACTTGGCACTCTACGACTAGGTATGGCTTCATAAACATGAAAAAGAGGACAGAGAAGCTATTTGGAGCAATTTTATTGGTCCAAGCTTCACAAAAAATGAAAAAATGAAGATAGATGGCTAAAGAAATTAGATCGGGCTTATGCAAAATTAGATCTAGCGACAAATAAAGATTAAAATATATGGAACAAATTTAAATGCTCTGAACTAACTAGATCTAGAGATATCTTTTGGGTCTAGATTCAAAAAATGACCTAAACAACTATAAATGACGTGAAAACACAAAATAAGCTCATGACAACTAATTAAGACTGAAAATGACTGAAAAAATGATGTAGAAGCAAGGATGAAGCATAAAAACAACTCTAACAGGATTTAAATAGTCAATCGACCAATATCAAGTAATTTGGGAATGAAAAATTAGAACTTAGCACTTGATTTAGCTTGAATTTGTTGGCAAAATTTTTAGGGTTTCGCAGATCAAATGAACTTCAAGCTTCTTCGCTCTTGCAAGCTAGAAAACAAACTCACTTGAGCTCACCTCAACTTAGAGGGGATATCGACACAAGCTTGGAGAAGAGATAAAATTGATCTTGGAGGAAATATTGACTCGATCTTGGCGCGAGCTCAACCAAAAAAAAGGCGGCGGCAAGCATGCGAAGAGATCGAGAGGTAAGTATGGGAAGAGCTCGACACAAGCTCTTAAGTGAGTGCAACATGAGTTCGAGATGTAAGCATGGTGCGAGCTTGAGATGAGATCATAGGTGAGAAAGCTATGACATGTAGGAAATCTCGGTGCATGCTCATAGGTGAGCTCGACACAAGCTCATATGCGAGCTCGATGCAATATTTAAGGTGAGCTTGGTGCAAGATCGGAGGAGAGGACAAAGTGATCTCGGGTGTGCGATATCATAGGTGATCTCGGTATAAGATTGATGTGAGTTGGGACTCAAACTAGACATGATCTTAGAGGAGAGCTCATCACGAGCTCAAAATTGATCTCATAATGTGTTCGGATGTGAACTCGCCACAAGCTTAGAGGTGATCTCAACTCGAGCTTTGAGTTTAGCTCGACTTGAGATGGGAGGTGAGCGTGACATGAGTTCAACACAAATTAAAGAGGAAAACATGGGAAGAGGTCATATGTGAGTATGGAAAATAATCTAGGCAAGCTTGTAGGTGAGTGCGCAGAGTGAGATCTCGAGGTGAGATCGACGCGATTATGGTGTTGAGCACGCTGAAGGTGAGCTTAACATGACATTGGATGTAATCACGGAGGTGATCTTGAAGCCACCTCGGCATGAGCTTAGAGGCAATCTTAGTGTGAGCTATGAGGCAAGCTTGATGTGAGTTCGAGGTGATCTCAACTTGAGCTCGGAGGAAAGCTTGAATCGAGCTCGATGCAAGCCTAGCATGAGCTTAATACAAACTAAGGTGGCAAGAATGGGAAGAGATCATAATCGAGCTTGGGAAGAGCTTGGCATAAGTCTGTTTGTTGAGTGCAACATGAGCTCAGATTTAAGCATAGAGCAAGCTCGACATGAGCTTAGAGGTGAGTAAGCCATGAATGTGAGGAGATCTTGGTGCACGCTCGTAGGTGAGCTTACACACAAGTTCGTATACAAGCTCGTGAACTCAAGTAAGCTTAGCCGTGTGATCTCATATGTGAGCTTGGTGCAAGTTTTGAGGCGAGATAGAAGTGAGCTTGGTGTAGACAACTAAATTTTGATTTCACGCTTATTGCTAAACACACACTAGTCACTCTCACTCATACTATTTCCGTTATAATTAGTGATTTCCATTAATTAACTAATGCTTCCCTCTATTCTGGCTAATTAACGATGCTTTGTTGATTAACTAACCTCTTTTACATTCGGATGCCAATTTATAACACATCGTAAGTCATAATCCTCTTCCAAACAAGTAATTAGTGATTATTAGCTAATTAAGCCTATTTACCCTTGTATTTGATCAATAAACTTTCTTATTGGCTAATACCCCTCTTCTAGCCATTCAAAATCACCCAGTTTCCCTCCAAGACATCTCAAAAGGCCTCAAAAGCTTATTATAGCCTCTTAATTGACCCTAAGTGGTTGATTAAGGCTCCTCACATGTTAATCACTTGTTAATTAACTAATCATGATTAACAATCCTTAATCTACTTTATCCTTTTTAGTCCCATATGCACCAAGATGAAAGTTTTCCTCAAATAGAAAAATATAAAAAGGACTAAGCACCTACCTTCATACTTTACACCATGTTTTGATTAACATTAATTACATAATACATGTGATCATAAGAGCCTTACTTCCTTCTTGCATTAGCATGCTCAATCTTTGTTTCCAATCTTCATGTTTGGTTACTAGAGAAATATATAATATGGCCTTGTGGCCATTGTTAGGGAGATCCTCTCACAATTTGTGAAGTGCAAAAACCATAATTTGATTTTGTAGTGATCAAAATAGGCTCATGTTAATTTGCAATCATTTAACTTAGTAAGGATGCGTGTAGATTGAATGGTTAATTTCATTTAGTTTCCATTATGCATGCTCTTAAGCTTTGATCTTCATTATTCATTTATAAACTTATGCTTAGCTATAGACTACTAGGTGTTGGTCTTCTTTATTAGTTATTTGCAATAGTTTTGGGTGAATACATTTGGCATGCCCAGTGGGACAACCCCATTGCATTCATTTTTAAGCTTTTTAACATAGTTTCAAAGTTTTAAGTGTTAATTTTTCTAGATTAGTTTCAAGTTTTCTAGATTAGTTTCAAGCTTGTTGGATTAGTTTCAAAGTTTTGATTTTTGTTAACCCTCTTTTGCATTAGTTTTGATAATTGTGAAGTTTCTTAGCTAGATTAGTGGTAGTTTCTTTGTTTTTATGTTCTTTGCAGGATCAAGGGAGGAGGTAAAGTGTTGTCAAAATTGCATCAGAAAGTCAAAGATTTGAGCTTTATCAATTTTTTCTTGTCAAAACCCATGTTTTGACCACCTATAGGAAGGTGCATACTCACGTTGTCCGGCCATGCTCACGTTACAAGGTGCGCACTCACGTCATCAAGGTCGTGCTCACATTCTCGGGGCCACACGTATGCTTCTCGGACTCACCTATGTTCTATTTGATTTTTCCTCTACGTGTTATGGCCACGTTGGTGCTTCGAGGTGCATATAGACGTCTCTTCGGACGCACTCGCGTTAATCGACTATGGATTTTTGATAGAGGCATGCTTTGGTATTGTAAAGGTCGTGGTAGTTCTGTCAAGGTTGAACTACTGTAGTAAGGGCGCAGTGGTGTTCTACAGGTATAATTTGGCTCAAATTTCAAAGTTTTAATTGTTGTTTCTTTATACTTCTATCATTTTCTAGGTTTTTTTAGTTGTTTCACCTAAATTTTGCGATGGAGATGAAACAAATAAGAGGTTAGGGTGTAGGATGAATAGTTGTTTTAGTCGGAGAAGGTTGTTGGTTGAATGTGCACGTTATTGAATTTTGACCTAAGCTGATCGTAGGGAACTTCCCTTTGGCTAGGAGGAATGACCTATAAGAAACACAAGACCAAAAAATAACATTAATAATATAGGTTAGTGGACTACCTAGCAAAATGCTAGATCCAAGAAGTGAGGTGTTTCCTAGAGGTTATCAATCCACTTTCAAAGACAATTTAATGCAACAAGTATCATGAAATAAGGAAATCCTATTGTAGTTATACGATTTAGGTATCTCGTGTAAATACAATAAGTAAATCTAATCTAACATGTAAAGTTATGATTATATCTGATGATTTAGTGGGTTGTTCTAGGTTTTACTGGTGTCCGACGAGATTTGATAAAGGATCTGGAATTAATCCGGTGAGGTCTGGGTCGATTTTGATTGAATTGGAGGCTTACTAATAAAAGGATATTAAATGACACATAGATCGACGTCGGTCAGAAGATGACCGATGACGGTTAGGTAACCGACATCAGTAGGGGCAATATGGTCCAAATCCCAAAAATGAGGTTTTGGGTCTCTCTGTGATTGCACAGAGAGTGTAAGGGAGTTGAGAAGGGTGGTAAGATTTATGTGGAGGTTTAGGAAGGTTGGTGGAGGTGTTAGGCTAAGGGAAATGATCTGGTTGATAATATATTGGATAGTTGGGTGAGCGGTGGTTATACAACAAAGATTTTGATAGAAGAAATAAATAAATAAGGAATCTAACTATCGAAATAAGAGCTTAATACAAAGAAATAAGACACTTATCTGAGTTTAGATCTGCAGGTGTTGGTGAAGGTGGTGGTAGTTTGATGACAATCTAAGAAGAAGCATGATCATGTCCAGATCAGCGGCGGTGGAGCTTATGTGTTTTGTTGCATGATCCAAGACCGTGGAGGAGGAAGGTGAGTGTTGAAGGAGGCTTGGAATGCTCTAGTTTGTCGTATATTCGCATGTGTGCTTTTGAAAATGAATGAAAAATGTTTGTGTCCAAAATTAATTCCCAGAACCAACCCAGGTGAAGAGTTAGGAAAACGTATTTAACCTAACCGATGGCGGTTAGGTGACCGGCGTCATTGAGGAATAACCGACATCGGTTAAGGCGGATAAGTTTAGGTTTTCCAAAAATATCCCGATCTTTGCTATTTTTGGCATGATTGATATCCTTAATCTGGGTCTCAAGTGATAGAGTCCACCCAGATAATTATGATTTTTTCTAGGAGAGGTAGTGGGAGTTAATGTTAGGTTTAGACTAAGTCTTAGTTGGTTAGGATTGGTATAGAATTAGTCCTAGTTAATTAATATACTGTGAATGGGTCTTTGAGTGAGGTGGATAGGTGAGTTAGTTATAGGTGAGTTAATCAATTAATTTAATTATTGTAATTAAATTAATTAACATGTGTGCACTAGGGACATGAGTGGGTATAGTATGAATTTATTTAATTGACGGGGTTAAGGGAATTTGTCTCGATTTTTGGTGTCTACATTTACCCCTTTTTGTTGTGTAGCTTGTATTGGTAAGCAATGCCAACAAAAACAGAAGTAGTTGCCCCAAATATGAGTGAAAGTTTGGTTGCCCTAAGTATGAGTGAAGGTGATCCCCCTCAAACCAGAACTGTTGAAGTTGTAGGCAAAAGCGGTGAGTGGTTTGATAATATGATAGGTGAAGAAAAATAGGGTAAAATACTCATATAGGTGGTGACAAGGTTGGGTGTAGGGTATAGGCGGGGGCATTCAAACGCAGACACACGTATAAAATGCGACAAAACACTAGGCTGAAGAGCATACAAAACTCTACTTTGGAAAAGGTCGGTTGTTTATCCCAACAAGGTTGATGTGGTCCAGGTATCCAAGGGATAGGATACAATTCTGAAACACAATGAGACTAGGTGCAAGAATGGGCATTAGGTAGGTTCCAAAGCACCAATAGGTTTGATCGGTTCGAGATAAACATCACGTCATAAGGCAAGGAAACGGTTGTAGGATAAACAAGGCAAGTAACATCATCGCAAGATATAGCAAGGGAACAAATTCGAATGTCCAATTGGAGGGTCGGGTTTGGGTTTTTAGGTGGGGTCATGGGTAGGGCCGAGGTATAGGCAAAAAACATGTCCCTAAATGCAATTAGGGAATGGAATAGGTATGGAAGGCTTGTGGGTGAACCTAATAGGTAATGCTAAGGGTAAATGGTGCAAGAACAACATCTTTTTGGGTAAACAAGCATTTTTTAGGCCATATGGTTAATTGAGGTGACCGATGTCGGTTAGAGGTTAACCAATATTGGTTGATTAAGGCACAACTTGACCAACATCGGTCATGTCGATTTGGGGCTAAAAAAGGAAAAATATTCTTTTTACGGATTCATTTGTTGATTTTCATTTATAGAAAATGACAAGCGAGAGGTGTGGAAGTGGAAAACAATAGTGCCAAGTCGTGAGCGGAGTCAAGAATCTGCGAAGAGGTGATTGGCATCCAGTGGATAGGCCCACGAGATCAATTGGATCCATTTTATTGGTTGTGAGCAGAGGAGTTGATTTGTGGCTATCGCGGAAACAAGAGAGGGAGTAGGAGGACCACCGGCATAGAGACCCGAGGTATCACCGAGAGATGGTGCCAAGTAGAGGTAGGAATCAATCCTCGAGCCTGTTTTAATTAAAAATGTGGGTAAAAATGAATGAATGTGGGGTGGGAATTTTTTTAAAATATGGGTGAAAAGGGGTGAAATTGAGGTGGGGAAGGGTAAATATAGGTTAAATAGGTTGGGAAATGAATGTAGGTTTAATTTGGGTGGGGTAGGATAGGTTTTTAGTGGGTTTAGGTGATTTTTAGAATGGGAGGACATGGGTTTTAGTTTTATCATCGAAATAGTGATCGACATCGATCAAGGGTTGGCGATGTCGGTTTGGTTTTCCAAAGATTGATCGGTTAAGGGTGGCCGGCACCGGTCAGGTATCTGTATCGGTCAAGGCGATTGATGTCGGTCACTATAAAAAGTGACTGGGTTAAAGAAGAGTTAGTTGGGAAAGTGAAAAAGGTGAGGCAGGGGTAGGTGAAGACTAATGTAGGCGGAAGAGGGAAAAGTGAGTGTAGGTAGGGCACAATTGTGCAGGTGTGTGATAGGTAAGTAGGTGAAATGATTGATGATAGTGGGTAAGTATCATAATGGAGACAATAGGGTTTTAGGTGAAATAGGTAAAGGGTAGGTATGGAAACCAGTGAAGGGTAGGTATGATTGATGTTGATATGAGGTCAGTTAAGGCTTGAAGAATAGGTGATGTGAGAGGGTCTTGACTTGACAATGTTGGTTTGGATGATCTAGGTGAGAGATCAGTTGACCATGAGGGACCTAGTACCACCTCTATTGGTACATATGCGGCCCAAAGATGACAAATGATGAGTGGGAGCACATACGAGATGTCGGGCTCATGTCGATCAAACGCTATAGGCGTATAGGTCGAGATCACAGCTTGATGGTCGCTCTCATCGATAGATGGCACTCTACAAGCAATACCTTTCACTTACCAACTGGCGAGATGACCGTCACATTGGAGGATGTGTATAGGATCCTACGGCTTCCTATTGTTGGGGAGCCAGTGTATTTGATTTCGACAGAGGTGTCGGTGGAGCCGATAGTGGCGGTATTTGGTGAGGCGATGGGCACCCTGAGGTACCATAGCGTGAGTCTAAGTTATGGAGAGATGTATGCGCCATATCCATAGGAGACCAGGTTGTCTATTCGATGATCGTGGTAGTAGGCTATTTTTCTCTACCGATTCTCGAGGGTGGGATATTTCCATGAGCACTGATGGGGGTGCTACAGGACATGATCGAGGAGTGGGTATGTTTTGCTTGGGCACCAGCTTTCCTAGTCCAACTATATAGGGAGTTATGGGCTTATGGGAGGTACAAGAGGTTTGGTATGTGTTGTACATATTTGTTACACTCGCTGGGAATATGATCACATTATATGCATGCGTCCGGTTGGATTACCATGACATGACCGGTTCGAGGAGGGGGGTTTGTATAGAGTAGGTTTCAGGAGATGGGTGTCAGTCGGGGCACAACCGAGAGTGGCTATGGCCACATATGATGTTACATACTATAGGTGGTTGTTGGATGGCCTATCAGCGGTGGATATTTTGTGGCAGCCATATGTGGGTTTTCCTTCATATAGAGGCATGGCTGAGGAGTTAGAGGGGCTTCAGTTACTAAGATGGATACAACGGCGACATGCTTTGGAGAGCACAAGATGATACATGTGGATAGGATTGTTAGGAATTAGAGAAAAAATATGCAAAAACAATTCCTCAAACCACAACCACGTAAGGAAAGTATATAGTAGAATTATACTTGCGAAATATAACATCATAAATGAATAATGCACAAAAGAAGACAAGACAAGATTTAATGTGGTTCACCCAATGTGGGCTACGTCCACCAAGAACTTGCTTAGATTTTATTATCAACAAGAGTAAAACAACTCTCACAGAGTCTTCTCTCGATTATGAACTCACAACAAATTCTAAAGATGTTAAACCACATCTAAACCATAATTGACACCCAATTGCTTAACCTTGATCACTCTTGATCACCTCTTGATCATTAAGACTCAAGATATCTTCAAGATACCCTAACACCTCTATTTATAGAATTACAATCCTTTTAAGAAGCCATAAATATGACCTAGAAGATTGAAAGTCGCGATCTTTCAACTTCCCACGGCTAGAAAAATAGTCCCGACATTGTGACGATTAACAACATGTTAACAAAGAAGAACGTCGCAGCAACGTCATAGCAAATGACTACGAGAAAGTTCCCCGAGTCTCCAAAATTAACTTTTCGAGCTCTAGCACTAATTCAAGAAGACCATAAAACAGGCTCCACACCCCAACAATCTCTCACTTGGAGACTGTTTCCACTGAGTAAAGTTCTTAACCCTTCATTATCAACCATAAATGCCAATCAAAGTTGAACACAACTTCAACTTCTCCTTGTGATTGCCTTGGTCATCATATCCGCGGGATTCTCGACTGTAGTATGAACCTTTTCCAGCTTCAACTTATCTTCTTCCAAAGTTATCCCGATGAAATGATGTCTCACCGAATGTGATTCGTCCTAGAGTGGAAAGCGGAGTTTTTTGCCAAATGAATAGCACTCTGACTATCACTATGTAGTCTCCCAACTTCCTTCTTATGACCCAACTCATCAAGCAATTGTTGTAGCCAAATCATCTCCTTGCTTGCCTCTGTGGCAGAAACATACTCAGCCTCTATGGTTGACAAAGCCACAACCTTTTGTAACCGTGAAATCCAACTCACTGTTGTATCACCAACCGTAAATACATAACCTGTCGTGCTCCTCCTGCTATCCAAATCTCTTGCCATGTCTCGAATCTACATATCCACGTAATGTAGTGTCTGATCCACCAAAACACAATGTTGCTCCCATGGTCCCTCTCAAATACCAAAGGATCCACTTTATTACCTGTCAATGCTCTCTACCTGGATCACTCATAAACCTACTCACTGCTCCCACTGCATGGGAAATGTCAGGCCTAGTGCATACCATAGCATACATCAAGCTACCAACTGCTGATGAGTACGGTACCCTGGACATCTAGATTCTATCCTCCTCAGTCTTGGGACTCTACTCCTTTGATAATTTAAAGTGACCTGCCAAAGGAGTACCAACCGGTTTAGCATCCTGCATACTAAACCTCTCCAAGACCTTCTTTATGTACTCTTCTTGAGATAATACCAGCTTCCTCTCCTTCCTATTCCGAGTTATTCTCATACCAAGGATTTGTTTTTCTGCCCCCAAATCCTTCATAGCAAAGGAGTCACCTAGCTGCTTCTTGAGTACCTTTATTTCCTTGCAATAAGCATATCATCTATATACAGGCATAGAATAATATAACTACCATCAAGAAACTTCTTGATGTACACGCAATGGTCTGAGTGACACCTGGAGTAACCCTGCTCCTGCATAAAACTATCAAACTTCATGTACCATTGCCATGGAGCTTGTTTCAGGCCATACAAGCTCTTCTTCAATTTGCACACTAACCTCTCCTTCCCTTTGACCTCATAACCCTGTGGCTGCTTTGCATGTATAGTTCCTCCTCCAACTCACCATGAAGGAATGCAGTCTTCACATCCAATTGTTCTAAGTGCAGGTCTTCTATTGCAACTAAACCAAGAACAGTCCTAATAGAAGTCATTTTAACAACCGGAGAAAAAATTTCATCAAAGTCTATACCTTTCTTCTGTGCAAATCCTTTGACCACCAACCGGGCCTTGTATCGTTTCCTGCCTCCATCTTCCTCTTTGATTCTATACACCCACTTGTTCTGCAATGCTCTCTTTCCCTCGGGTAGCTCCACCAGATCCCAAGTCTGGTTTTCCATAAGAGATCTATGCTCTTCATCCATGGCCTACTCCCACTTCTTCCTGGCATCCACCTACACTACTTCCTCAAATCACTCTGGCTCTCCACTATCAATGAGCAATAAATAATTCAAAGATGGAGTAAATCATTCAGGTTCCCTTCTTACCCTAGAAGACCTTCTCACCTCAGGAGTTTGGGGTTCCTGATGAGTAGGTACCTGAACTGGCTGTGTCGGAACATGTTGTACCTGAACCGGCCCCTTGGACACCTTGTTGTCCGCAATGTCCTCTAACACTGTGTATTCTTTCTTTGATTCCTCTTTTTGTTCCTGCAACTGATCTTTATACATGATTTTTTCATTAAAGACAATATCTCTAGACCAAAATATTTTCTTGTCTTTAAGACTCCAAACACGGAAACCAAAATCATCTTCACCATATCCAACAAAGGTGCATTTCTCAGACTTAGCCTCTAACTTGGTCCTATCATCTTTATCAATGTGAAAAATACCTCACATCCAAATACTCTAAGAAATGAGTAATCAATTTTCTTACTAGACCAAGCCTCCTCAGGTATACCTCCATCCAAGGCCATAGAGGGTCCTTTGTTAATCAAATAAACAATTGTGTTTATCTGCTCCGCCCAAAACATGAGTGGCAGCCCTGCATGTAACCTCATGCACCTAGCACGCTCCATGATTGTCATGTTCATTCTCTCTGACACTCCATTTTCCTGTGGAGTATTTGGAACCATTCTTTGCCTACGGATCCCATTTACCGAACAAGTCGTAAATTCATTGCTGCAATATTCCCCTCCATTATCCGACCTGAGACATTTCAGCTTAAGACTTGTTTCATTCTCAACCAAGGCTTTCCAATTTTTGAAAGTTTCAAACACATCAGATTTCTTTCTAATGCAATATACCCAAACTTTTCTAGTTGCATCATCAATGAAAGTGACGTAATAACATGAACCACCAATAGAGTTTACCTTAGTTGGCCCCCATACATCTGTATGCACTAACTCCAACTTACCCTCCTTCCTGGTAGGTCCAACCTTGAGGAATCTCACCCGCTTCTGTTTCCCATAAACACAGTCCTCACAGAAGTCCAAATCTAACTCCTTTAATCCAGGCAGCATGTCCTTTATAATCTGCATGCCCTTATGACTCATATGACCAAGTCTCTGGTGCCACAAAGTTGCATCTCCATCTGCAGCAACTAAATTGCAATAATCAGCACCACTAGTTAAATACAAAGTACCATTTTTCTTACCTCTTGCAACCACAAGAGCTCCCTTGGTAACCTTCCAAGAATCCACTGTAAAACTAACTGCATGACCATCACTACCCGTTGTCTCGTTGATATCAAATTCCGCCTCAACTTAGGCACATGTCGACGTCCTTAAGCAACCATGTGTTCCCATTCTACATTTTCACCCGAACACAACCTTTCCCTATTATGCTACATGGTTCATCATCACCAAGATATACATGTCTAAAATCACCTTGAACAAAATCAGTAAAGTAATGTCTATGTGGGGTGGCATGGAAAGAAGCCCCTGAATCTAACACCCAAGATTCAGCAATATTATCTAAAGAAAGAATTAAGGCATCTTGACAAACATCACCTGCTGCCACATTTACCTCTTTAGTTTCCTCCTTGTTCTTCTTATCCCGAAGAGCCCAACAATCTTTCTTAGCATGACCAACCTTCCCACAGTGCCAACATTCTAACTTACTCTTGGACTTTGACCTTCCATGATCATTCGACTTCCCACGGTTACCTTTCCCTCTGTTCTTTTGTCTCCCTCTGCTCTCCACCGTCAAAGCGTTTCCAGAAGTAGAAGAATCCCGGTGCTCTTCCTTTGCATTTCCTCGCTTAGGATCACACCTATTACATCCTCAAACTTCAGCTTTGAGTTATTAGAGATTGAATTACTTACAACCATAACCAAGCTGTCCCAGCTATCTAGTAAGGAGCACAAAATCAACAAAGCCCTAACCTCATCATCAAAGTCAATTTTTACCGAGTTTAACATACACAACCGTATTAAATTCATTCAAATGATCGGTGTAGAACCATTCTCGAGACATCTTCATATTAAATAACTTTTTCATCAAAAATATTTTATTAGAGGCGAGAGGGTTTTCACATAACTTCCCAACGCACTCATGAGACCTTCTCGTGGTCTTCTCCTGTGATATGTTGAAAGCAACCGAAGATGCAAGGCATAAACGAATTGCCCCGAGTGCCTTTCTATCCAACAACTCACAATCCTCATCCGACATGGTTGTAGGTTTCTTTGCTTTTCCAGCCAAAGGAACATGGAGGTCCTTCTGATATAAGTAATCCTCCATTTGCATCTTCCACAAACCAAAGTTACGCCCATTGAACTTTTTAACCCTCGATCTGCCCTCATCTAGCCATAGCTCCCACTCAAGCTTAACTTTCCCTGTGATTTACAACTTCAGCAAAAAACCACCAAAGCTCTGATACCAATTGTTAGGAATTAGAGAACAAATATGCAGAAACAATTCCTCAAACCACAAAGAATAGGAAAATATATAGCGAGAATTATACTTGCAGAAATATAACAGCATAAATGAATAATGCACAAAAGAAGACAAGACAAGATTTAACATGGTTCACCCAATGTGGGCTACGTCCACCAAGAACTTGCTCAAATTTTATTATCAACAAGAGTAAAACAACTCTCACAGTCTTCTCTCAGTTATGAACTCACAACAGAATTCTAAAGATGCTAAACCACATCTAAACCACAATTGACACCCAATTTCTTAACCTTGATCACTCTTGATCACCTCTTGATCATTAAGACTCAAGACCTCTTGAACACTCAAGATATATTCAAGATACCCTAACACCTCTATTTATAGGATTACAATCCTTTTAAGAAGCCATAAAGCCAACCCTAGAAGATTGAAAGTCGCGATCTTTCAACTTCCCACGGCTGGAAAAATAGTCCCAATGTTGACAACTAGTTAACAGCATGTTAACAAAGAAATGTCACAAAGCAGACATTTAATGCGAGAAAGTTCCTGGAGTCTCCAAACTTAACTGTTCGAGCTCTAGCACTTCAACACTAATTCAAGAAGACCATAAAATAGGCTCCACACCCCAACAAGGATTAGACAAATAGTTCGGGCTACAACAGAAGTGCTTCCACCTTTCCCAGATACCATAGAGATGGCATGGAGAGACCTATGTCTCCACCACATCCGAGTGATCCCACGGGGTAGGAAAAGTAGGTGGTGGAATGACGGATTGATGACGCAGCACCACGTATGCATACCGGCAGTGGTGGGTAGCGCACCTCTGAGCGCTCCTCCGAGACACGAAAACCGGATGTGGCTACTATGATAGTGCGAGAGGATCAATGCAAGGTCGGTAGCAGCTTTGCGGCTACACTTGACACAATCATAGGCACAGTGGCGACCCTTCAGGACAAGTGGTTGGTTTGCAAGCACAGTAGCTACACCGTAGGCCTAGGTAGCATGAGACACGATGGAGGACAGTGGCGAGATTAGAGGCACATGTTGCCACCCTTCGGGCCCAGGGGACCACATTATAGGCGTAACTAGCAGTTTGCACAGCCCGAGTTCAAGGTCGACACAGGTACAAGTTTTGGCATAGGTAAAGGGACATCGACATGTACTGAGGATAGGGTGAACCACGGGTTATGGCCCCACCTCGGGTTATACCCATGATGATATACATGGATGCTGTATTAGAGGCTAGGTATTACCAGGATCGGTTACGGAGGCTGGTATACGAGTAATGTCATATGTCAAGTACATGGCTCAAGCCAAGCCACAAGTGAGAGGACTCGGTCCCGAGACTCACAAATCTGGGCAAAGCGGCACGGGGGTCATCGGCCCCATGGACAGGTCGGTCGAGTGAGGTTACCGATTCATAGAGGCTAGGACCAGCCACATGTGGGGAGATAATGGCGAGGCGGAGAGGACTGGACCAACCGAGGGTAGAGGTGATAGTGAGGATGAGGGCCCGATATGGGGCTGATACATGATGAGATGTATTGATTTTTATGTTTTGATATATATATATATATATATATATATATATATATATATATATATAATGTTACGTGTGTAGAAGATGCAAGATTGTACATGAGAGTTTTGAGATACAATTTATTATTCATACCTGTGTATATATGTATTAATACACAAACATTCCCTTTATATAGTGGATGATGATATTGGACAGATGATGTACTTGGTTTCATTTCCAGTGTATTGTTATTATGGAAACTAGGTGAGTTAAGCATGGTGGAGTTAGGTTGTCTAGGCATGGTGGAGTCAGGTTGTCTAGGCATGGTGGAGTCAAAACAGGTTCCTAGGTACTGTTGTTATGAAAATATGATTTGGTTTACATGGTTTGGTTTAATTTTGAAGTTATTGATATTATGGAAATGTTAGGCATTTTGGGTATGAGAAAATGTAAATGTTATGGATTTTAGATGTTAGACATGATGTGATTGAAGGTGAGGGTGATTTTAATTTCCAAATTATTGATTCTATGTAAACAAAATGAATGTGTATGATTTATGAAATCAGTGAGTTTAGGAAAAGAGTGGCCGAGCTAACCTCAAAGGGCCCCATGCCCTAAGAGTGTTGCCTACATAGCCCTTGCGAAAGGGGCCTTAGGCCGATGTAGTTCTCCCTTAAACTAGGGAAGAATAAGATGGGGTAGTGAAATGAATAGGTGAATTAGGTAATTAGGTTGGTAAGGTAGGACAATGATGAAATGTCGAATAGGTAATAGGTAAGGTGAATGAGGCTTGGTTTAGGTATAGAAAAATGTCTGCATAGATAGTGTTGATGTCAATAGGCTTGTCCTATCAAAAAGATCAACCCATGAAAAGATGAGAAGGCGAGAGGGATGATTTTCCCAAAAGTGGCAAGAACCCTAAGTGTTAACTTGTAGACTTATTTGAACATAAGACCATAGATGCATTGCAGTGCGAAAGGTCTATAGGTGAAAGAAGTGACGTGATCACAAAATGTAAAATACATGCTACGTCCCTTGAGTGTTTAGGAGATTAGAAAAAGTAGGGAAGGTGGAGAGGTTTGTTTAGCATAACCTTGTTGTGGGACAGTATGCCCCCTCTGTAAGATACCCAAAACCAAGCTAGGCTAGTCCATGACAAAAAGCGTTATTTTCTTAACTTTTCTTTTTCTTTTCTTTATGACCGTATAGACTGATCGATGTGGGAAGTCTATAATGGGATATTTTAAGTTTCTCTTGAGGTCTTCATGAAGTTGATCGATGTGGGAAGCTTCAAGGATAATTTATTTAGGTCGGCTTTTATAGTTGTCCTTTGAGGGAACAGTCTATTTATAGCAACGAGAAAGGAACATAGACGTCCATTTGTTTAGGAATTCATCTATTTGCATGAATTTTGACTCAAGGAATTATATGTTTGCCATCCCATATTTATTTTTGGTCTTTTTCCTTTTCACTTTTTCTTCTCCTTTTTTTTTTGGACTCAAAGTCATGGACAAGTCTAGAAAGGAGTGTAGGCCTCTTTTATGAGGGAAAAACCATAGCATGAACAAGTTAGCTATGAAAAGGGGGATTTTAAGCGACAAACGACCATGGGATTTCATCCGAAAAGGGACGAAAAGTGTCCATGAGAATCATGCCATGAGTAGAGTCGTGGTACTCATGTTTAAGACAAGGTCGAAATGGTGACGAATAATCACACAATTCTAGTTTAATTATTGGTGCTTAAATAAGGTAGATGGAGGAAAAGGTTTGCTCAAGGGATGAGCGTATAAGTGACATAAAGTGATGTAGTACTCTATTCAACAAAGAGAACGGTCGAAGATGCAGGGCATTAAGGGGCTCAGGTTCGGATTTACCTTCAAGTAAAGATAAACGATAAGCGCTTGATCCATAGGCGTGGGTAACAATATAGGGTCCAAGCCAATTAGGAGCAAATTTTCCCCGTTTGCTTTTCTCTGCTTTGGTTACATGTTGATTTTCCTTTAGGACAAGATCGCCGACCTTGAAGGTTCGTTCATGACATGTTTGTCATAGGCCGTTTCATACGTTGTCGAGTAGATTTGAAGGTGATTGAGAGCATTTAAGCGACATTCATCCAAAAGCTCAAGTTGGGCCAAACGGTCTTGGAAAATCATCATCATTGAGCATGTCTTTGAGTGAGATGTGAAGAGATGGAATTTGGACTTTGAGAGGAAAGACGCGCTCTGCATGCCGTAGACCAAAGAAAAAGGTGTAGTCGCGGTGGAAGTACGAATACTAGTGTGATAAGCCCATAAGGCAAAAGTATGTGCGTGTGTCAATCCTTACCAGTATCGTCGACTACTTTCATAAGAATCTTATTAAGAGTTTTGTTAGTCGGTTTGGCCTAGCCATTGGTTTGTGGGTAGTAAGGTGAAGAAAAACTGAGTTGAATGCCAAAGGTATCACACAATTTTTGTAGGGTTTTGTTTTTAAATTGTTTTCCATTGTCAGTGATGAGGTGATGAGGAACACCAAAGTGACAAATGATGTGATGGTTGATGAACTCACAAATTTTCTCAACTTTTGTAGAAATGAGAGGTGAGGCTTCCACCCATTTAGTATAGTATTCAGTTGTAGTGATGATCCATTGGTGATGTTGAGAGGAATGAGGGTTAATCTCACCTGCAAGATCCAAACCCCATTGAGAGAAAGACCAAAGGTCTCTAGCAACCTGTAAGGCATGGCTAGGGGTATGATGAAGGTTAGCATGTTGCTGACATTTCACACAATGTTTGACATACTCACAACAATCCTGATTTAGGGTGGGCCAATAGTAGCCGAGGCAAAGAATGTGTTTAGTGACAACGAGGCCACTAAAATGACCTCCACAAATTCCATCATGGATTTCCTTCACGATGTACGGGATTTCAAAACTAGTGAGGCATCAAAGTAGGATACCGTAAAAGTCACATTTATAAAGGAGACTTTCATGACGTAATGGGAGGATTTTTGAAGAAAAGCTCGTCGACCATTTCGAGTGAGGTTTGAAGTTATGATTGAAAGGGAGAGGTAATCAACGTATTTCTTTTACCAAAGGTCATGTGAGTCGGTTTCGACACACCCACAAAAGTTACTCCATAGGTAATATAAGAAGGAGATTGCAATCGTTGTATTGTGACAAAGATTTGTGAATCTGCGGGCGAAGCAGTATTTGTGAGGCAAGGCAAGCCATGGTATCCGCGAATTTGTTTGTGGAACACGGGGTTGTTTGAAGGTGGTAGTGATCAAACGTGGTCATACGTTGTTGGTAGATTTGAAGGTGATTGAGAGCATTTAAGCGGCGTTCATCCAGAAGCTCAAGTTGGGCCAAACGGTCTTGATGAAAATCATCATCATTGAGCATGTCTTTGAGTGAGATGTGAAGAGATGGAATTTGGACTTCAAGAGGTAAGACTGCCTCTGTACCATAGACCAAAGAAAAAGGTGTAGTCGTGGTGGAAGTATGAATACTAGTGTGATAAGCCCATAAGGCAAAAGGAATGTGCGTGTGCCAATCCTTACCAAGTATCGTCGACTACTTTCATAAGAATCTTATTAAGAGTTTTGTTAGTCGATTCGACTTGGCCATTGGTTTGTGGGTAGTAAGGTGAAGAAAAACTGAGTTGAATGCCAAAGGTATCACACAATTTTTGCAGAGTTTTGTTTTTAAATTGCTTTCCATTGTCAGTGATGAGGCGATGAGGAACACCAAAGCGATAAATGATGTGATGGTTGATGAACTCACAAATTTTCTCGATTTTTGTAGAAATGAGATGTGAGGCTTCCACCCATTTAGTATAGTATTCAGTTGCGGTGATGATCCATTGGTGATGTTGAGAGGAATGAGGGTTAATCTCACTTACAAGATCCAAACCCCATTGAGAGAAAGACCAAAGGTCTCTAGCAACTTGTAAGGCGTGGTTAAGGGTATGATGAAGGTTAGCATACTACTGACATTTCACACAATGTTTGACATATTCACAACAATCCTGATTTAGGGTGGGCCAATAGTAGCCAAGGCGAAGAATGCGTTTAGCGACAATGAGGCCACTAAAATGACCTCCACAAATTCCATCATGGATTTCCTTCATGGTGTACGGGATTTCGAACTAGTGAGGCATCAAAGTAGGATACCGTCAAAGTCACGTTTATAAAGGAGACCTCCCATGACGATGTAATGGGAGACTTTTTGAAGAAAATCTCGTCGACCATTTCGAGTGAGGTTTGAAGGTATGATTGAAAGGGAGAGGTAATCAACGTATTGCTTATACCAAATGTCACGTGAGTCGGTTTCGATACATCCCACAAAAGTTACTCCATAGGTAATATAAGAAGGAGATTGCAATCGTTGTATTGTGACAAAGATTTGTGAATCTGCGGGCGAAGCAGGTATTTGTGAGGCAAGGCAAGCCATGGTATCCGCGAATTTGTTTGTGGAACGCAGGGTTCTTTGAAGGTGGTAGTGATCAAACGTGGTCAAAAGCAGGTCGACATGATGCTTGTACTTTTGTAGGACCTCATTACAACATTGATAGACACCATTGACTTGGTTCACTACTAGTTGTGAGTCACCAAAGATATTAATGGATGTAACATCTAAGGTAATGGTAGTTTGGAGACCTAATACGAGTGCCTCATATTCAGCCACGTTGTTGGTACAGTCAAAGTCAAGTTTGAACGACAAAGGCATGGGTTCACCATCAAGAGGAATGATAATGACTCCCACGCCACCCCCACGTTGACATTTGGAACCATCAAAGAATAAGGTCATTTGGTAAATAATAGTTTCCCGGTGAATCATCAAGGGAGAGAGTAGTAATAGATTCATCCGGGAATTTGAATATTTAACATGGAATACTTTATATTAGTTTTGCTCAAACCGGTATCCTAGTGGCGTAGTTTCTTCATTTTTCTATTTGTCACCTCTATAAGAAAATGCTTTATTGCATTGCACTAACATATGTTAAAAAGTCTCGGGCATAAAATTGAAATCCATACTATTTTAAGAAATCGGGAAAAATATGATGCACAATTTGTATTACAGGAATGCCATTTATATACTTCATAGTAAAGATCATTATAGGTAATCAGGCTTTAGACCTATCCATAATATGAGTTTCTTCTAATACACTTGTAAGAGATTGTTTCATTAACGGAAAACCTAAGAATCAATAGTATGTGTTCTCGATTACACATAAGCCTGGCAAGACACAATCCTTAAAACTGAAAACAGATGAGCAATGTGATATGATCTCAAAGAGTAGTGGCTGCAGCATATCAGAGTTTGAATAAGTCATCTATTTATTATTATATTATTCATAAAGAGAAATACATTTAGCATTGTTTCTCTCTCAGCCTTTGAAGCCTGTATATGAGGATTTGCCATTGAGCATTGCATTGGCCTTTGAAGTTTGTGTATGCGGATTGACCATAGGAATTGCATTGCATGTTCAACTGCTTCGCTTCTCACTAGACTCACAACTTTCAGGAGTCATCACATGATTTTAGTATCCAGACAAAAAGATGCCCTTTAGATTGATGTGCATTAAAAAAAACATGTAATGACTATAGCTGATGGATTTTTTTCTGTGCCTGCTTAAACTGCTTGTTCATGCTAGTATTCACATCCAATCTACATGGGAATTGCACCCAGTTATTTCTACCATTAAAATGCCGATTCATTAAACAGAGTTTGCTCTTAAGTTTCTGTTCCATCTTCTCCGCAATAATTGTGGAGAAAGAAACTGCATGCTAATAAAGATTTTAGTTTGTTAACTATGGTGAGATGTTGAGCAATACTAATCATTCACATCATGAAACAACCTCAAAATCTCTTAATTGAAGTGAATGATGCAAACTTGAGCCTTCAGGTATGCCAAGAGGAGGATTAGCACAACAAGTATTATCAACTCCAAACAATTCCCACTCTTTGATCCCACATTTTTCTAAAGCAGAATTTAACCTTTGTTCCTCGTTTTTAGATGGCCATCTCCCATCTGGGGTGACAAGAACTGCCCCTGTATAAGATTGCCCAACAGCTGCCTGAGCGACCCCACTGTAATAGAACAACCCCAGCTTAAATCATCAGTAACATCTACGATTCTCCAAAATTCTCTTGAGACAACTCCATTGTCTAAAACAGTGAATACAAAAGTTCCAGGAATAGTTCCTCTTTTAACCCTGTACCGCCTTCTTCTCCAAACTATATTCCCATCCAAGGTCTTCACTTGAAATACTGGCTCATACCAAAATGACCCTTTTGCTTTACCCCTGTAAAAAAGCTGATATTGACAAGGAAACTGATCATATGCAGGATTTTGGCCGGCTACTACGCGCCAGCTTGATTTAAATTTCCCTAACCATCCAACAAAAAGGTCTTCTGCAACCTCATGGCTCAGAGGACTCCCTCTGAAAACAGAAAGAGGTTGAACATCAGGTTTCATTTGGATTTCAGCTTTCAAGCCAAGACAGTTGTGTTTCTGCAACACGCATAGAGAAAAAGCTTCCAATTTGGGGCTCTCATATGATGCAATGCAACGATAGCTGCATACCTGATCAGTTGGAGCACACTTATTGAGACAAACAAGAGCTTTTCTGCAGTTCGGATCTAAAAGACAGTCTATTATTTGAGGACCACAGTTCTTAATCATACAATAGAGAGTTGAAAATCCTTTTGCACGCAAGTTTTGCAATATTGGCACCGGTCTTACAAATGAATTGATCAGTAAAAGTAATGAGAACCGAATATCATCACTGCTGTGACGACCCCATGCCTCTTGTACAGTTCTTAATATTTCTAGAGACTCTTTTACCTCATTTCCTGGCACCGAAAGGAGAAGTTTCTCAGTCATGGTCTGATTATTGTTTGAGACCTTCAGTCCTCCTAACTTGTTTTCAAGAGCAGGGAAGCAATCAAAACAGAAAACAGTAGGAATCATCTGAGTGTTTTGCAAGACCCACTTAACAGAACCTTGATTCTGAACATTAATTATGATCAAAATATCAGTTTGAGCTACAGCTAATTTGATCTCTTTTTCTTGTTTAGCCAATGCACTGTCCGTAAACACAAGCAATTTGTAGCCTTCGTCCTATCCATTTCAGTCTTGCTGCCTGCCAATGAATACCCATTAATAAATACCGCCAACCACACATTTTAGTACAAATATATTCAGGAAAACTACACTCTTACACGTACACATTCACTTTAAGCAGAAAAGTTAGTCTTATGATGCTCCCAACCACACATTCTACTACTGCTTTAAGAAAACCACAATCTCCTACAAGAACACATTCGCTTTAAGCAGAAAATTCAAAGTACAATAAGTCCCTCATTCAAATATTCTTCTACTCTTTCTTTCAAACAAACCACAATCTCCTAGACTAGCACATTCGCTTTAGACAGAAAATTTAGATTATAATGCCCCCACCTGTTGGAATATATGTCTCATACTTTCCATGCATCAATATTTTTAGTGGTGGAACTAATTTTAGTTGGTCAACTCAAGTCTTGCGGAAAAAACAATGACTCAAATTGAAAGTCTTATTTTAGGTTTTTTTCTTGTAAAAAAGGAAGGTTAATTTTAGGATGTGCTTGGTTATAAAGGTACGTGCTCTCATTGTGAGAGGTACAAGTGGCAATTAGTCAGAAATTGCAAGAGACAAGTCGGTAGAATCCTAGAATTTGTCTTAGATCTAGAAAGGAGGTGGTTGTTGTCAAAGTTATTGTTTGGTGAAGAACAGGTTGGCAAGATAAAAGTCAATGCAGATTCGTGTTGGAAGGTTGCATACTTTGGATCACGGTGACTTGTGTATGTAAGTCATGTTGTATTTATAAGTTGGTTTAAATTAATACAAGAAGCAAGGTCCTAGCTAGTTTTAAAACCCCAAAGGGTTTTCCCAAAATAAATATTGTGTCAATATTTTGTGCATCTTTTATTCATTCAGATCCCTGTTTGTTTTTTTCTTTGTCTAGTTAATTGTAAGTTGATCGCCCAAAATCCTAACATTTGGTATCAAAGCCAAGGTTGCATTCGGTGGGGTTTTTGGCTGTTTTTGCTCTAAATGATTGTGAAATTACAGATCTGGTTTTTCGTAGAATCTTGAATATGGCAGGTAGCACAAGAATTGAAATTGACAAGTTCAACGGAAAACACTTTAGTTGTGGCAACTCGAGATGGGGGTTTTTTAACAGAAAGGGATCATTGGATCACCATGACATAAACAACAGTTGCAGGGTTGACACAGAAAGAGTGGAACAAGGTTGATAGGAAAGCAAAAAGCACCATCAAGTTATGTTTGTCTAACTCTATGTTGTTGAATGCCTCTAGTGATAAATATGCAAAGGGTTTGTGGGATGGGTTGGCAGCGGTGTACCAAGTGGAGTCTAGAGGTAAATCTATTACTCCATAAAGCAGTCTAAAGAAGTGTTGGATCTGTGGTAAAACAAGGTATTTCAAGTCAAAAAGGAGAGCACATCTTTCCAAGCTGATTAGATACTTCCAGTTGTGCAATGTCCAGTTATTGAAGAGAAGTTGGAGGATAAGGTTTGGGTACCTTATGCAAGTGCGGTTCAGTAGCCTGATGTATGCAATGGTCTACACAAGATCTGACATTGTACAAGCAATGGGAGTTGTTACCAAATATATGGCAAATTCGGGCAAGGAGCATTGGATTGCAGTGAAGTAAATTTTGATATTTGTAGGGAACTTCTAACTATGCTATTTTCTATCAAGGGAAGTACTCGCCACAACGAGACCTTGGTGTAAGCAAAGATTTGAGTCTACATGGTTTTGTGGGTTATGGATGGGGTGGAGATCTTGATCTGTAAAGGTCCGCCAATGGGTACGTTTTCAACTTGTTCGGTGGTGGAGTAAGTTGGATGAGAAAGTGTTGTTATATCCACCACAGATGTTGAATACATGGTAGTTACCCATGCGTGCAAGGAAGCGGTTTGGCTTCAAAGGTTATGTTTTTGATTGGGTTCGTTCGCAGGCAATAAGGATAAGTTGTGACTCACAAAGTGCAATTTGTTTGGCAAAGAACCCAAAGTATCACTCTTGAATAGAGTGTTAAAATATAGAGCTATAGAGCATTATATAGAATGTAATGCGGTTCTAGGTAGTTGAAGAGGTTGTAACCAAACAACCAAATGTAACTAAATGTAACTACCTCTTCCTATAATAAATTCACCCTGCCTGTATCATTTGAGCAGTGCAGTTTGCCTTCTCTAATTCTTTCTTCTCTTTGCATATGCTAACATTGGTATCAAAGCGGTCAATTCGCAGTTCGAGGAAGCCTTGTCAACAGGTACGAACTGGAAGTTTGGGGAAGCCCTAGTAGGGCACAAACTGAAAAGGGGAAAATCGTGGGTCGTGTATATGCAGTCGTGAAGCCATTTGTGGCAGATCCAGTCGCTAGGAGAAATTGTGGGCAGAGCAAAGAAAAACGAGGACAATACAGTCGGTTTTGCACAAAATCGTGGGTTCTTGGAGGGAGAAAGGAGACACGACACGTGAACCTGTTGTGTGGGAAGAAAACGTGGTGAAAGAAATTGTGGTGCCACAAATAAGAGGAAAGCCCTGTCACAAATCCAGTTCAAGTCGTGGCCTCTGCTCAAAACGAAAATGACCAATCATGGCATGTGGAAAAGGTGAAGTCGTGTGGGCCAGCACCAGCAAAATCGTGGGCAGTCGTGAAGACGTGTTGTGTCACTAGGGCAAAAGAACAGTCGATTAACAAGAAAAACGTGGTGAGTTAAATATAAAGGGTTTGAAGGTAGAGTAAATCTGATTTGGGCAAATATTATTTCTTCAACCAACAAAGGTATTCATACGATTTGGACTAATTAATTTTTAATATTATTTGCTGGAAAAAGTAATATTGTTTTAGTGTGGGAAAAATTTTATTTTATTATTTCCGTTATTTTGGAATAATAAAATGGCAAATATTTCACACTTGACTTTGCCGGAGACACAAAAATTAACGGGCACTAATTTTAATGTATGGAGTCATAAGATTTTAACACTTGCGAGTTTCATGATTGTGATAAAATAATCACGGGTAGTGAAAGTCGACCAGCAACGAACTTCGAGGATTATGACAAATGTCATAAGGAAGCGTTATTGCTTCTCAAGTTGTTGGTGTCGGATGATATGATACCGGAAGTGCGGAATGCTACTATAGCAAGCACGTTGTGGACCAGTTTGAAGGATAAATATCAGACGTCAGAAAAGAGTCGGGTTTTATACCTGAAGAATATGCTCTTTTCCGTAAAGTTACAAGAAGGTGGATCGCTGTCTGAGCACCTACTTCGGATGAAAGACCTCCGAGACCAGTTATCTTCCATCAACAAAAAGGTGGACGACGATGATATGGTGGCTCTGGTTTTGAACAATGTACCTTCTTCGTATGAGTCATTTGTGGAGGCACTCCATTTAATGGCTGAAAGTCAAACACTCACGTTTGACAAGGTGAGTTCCTACCTGTTGCAAAAGGAGCGGAGACAACTTCAGGCAGAATCTAATTGTGACCATTCAGAGAGTGCTCTTGTCACTCAGTCAAAGGGAAAGTGGAAACATCAATCTGGTGAGTCTTCCACTCGGTATCAAGTCACATGCTATTACTGTCACAAGGTTGGGCACCTCAAGAAGGATTGCCAAAAGTGGAAGTATGATCTTTCACAGCAGAACAAAAAGCCATGTGATGAGGAACATGTGGTAGCAGTTGCAAAAGAACGAGATTCGGATGATGGGCATGCTCTTTATTGTCTTACGACATCATGCTCGAATGACAGTGGTACCAATTGTTGGATCATTGACTCTAGTGCGTCTGCACACTTTTCATGTCGTAGGGACTGGTATGTTTCATTTACTGCAAATATTTGTTTTGAATCAGTAGTACTAGCTGATGGAGAATCACTTGCAGTAGAAGGGATAGGAGATATATGCATTGTATTGAATAATGCTCATAAATTGTTGGTACGGAATGTTAGATATGTACCTTCTTTACAAAAGAATCTTCTATCTATTCGTCAATTGACTGAAAATCCCAATATTTCTGTGGATTTTTGTGGAAAGAAGTGTGTTGTCTCTGATGTCAAACAGAGATGGATAATTGCCCTTGGTATTGGGGAAGGTGGTCAGTATCAACTTGTTGATCCGGTTGCGATCAACATGAATGCACGTGTGGAGGACAGCTCCACCATTCAGGATGTGCAAGAGGCTGCAATGCCTTGGGAGGAAGCCATTCCTCACAAATTTGTTGACTTGGATACAATCAACCTACATGCACCTATTGTGGAGGGAGTATCCACTATACCAGATGTACGGGAGGATGGATTTCCTCATTCTGAAGAACAGTTTGTTGTGGACGGAGACTCCACTATTCCAAATGCACTGACGGTGCATGGTGAGATGGCATGCCCAGCCACTCACTCAGAGGTCCTTGCTCGAAGGATAGTAGAGCATGAACAGTTTGCTCATTGTGTTGTGAAGGATCTTTCCCAACAGAGGGGGATAGATGAGCAAATAGATGAGGAGTTGGTTCTCACTCCTACCACTGCTGAGACGGAGATGGTTATTTCTCCTACTATTGCGGAGTTGGTTCTAACTCCTACTGCACAAATGGTCACATTTCTCTTATTGAGAAAGTTGGATGAGCACTACACGGTGTTGCAAGGACATGATCGAGGTGACTTCGATTGCAGGATAACTGAGTCTCTATACAGACTCCAACAAGCTACACAAGCCTGGAACAAATTTTTCAATCCACTTCTCCAAGGTTCTGATTTCAGCACTCTGGAGATGGGGCTGACACTCTCAGCCATTGGTGATTCATCACTGGTCAATGAATCACGTAACAGAGAACCAATGGACCACTTGCCATATCCTTTGTTCATGGGACCAGATTTTTGTTTTGCGGTTCTTCTTCATTCGACAACCGCAACACAGTCATGGACTGCTGATTTTAAAGTACAACCTATGGCACAATCTATAGATGTAATGACTAAACATATGGGCTTTAGGAAATTTGTAAAATTTCGGGATAAACTTGGTATTGTTTCCGGTTTAGTCATTAAGAGGGGGTGTTAAAATATAGAGCTATAGAGCATTATATAGAATGTAATGCGGTTCTAGGCAGTTGAAGAGGTTGTAACCAAACAACCAAATGTAACTACCTCTTCCTATAATAAATTCACCCTGCCTGTATCATTTGAGCAGTGCAGTTTGCCTTCTCTAATTCTTTCTTCTCTTTGCATATGCTAACATAGAGCACATTGATGTGCAATACCATTTTGTAAGGGAAATGGTGGAGGAGAAGATGGTACTGCTTGTTAGACAAGGTGGAGTCAAAGGAAAGTGTAGCATTCATTGACAAAAGCAATATGTGCCGAGAAGTGTACTTAGTGCGGGAAAAAAGGGCTTTGTAGCTCGAGGCTACTAAAGAGTGGGTTTGTGGTCTCCTTGATAGAAAGTATTCAACAAGTGGGAGATTGTTGGAATATGTGTCTCATACTTTCCATGCATCACTATTTTTAGTGGTGGAACTAATTTTAGTTGGTCAACTTGAGTCTTGTGGAAAAAGCAATGGCTCAGATTGAAAGTCTTATTTTAGGTATTTTCTTGTGGAAAAAGCAAAGTTAATTTTAGGATGTGCTTTGGTTATAAAAGTACATGCTCTCATTGTGAGAGGTATAAGTGACAATTAGTCGGAACTTGCGAAAGACAAGTTGGTAGAATCCTAGGATTGGTCTACATCTGGAAAGAAGGTGGTGGTGGTTGTTGTTAAGGTTGTTGTTCGGTGAAGAACAGGTTGACAGGTTAAGGGACATTGCAGACTTATGCTAGAAAGCTACATACTAGATCATGATGGAGTGTGTATGTAAGTCTTGTTTCAGAGCCTTAAAGGCTTCATATTGTATTTGTAAGTTGGATTAAGTTAACACAAGAAACAAGGTTCTGGCTGGTTCTAAAACCCGAAACGGTTTTCTGAGGACAAAGGTTGTGTTAATATTTATGTTTTTTATTTATTCAGGCCCCTACTTGTTTATGTTTCTCTGTTTAGTTTGATACTCTCTCCTTCACGAACACATTCACTTTGAACATAAAATTTGAAGTACTATAATTTCCCCCTTCCACCCATTCTAACGCCTACCATTTTCAGGAAAACCACAATCCCCTACTCTAGCAAATTAAAAAAAAAAAAATACAGCACTGGAATCTGAATTGAGAATCGAGTTTAGGGCTCCATACCGTATGGGTCATGACATCTTCCCACGAGGCATTCTTCAATGGACTGATACTCCTATCTCCCACAATTGCAAGAAGCTTTGCCACTGCTTTGGTGGAGAATGGTTCTCGACAATCCATGGTTTCTGCCACCGCTGAAATGGGTTTACATTTGAAATTTGTTCTAAACTTAATTATAAGGGAAGTTGTGCTGAACTTGGAAATGGGTGAAGTTACGCTAGATTTTATACAAGGCGAGGTTGAAGGAAGCGAAGAGAAGAAAAGAGTCCCACTTCTTGGATGCTTGTTCCCATACCTTACAAACTCCAATTGGCTCTGTGGACAATTCCCATGATGTATAAAGTTAAAATTCAATTTGGCTTCCATTGGAGTTTTACATACAGATAACAGGATGCAAGGTGAGAATGTGGGGATAGATTTTCTGGAGTTGGACTTTGATTATGGATTTGATGAACTATTAAGAAGGCGCGGTCTATGATTGTTGACCGTGCACAAATGTCATTCGGGGCCGGGGGCACCTTCAAAGAGCAATGATATCCAAATTATGGATTTTAGGAACTATTTAGAAGTAGTAGTGGTGTTTGATTGTTCACCATACACAAATGGGATTCGGGGACGCCTCCAAAAGTAGTGATGATATCCATTAAAATTTAGGCAAATTAGTGTATGATGGAAATGTGGAAGGTGAAACGTCGGAGAAGTGATACTCCGGAACAAAAAAACCAAAGGAACAAGGTTAATCAAGAAGGGTTAGAGGGAGGAGTAGTCGTAGGTCAAGAGAATTGGTTGGGGGGACAATGTAAAACCAAGCAAATGCAATTTATAATTATGGACCAAAATTTAAAATGAGGAAAATCTAATAGGTTCCACATAGGAAACCCAAACGCAATGTTGGTTTATTGTAGCACTTTGTTTTAGTTTTAAGCTCAAGTAATTAAATGAAAACAAACAATGTGTGAACAACAACGGACAATTGAGCCCCTCCAACATTGGCCTGGCTTTAGGAAGCATGAAGGTGAGAAAAGTGTGTAAGTTAGAAGACAGATAATGGTATTGGTGACTAATGACAAAACAGTTCTCACACCATATTTGCACTGTATCATTTCACAAAAACCTCCTTATAGAAACATGAAACAATAAAATCCTTGATCCATTAGCTGCACGGTTATTTTTGAAAGACCATGGGTCTCAAAACGATTTATTGTGGTGGTCATCCAAGAAGAAGGCACAATGTGTGGAGGAGGCTATTTATCTCTCTACTCCTATGTTGCAGAGCTCCTTGATTTTATATCATAGCTCCATAATTTGAAATATTTGGACCTCTTTTCTAACTACTTCTCCGACACAATTCCCCCAGCATTTGACGAGCTTCACAGACTTGAGATTCGAGACGTTGAATTTGTACAAAAATGCTTTGAATGGAAGTTTTTTGTCCTTTCTCACGAATTTGTCATAGATAAATCCCGATAACGACATTCTATAGTGTCCCAATGCAGGTTGACATTGTGTTGTTTTTTCATGACTCCTCATGCACTATTATTTTTCTATCAAAAGGAAAACAACCATATTATGGTTATGGTCATGTAGATTTGCAAGAAAGACAAACATTTACCTCCCTATGTGTACTTTGTATAATGTAGCTTGTGATAATGGCGTATCATGGAGTTAAATCACCACATGATATATAGAAATGTTTGTTCATTTCTCGTTCTATTGCAAGTTTATTTAGTAAAAATTGTTTGGGAATGATTTTACTGATTGTGGGTTTTTTCTGGTAGTTTTTTGGGGCCGGCATTATGTCATGGTTTAGATTGCCCGTTCTAGTGGCTATTGCATCTAGCGAGAATAATTGGGGCAACTTTATGATGCTTTATCTGCTATCTATGCTATGCTTTATCGTTAAGCTCACATTATTCAAGCGAATGCAATTTATGCTTATGGACCAAAATAAAAAATGGGGAAAATCCAATAGGTTCCACATTGGAAACCCAAATGCAATGTTGGTTTATTGTAGCACTTTGTTTTAGTTTTAAGCTCGAGTAAATAAATGAAAACAAGCAATGTGTGAACAATAATGGACAATTGAGCCCTCGAGCATTGGGTGGCTTTAGGGAGCGTGAAGGTGAAAAAAGTGTTCAAGTTAGAAGACAAATAATGGTATGGGTGACTATGACAACATAATCGGTGAGGGACACATATGAAAAACATTCACAAGAAAGCAAGATTCGGACAGTCCAACAAGCAATGCCCAATACTCATTCAAAATTAAAAATTAATATGTCGATCAATATGGATATGTGGAACTTGCAAATCTCGGAAATTCAATTTATATTTTCCAGTCAAATCAAAATTTGTTGACAGGATCTAGCTTTGTCGTGAGTCAGAAATTCTAAAAATATATATATATTTTTACACACACACACATATGACTATTTAAGAAATTATACGATTTTCTAAATTTTCAGCCTGTCATTCTCTATGGGTGCCTAAATTTTTACCAATAAAATATGGATAAAATCACAAAAAACAACCCATAACTCCGTCAATTTCGTAATGCTGCGGTGGAAGAATACCAAAAATTAAATAGTGAAAATGTTAAACTTTATAATTCATTTTGTTGATTTATAGATCAAACTATATTTTAAAAATTTATCTCAAAATGTTTGACCGCTTTATGATCTAGTTGTAAATTGATGACTCGCTATGGGTGAGTCGGCGGTCTGGCAAGGACATCATGTCACATTTGACCAATATTCTCCTAAAATAACTTCCACCTAATCAAAATGACAGATACCTACGCATCAATGCAACAATTTAGTTTTTTCCTCGTGGACTCGTGACTTAGCACTTAGCGGTCAAAGGAAATCGTGTCACATCATGTAATAAAAATTTATATGTCAAAGCAATAATGGATGCTCCCCGAGTCTAACTTATACAACACCTTCGACGTAATTACATATATGCGAGTTATTTTTTTATATCAAAACTTATTCATAATGTTTTTTCTGGAGATGGCTTAGAAAAGAAGTAAAAACAATATTATTGGGTCGGTTGTTTTGGACTCGCTTTTGAGCTATTTATATGCTACCAAATGAATTTTCTATATTTAGAAAGGCAAAGGACCCCATTAAATAGTCTCCCTATATCATCATTGGTCAATTATTTATAAAGGGATAGGAAAATCCATTTTATTTTTCATAATTTATTTTCAATTTTGAGGAAGTCATGCATCCTTTCAGCCCGTGTACACGTCAGCCATTGTAAGTGTGTACAATGGGAGTGCACTGGGAAGAGAAAAAGATGGACTGGAAGATGTACGAGAGAAGAATGCGAGATCAGCGTAAGGAAATCGTGTCACATCATGTAATAAAAATTAATATGTCGAAGATATTGATGTTTTGTCACCTATCGAACCCCCAAGTCTAACTTATACAACGCCTTCGACGTAATAAACGATCTTTAATTGTAGGCAAAGATGTTTATTTTGGTCGGTTTTTTCAATTTTTGATTGAAAAGCGCATATATATAATCGGAGTGCCCCCGAGGAAATGGGAGCAGCAACAATCGTCGAATCTTCCACTGGTACATGGACCACTGTTTGGACCGATGGACTTACCAGTCTTGATCGTTACAAGGGACGATGCTATGATATCGAACCCGTTCCTGGAGAGGAAAATCAATTTATTGCCTATGTAGCTTACCCCTTAGATCTTTTCGAAGAAGGTTCTGTGACTAACCTGTTCACTTCCATTGTAGGTAATGTCTTTGGATTCAAAGCCCTACGAGCTCTACGTCTGGAAGATCTACGAATTCCTCCTGCTTATTCAAAAACTTTCCAAGGCCCACCACATGGTATCCAAGTGGAAAGAGATAAATTAAACAAATATGGTCGTCCTTTGCTGGGATGTACTATAAAACCAAAATTGGGCCTATCTGCCAAAAATTATGGTAGAGCCGTTTACGAATGTCTCCGTGGTGGACTTGATTTTACCAAGGATGATGAAAACGTGAAATTCCAATATTATATATATATAGACAAACACACACACACACACACACACACACACACCATTGATCATATAATAGATGGGTGGAAGGATTCACATCCCGTAATGCTAATCATATCGAGCTAGTTAGGTCTTAAGAAGGAGACCAATTACATCAAAAATATAATAAAAGTGCAAGCATCGATAAAAAAGAGAACAAAACAAGGATCCGAATACTAGGTTGCAACAACAAACATGGTGGATGGAGGAGGAGGCGGATGGTTGTCAATTTTGTCACCCCATTTGAAACCAAGATGAGCTGAGTCCGAGATGGGATCTCACCCAGTTACATCTTGTTGTTGTTGTTATTATTCTTTGCTCGAGATTATCGAAAGAAAATTACAAGGAGAAATGACAATTCCAATCGTGGGAAATTTCCTATTGAGGGGCATTCCAACCAACGCCACTAGAATCGCCAAGCCTACCAAAAACCCCACCCTAGGAAGGGGAAGGAACCGAGAGTGAGGGGACCACCATCGGCAAGGAGAGGGGCTTCACCGGCTCTGTAAGTGACATCTGTAAAACTCTTGACCTCAGGGCAGAGGAGGAGAGCGGTGTGGTCAAGGTAATGAGCGGAAAAAGTAGGATCATTTGGAAGAACTCGACTAACCACAGGGGGTGACGACCTGGTGGTTGAGCAAGTGTTGGAGGTGTTCAACCTCCAACCAAAATTTCTCAACCTAGTTTTGGATATGGAGCATCATAGTGGAGAGAACAACCACTTTATTAGTAACATAGAAAATTCTATCCATAGGAACATTATTAAAAATGGTATTATTTTTTATTTTCAAAGATGAAATAGAATATTAGTTCTAAAGATGTGCCAAAATTTGTTGTAAATTAAAGGTAACAAGGTTGAGTCCCTAAATTTCAGAGATAATGGTTGAAAAAGGGAATGAATCCATTTCCAAACCAACAGAGCACAATGGAAAAACCAAAAATATGTTTGATGGACTCTGGTTGATGGCAGACCATGCAAGTGGGGTTAAAACCCATATGTTTGAGTTGATTCCTTGCATGGGAGCCCCTAGTGTAAAATACACCATAAAAGTGATATTTTTATCCTAGACAAAAACATTCCAAAATCTCTAGATCGACCTTTCTAAATTGAATCTTGGGAGGCAACATTCTAATGACGATTAAGCATGTCTATGGGCATCGACCGAGGGAGAGTAGAGAGTATCCCCATAGAGTTTGTAATGATGGAGAGGAGTAGCGAGTGGGTAAATTTCAGTCAGCAACCATGGAACACTAGAAGTGACACCAATTTTTACACATATTCATCATGTATGCGAGCAATGATTTTCATGATTATTTCAACATATTAATGTTGAAAATTGAATTTGATAAAGAGGCACCCCATAAAAGCTAGGATCTGGAGTGTTTGTAAAATAAATCACACGCCACTTTGATTCCCTTTCTAAAAATCCGAATGGCTTTAGCCCACGGAGCCAAAGCTAGAGGAGAATCATGAAAAGTAAGAATAGAGGACCACTAGAAAGTGTGAGAGTTAATATATAGACCATATTTGAATCCATCTCCCTTCCATATTAGGTGTGATTTAAGCATCTCCCAAGATTTCCAAATACTTTAGGCAATGAAAGTGCCCCCGATTTTAACAGAAACAGGGCTGAGAAGAAGGGAATGGAAGCTAAGACCTTTCAAAGAAAATCTACCCAAAGGATATCCTTGAAAAATACAATGTCAGAGAAAAAATATTCCAGGCCTCTTTACCCTTTAGGCTACGGATTAACCACTTGACACAGAGAACACGTCCTTGGAGTTTAATGTCAAGCAACTTAAGACCACCAACTTCTTTAGGTCTACAATAGATATCCCAGAAACCCTATGGAACCCCTTGTGATCCTCATAATTATCCCAAAGAAAATCCCTTTGAATTTTCTCAAACTTGGCATAGGTAGCGTTAAACTTAGCCCAACAAGAGGAATAATAGACATGAGTAGCAACTAAGACCTTGGGACAAATATGAAACTTTCCTACCAGAGAAAGTGGTTTGGTGGTCCAAAAGGAAATCTAGTGCTCAACCCGTTGAACAATGTTACTCCAAAGTTGTGCAAAAGTAGCACGGAAGGCAAAGGAAATGCCAATTTTTTTAATTGGGTACTTTATGAATCCACTCCATTGCAAATGATGAGCTTTGATAATTCCCATTCATACCTTTTTTTGTATCATCACTTTGTATTAAACTAATGTTAGAATTTTTGTAAATAATACTCTTATATACTTAAAAGGAAGTTTTTGTTCATAAATCTTGTTCATTTTCATCTTTCATATGCTTATTTGAATGGGTTGATATAGATTGATTTTTTTGCTAACAAGTGTGAATGAAGGACCTTTTATAAGCCTAGTGCAGGACTCACATAGAGCTTAGCGTAGGACTGGCATAAAGCTTTGTGTAGGACTCACCTTAAGCCTAATGTAAGACTCATGCCATAGAGCACAAGAATCGTAATTGAGTGCGGGACTCACATGGCACAAAAAGGAACTTATCCAGTCAAGCATATGAGTTGCATAATTCAAGGAGCATCTAATTTGTATCATCATCCAATCAACACATGACTTGTACAATTAGTGGAATTCTTTATTAGCATTAGTTCAATTAGAAACTCAGATTATGTGGATGACAATTGTCTTTGTAAACAAACATATTATCTCCTTCAACAAGAGTAAACTAGAAGTCACAACTATGTGAAGAACTCGAGTACATGAGTGTTTCAACTCTACCAATGTCTAATATTTCAGCTGGGCATTGTTAATAAGGACTCCACTCACATTTAACAGGATAAATATGATAAATATGCTACATGTAATTGTTACTTCAAACTTGTGACTCCCGATTACGTTGTTGTTCTCATGCATACTTGTTAGTTAATTGTTTAGATAACTTTTGCATTATTATTAAAATAACAAGTCCTCTTGAAGAGGAACTAGACTTTTCTGTTATAAAAGGCATTTTTTTAGAATTAGAAGAGGTGTTATGGAAAAGAAAGTATTGTATTAAACTATTGATTAATAAAACACATGATTCTGAGTTCAATTTTGTTAGCGTAATTTTAAGTCTAAAACCGGATCAGAGGGAAGGAGCAAGGGCCACTCCTCCCCAATGTGAAGGGAAGTATTGAATGTTTGTTTAATTTTTTGTTTATTTAGTAGTTAATTACTTTCAAGTATTACAATATTTCCAACATTTAAGATTGTCATTTTGTTTCAACATGCATTAAATTCTTTTAATTCATATATTTAGGAGTCTTTGTTTTATTCCATCAAGCTTTGCTAAGATTAAACAAGTTCATATGAATATTAGTTGGTTAAATATTTTAATTAATTTAAATACATGCCCAATACAATTTCAACCATGCTTTGTTACAATTAGCCTCGAACATCACCCCAAGATTAGCAATTACTAAATGGTTAAAATACAAGTATCAATGATGCTTGCCAATTTTTGAAATCGTTCTTTGAAGGATTTTCTAAAGGTGTTATCAAAGATCAAGGTAATAACTTCCGTGCTTTCTGATAACCTGGTAAGTTTCCATTTAGAATTTCTTTTTCCATAGTATTTCTTTTGCAAATAAAAGGTCTTGTGGTGACAACAAGTATTTTTGTTCTTTTTTGAGTATGTGGAACATAATAATCAATTAAGTACTTATAGTTGGGAAATTTTTATTAAGTTGTAATGTTTTTTTTTTTTTGCAAGGGAAAAATTCCTATTGAAAACATGACAACTTTACCCTAGTGTTAATTTTTTTGCTTGTAGACCCTCCTATCCCCCTCCAAATCAATTTACTCCTTGTGTCATTTCTATCCCAATACTTCAAGTTCTCATATGTGTTTTAATACCCTTGCCCAAGTGTTTGAAATATGACAATAATTTCATGCAATTTATTCCAATGCAATGCTTCTCTAGGTGGTTTCTTCAAAGAGAATTAGAAATGGCTATTTCTAGCCTTTTGAGACAGGGTTGTGTCTTCGAGGTAGATGTAAATCTCAAAATAATCCGAGAGTAGTGTCAAGGAGCTAATAACATATTGTAAAGTGATTTAGGTAGATTTTGGAAAGTTTAAGAGGTTTAGGGACAAGTTCAGTGAAAGCAAGTTTTTAAAGGTAAAGAAAATTGCAATACAACATAGTGCCCGAGGTTAAGAAGATGATTTTGAGAGATACGTAAATAATTTAAGGTCAAAAAATATACCATTTTAAATATAATTCAATTCTCTAAATGATTGTGCTTTCATTTTCTTCACAAGACCAAGGCATTTCTCTCCACAACTGTTTTGGAAGGCATGCTTTGCGGTCCCCATAAAAAGGATATTTTTAGGGAGTTTCAAGCTGAAAAGATCATGTGACCCATATCATCTTCTCGGAAGGTTTTTTGGAGTCAAAATCATATAAGGAAGTTCCCAAAAAGTCCTCCGGGAGCTTCGAAACTTCATCTTTAAGGTTCTCTCTAAGGTAAGCTCTTGGGACTTAGCCAAATTCAGTGGACACGTGTCGGCATGAGGCTAATGCACACTTTCTTGTCCCTTATGTCCCATCCCAAGGGAAAATGGGGGCACAAAAATGTTCCCAAGCCTAGTTGATCCCCATGATTTCTCATATGATCCAGTCCTCACTTCTGGTTCCTAAGGCGTAAGGAGAGGATAGTCAAAACAAGTTCTTGATCTTCTACAATGATTTTGGGAGCTCCGTAAGGATTTAAGAGGTGAGAAAATATGAAGAAACTAAAGGATTTCCTTTGGGAACATCATTTTTATGCTAAAAACACCCCAAACGAGCTCATTTGGGAAGATTCCTTGGAAGGATCTTATTCAGTGAAAAGTGGCTACAATTTGTTTTCTACAAATCAGCCTTCATCCATTGAGTGGAATAAGATCTGGTTCAAAGAGTTGACTCCCAAGATCAACATGTTCCTTTGGCTTAGTATTCAAAACAAGATCTTAACAACAAATAATTGGATCAAGAGGGGGCAACACATCCCGAATAGGTGTAGTCTTTACAAAACCTCTGAAGAAATTATCAATCACATCTTCCTTCATTGCACTTATGCCAAAAGGTCCTGGAATGATTCCTTTAATTTTATGGGAATCAAATAGGTATTTTGATATAATATCATTTCAACATGGAAGCAATTACATCCACCCTTTAAACACATGATTGGTAAAAGATTTTGGTTTTTGTCCTTTCCACATATTATTTGGTACATATGGAAGGACTAGAACAACAATATTTTTAACAATAAAAAACCTTCTATCGCAGGTTCTTTAATAATTTTTGGAAGGCATTAAAATGTATATATCCAGGTATAGGCCCAAAAATAATCTCACTCGAATGAAGAGGAGTCTAAAATTCTTAAGAAATGGAATGTTTCTTATTTTATCAATAACATTCCATCTGCTAAGATTGATATGACTCTTGTTACTTGGTCCCCTCCTAATCCTGGATATTTTAAACTAAATTTTGATGGTGCTTCTAAGGGAAACCTGGAAGTTCGGAGGTGGAGGTTGTATTCGGGGAGAAGGCGTTAACTTTATAGCTACTTTTTTTTTTTTGGTCCTATGGGAATTAATACCTATCACTTTGCGGAAGATTTGGCAGCATTATGGGGAATTAGATTAGCCTCTTCTCTCAATTTGTAGAACATGGTCATTGAGGGAGATTCTATGAATATCATAAGTTGTCTTAATGGTTCTGCTAAATCCAGTTGGTCCATTAAAAATTACATTGAAGAGGCTATTCACTTAGCCAATACTTTCTCTAGTTGTACATTCAATCATATTTATAGAGAAGGGAACAAAATTGCAGATTCACTAGCCAACATGGGGGTTCTTGCTAATAATTTCACCACTTGGTATCATTTTAACTCTTTGCCATCTAATGTCTAATCAATCATCAATTCGGAGAAAGGAAATCACTCACATGGTTAAATTTAGGTTTTGGTGGGTGCTCGTTTGATATATTGGCTCCTATTTTGGGATTCTTTCTCTTGTCATTTAGCATTCTGAGTCCCACACTCTTTTCTACTGTGAGCCTAGGGTTTACAATAGATCCATGGGGAAGACATCTGTAGGGTTGATCCTATCAACAATTCTCAATGGAAGGAGGATGTTGAGATATTCGATATTTTGAAGAAAGAGGGCTTCAATCACTTCATGAATGTGTCTCGTGGGCATGATCTTCATCTATCTCAACATTTCGTGAAGAATTGGAAGGAAAGAAGGGTTAATTACAAGAACAAATACTTTTTCATCATAGAGGAGATGATCTTTGGCATCACTAGTCTCCATCCCAAAGGCTTGAGGTTTTATAAGAATAACTACAATAGGAAAGAAGAGGAAGCCAAATTTCTTGAGGGAGTTGAGTTCCTTACGCATGTCAAGAGTGGTTTTCTACGGGATTATTTACCCAAACCCTATGACAAGGTCAGTCTTTTTTTAATGAAGTATCTTACACTTGAAGGGTGGTTTAAAGTCACTCCCTATTTTCATTTGGTGTTGCTTAATCACTTTAGAAGGAATGTAGCCATTAATTTTCCTTTTTATTTGTTACATTCCCTAGAAAAATCTGTGAACATGGTAGCTCAGGGGAAAAGAGCCCAACCTTTCCACCACATTGTTATCCTATTGATCTACAAGCATTTTGATCTCCTCATTGTGAACTCTAATCCTGCGGCCCCTCCCGCTTCTCCCTCTACCCTTCTAAGAGGCCCCTCCCCCGTATCTAATCGATCCCTTCACAATAAGAAGGCCAATGTTAACCCCATCACTGTCCCTAATCCACTTGCTTCTCCCTTGGGCAAGGGTGTTGCTTCCCTTAGTCTCTTGGCCATGGGGTGACAAGAGGCTCCGATAACAACAAAACTCAAATTGGAAATTTGAGAAATGAATTGGATTTTCATAATGATATGATAACATGGCTTTGAAAGGAATTCCATATTTAAAAGAGAAATTTAGGGGCTGTAAAATTGCCATTAAGAGTGGAAAAAGGATGATCATCTGTTGGAGGAAATGGAAAAAATGATTTCAACCATTGAAAAAAATAGGTCAAAATTCAAGGAAAACAATGTGATATCATCTCCATGCTTAAAGGAAACATGGACATTATTTCCAATATTACTCATCTATTAGAGAATAAGAAGGGCAAAGAAAATATTTTATTGAATGTTATGCAAAGCATGATAAAAATATGATCTAGGGTGGGGGCTCACATAGCAACAATATGCAAATTTGATAGCTATTGAGGTGTGTTAGGGCAAATTTTATGGCTCGGTGGGGTCCTTTTGTTACGGGTAGGCTCGGTGCATTCCGGAAGCATGACGAAGATTATCGATCGCATATCCCTGAATATCCAACCCCTTAACTAGTGCTAATACCATTCCTATGGGATGTAGGAGTCACTCACAATGGCCTGCCAAAGGTTAGAAATAATCCTCTTTCCCGCCAAATCAGTTTTCGAACTGGAATCGTCAAAAGGGGAAGGCTGCCTCCCCTTCAAATAGAGAAGAGTCCCCTTTCCCAGAAGCCCTAATTCCTCTTAGATTAAGAATATCTCACAATGTGGATCAAGGAGAGTCTTCAAGTGATAGTTATTCACCACATGGTTCATTGGGTTGCACACCCGGAGGTTCTAGAATCATCCAATGAGGATCTATCTCCTCAAAATTTGGCACAAGATGGTAATGTGGTGCTTGGGGCCAAGGATGGTTTGGAAGGACAAATTACCCTTTTCAATAGCAAGGCAATAATAGCCAAATTTGTAGGGAATTAGTTTTCTACAAGTGAAATATCCTCTTGGTGTGAAGAGCAGTGGGGATTGGGTCTACGATCCGTTTCTTAGCAGCTGTGGATTTTTTTACTCTTTTGTAGAGAAACTAGGAAAGAATAAGTCCTTCTTAACAGAGCCTCTCTTTTTTTCCAAATAGGGCCTTCAGGTCAGGAATTGGGTTCCAAATTGGGATCCTCTTAAGTTCGATGTTGAGTTTCGTTGACAATCATCCTTGGTGGATTGGACCGTCAGAGTCATGGGAATCCTTAGGTTAGTGGGATGTGTGCCCTAAGGAGACCTCCAGATTTTAAAGAAGCTGGCTCTTCTCTTATGTGAGATGAGGGTTAGAAAAATGAAACAAAACATGAATTTAAAGGGGGATGTGCCAAACGAGCCTTCTAAGAGATCAATCGAGACCACAACTGTCTAAAAAGGGAAACAGTGAACAATTGAAAAAGGGTGGTCAAAATTACACCACATGTCAGAAAATATTCACACAGAACACTACCTCAAACTACTTAAGCACAACTTCAAAGATAGCAATAACATGGAAGATGCACAGTTTCTACGTGAAAATAAAGGCGATCAAAGTCAATAAAGATATGCAAATGATGAACAGAAAGCACCACAAGACATATATATTACTCCAACAATTGTGCACAATATTACATTAGAAAAGAGGAAAGATTGTTGTTACAAAACCCAAGAAGAAGGATAGAGCTCCAGGCCCATGTCTTTTACAAAAGAGGGACTTGAGACAGAGAAAAAACCGATGGACTCTCATATCTATCTCTAACTATATCTATATCTCTAACTATCTCCTTCTATATCTTTATCTATTTTGTGTACAATATATATAGGAGGAGGAAGAGATAAGAAGCCCTCCTACACTCCTTTCCAACTACTTTTAATTATGATAAATGGAGTGAAGTGACATGAATATATTTCTAGAGATATTTCTCACACTTTTCCATTATCTACCCCTTTCAAGGGTGAGAGCCATGCCTATTTAATACATCTTTACTATCCTGCAACCAACTCCTTTGAGATGGACTTGCCTTTTGAGGAACATCCCTTCGACTCTTTATTACATAACCAGATATTTTGATCCCTTGTGCATTGGTTCCTAGCCTCATGACTCAAACAATGCGTATTTTGTCACTATACTAAAATGACCCTTTGAATGCAGATGAATAACTTGAGTCTTCACAGGTTGGCATTCTTCACACGGGGCTACACATTAATTCACTACTGAAATGACAAGCTAGATGACCCTTTACCTCGATCTTTTAAAAAGTCTTGAGCATTTAGATCGTACAAATAATTCTCATAATCACTCATACGTGATACATGGCTTGTCACCTTTTGTGACCTACTTCAAAATTGGAGTCCATTTCTTGCCAGATCCACATGGGAAGCCCACACATCCTTAATATTTCTGCTTCCCTTCAGGGTTTTGGGAATGTGTTGTGCCAACACTTGGCACCATCTACGAGCACACCATTTCATTCCTCTGGGCAAGTAAAGGGCCCCACTTGTATATAACGTAAAAACCCCTTTTTGGGTAGGAACCTTTGTAGTTAGCTCCACGTGGAAACCCTGTAGGCTTCCAAGACTTTACGACTTCCTTTGACCTTTGAAGTTATGATGGTTCGACACTTGGCATCATCCGCGAGCATGCTCTACTTTCTTTGTGTTTTGGCTAAGTTCCTTTTTCCATTGGCGAAGATTCAACTCCGAATGGACTTTAAAAATGTAGGAAACCTCCTAGCTATGGAATTTAGATAACAGTCTGGCAACTCACTGGGACCATTAGCTTTGTTAAATGTAAATAACCCACGATCTTTTGCTCTCAATTTGGTCTAGAACTATGCTTTGAAGTCACTATGAATCTGAGCCCGTAGCACTTTTGGTTTTTTGTGGAGCCTTCATAGTCATTGACCAATTCTTACGCCTTCTTACTCTCAAGAAAACTCTGTAATTTATTTTTGTGAGAGTAGAAAATTGAAAAGATAGCCAATTGTGTATTTTAGTTGCTCTACATTTTCTCAAAGTGAAGATTGCAACCACCTTAGCCAACTATTAATTTTTCATCAAGCCGAGTCTTCATAGAATCTAGTGCCTCCTTAATAGAGTAATATAAGCGCGGGCCTATACAAAAGAAAAAACATACATGCCTCAAATGAGTCATGTAGAGTGTGCACAAGAACTTATTTTGCTGAAAGAAATCTACTCCTACTCCTAATCTAACTAGTTTGGTACAAGCTAAACAAAACCCAAAACAGGCAAGGAAAAATAGCTTCCCTTTCTTATAAAGTGTGGCCATACGATTAATTTAGCTATTGATATGGCCTGTAATAAGAGTGAAAAATTACCTTTCACTCTTCCACCCACGGTATCAATGAACATAATGAATACCTCCTTTAGATGTTCCTCTTTTGGTTGGAGGTGTTATAGCTGACCCTTGGGGTCTTGAAAATTATCCTCATGCCCTGAAGTGAGCATGACTGGTGTTGAGTCTTCCCTTGGGGAGGACCTTTCTCTGGTGGGAGTCGATCTGACTCTTTGCTTCCCGTTGTTCTAGATTGCATCTTTTGGAATGGGGATTTTTGCAGGATTCTCTGAAGGGTGTCATCCCTATCCTTTCCTTCTTTGTTTTTAGCAGCTTTGTCGGTGAATCTAGGCTCTTCGATTGAAATCAAAAATATCTCAATAATACTTTCTTCTAGAGTCCTAGGACTAGTCCCAGGGGATCTGTTGTGAGTGGAAGGCTACCTTTGTTGTGGGGTTGATGAAGTGGCAAAGATTGTTATTTCTACAGGCCCTTCTTCATCGAGCCATCCCCCCAAATTTGATAAGCACTCGAGCTTATCTTCTTCCTCCTCTGTCAAAGATTTATGATTTTGTATGATGGTTTTGAGTCTACAAATTCTCCATCATATGTGGCTTCATCTTGTAATATGAAGCCTATCGATAAATTTTTTTCTAGCGGAGCTTCTTTGTGGGGAGGAAAAATAGAGGCAACTTCTGCAGCTTCTCTTCTGCTTAGCTTGTGATACAAACCTCCTGAGCCGTATCACTTCTCACCATATGATCCTCTTCTTTTGGATTTGGAGCCATTGCTTGCTGGTGTGAGGGTATAGCTGCTCGAAGAAAGGGGAGGGTGGAATGGGTGGCTTGGAGATGGAAAAAGGGATGATCCCTTGGTGGTAATGAAGTCATGATTGCACGACTTCATAGGATGAAGAGAAACAGAAGATGTGGAAAGAAAGATGAGTGGAAATGGATGAGAGGGAGGTCTATGAGCCTTTGTAATGATTTGTTCGGACCATGTGGAGTCGTTGGATGTGCTCTGCAACTATCTTTATTGATGTTTGAAATTTATCAATAATAGACCGAGATGATGCCATGATAAAATATCACTCTGAGTCATCCCACCGAGCGTGCTAAAAAAAATTGGTTCCAATCATCCTTGGAGGATTGGACTATTAGAGTCGTGGGAATCCTTAGGTTGGTGGGACATGCACCCTAAGGAGACCTCCAGATTTTAAAGAAGCTGACTCTTCTCTCTTATGTTAGATGAGGGTTAGAAAAATGAAACAAAACATGAATTTAAAGGGGGTGATGCGCCAAACAGAGCCTTCTAAGAGATCAATGGAGACTGGAACTATCGAAAAGGGTGGTTGAAATTACACCACAAGTCAGAAAAGATTCACACAGAACACTACCTCAAACTACTTAAGCACAACTTCAAAGATAGCAACAACATTGGAAGATGCACAGTTTCTACGTGAAAATAAAGGTGATCAGAGTCAATAAAGATATGAAAATGATGAACAGAAAGCACCACAAGATATATATATATATATTACTCCAACAATTGTGCATAGTATTACATTAGAAAAGAGGCAAGATTGTTGTTACAAAACCCAGGAAGAAGGCTAGAGCTCTAGGCCCCTGTCTTTTACAAAAGAGGGACTTGAGATAGAGAAAAAACTAACTAAATCTCATATCTATCTCTAACTATATCTATATCTCTAAATATATCCTTCTATATCTTCATCTCTTTTACGTACAATATATATATATATATATATATATATATATATATGTGTGTGTGTGTAGGAGGAAGAGAAGATAAGAAGCCCTCATACACTCCCTTCCAACTACTTTTAATTATGATAAATGGAGTGAAGTGACAGGAATAGATTTCTAGAGATCTTTCTCACACTTTCCCATTATCTACCCCTTCTAAAGGGTGAGAGCCATGCCTATTTAATGCATATTTACCATCTTACAACCTACTCCTTTGATATGTACTCACCTTTTAAAGAAAATCTCTTCGGCTCTTTATTACATACCTAGATATTTCGATCCCTTGTGAATTGGTTCCCAGCCTCATGACTCAAACATCGCGTATTTTTCACTATACTAAAACAACCCTTTGAATACAGATGAATAACTTGAGTCTTTGTAGGTTGGCATTCTTCACACAGGGCTACGCATTAATTCACTACTGAAATGACAAACTAGATGACCCTTTACCTTTGATCTTTTGAAAAATTCATGAGCATTTAAATCTTACAGATAAGTCTCATAATCACTCATACGTGATACATGGGTTGTCACCTTTTGTGATTGCTTTAAAACTGGAGTCCATTTCTTTCTAGATTCACATGGGAAGGCCACACATCCTTAAGATTTCTGTTGCCCTTTAGGGTTTTGGGAATGCGTTGTGCCGACACTTGGCACCATTCGCAAGCACACCATTTCATTCCTCTGGGTGAGTAAAGGGCCCACTTTATATAACATTAAAACCTCTTTTTGGGGGACCTTTGTAGTTAGCTCTGCATGGAAACCTTGTGGGCTTTTGAGACTTTAAGACTTCCTTTGACCTTTGAAGTTGTGATGGTTTGACACTTCGCATCGTCCACGAGTTTGCTCTACTTTCTTTGTGTTTTGGCTAGGTTCCTTTTTCCATTGGCAAAGATTCAACTCCGAATGGACTTCAAAAACACAAGAAACCTCCTTGATGTGGAATTTTAGATAATAGTTTCAACATGTGTGGATTCGTCTTTATGCCTTGCCTCTAGAATATTGGAACCCTAAAATTTTATCTAAAATTTGTGGCTTAGATTGATCCTAGGACATTGGAAGGATTTTTAGATTCCTTTTCCAGAGTCTCCATTCTTTATGACCTAGCTAGACCTCTTCCGACTCCTTCTCCATTCGAGTCAATTGGGCACATGGGTTCAGAAGGTGGAGGTGGAAACTGTGTCTCAAAAGTGCTTCAAATGCGACAAAATTGGTCATCATCAATTGGAATGCAGAGCTCCATCCAAGCCCTTTGGGTCGAAATGGATTCCTAAATGTTCCCTGAAGTCAGTAGCATTCTAAATCCCCCAATTTAGGAGTCTCTAAGGGTAGTTGTCTCTAATTCGGTTCTAGCCCTTTCTCCAAATACACTTCTCAAGGAATCCAAAGAATTGTTGGAGGAATCTGTGAAGCTCTTCAAGACAGTTCAAGATGGCGTGGAAGTTGGTCATGGTTCCTCCATGGAAGAGTTGGATAATTGGAATCTTCTTAGGGATGAAAATCAGACATAGCCGTAAGAAGAGATGAAGGGGGTTGAGGATTTCCCTCTACCTTTGCATAGCTTGGTTTTAGCCTGCTCTTTAGAAGCTTTTACGGGGCTTGCAATCTCTCCTAAACTTGGATATTCAACTTCGCGGGTAGGCCCGTGTGGAGTCTAGGATTGTCAAGGAGATTGTTGAAGGTAAGCATAATCAAATTAGTAATTTTCCCCCAAAGTAAGTAGGGAGGGTTCATCCCTCCTGAAGAGAAAATGAGGCTCTTTTCTTAGAATGTTAGGGGCCTCAATGCCCCTAACAAGAAACACTTGGTAAAGCATTGCATGCTGGATCAAGAGGCTGATATCTGTCTCCTTAAAGAAACTAAGATGTCTTCTATTGATTGTCTGAAAAGTGGCATTTCCAACTTAAAGGGTTGGCTCAGACTCTCAGTCGATTCGGTGGGTGCCTCAGGAGGTTTGGGGATCTTTTGGAAAACCAATAAGGTTAAGATTTCTCTTTTGAAATCCAGTAATCACTTTCTCAGTGCAAGAGTAGAATTTCTTCATTCTGATATCTCCTTTTTCCTTTGCAATATTTACGCTCTAAATAGCTTGATTTCCAAGAGGAAGCTTTGTTGACCTTTGAAGGACCTTTCGGCTATGGAGGATGAATTGGTCCTTTTAGCTAGGGATTTCAACGCCATCTCTTCAGATAGGGATAAGAGGGGGGGAATTAGTAGAAATCCACAATCTCAAATTGATTTCTACTCCTTTATTCAGAATTCGATCTGGTTGATTTGGAACCCAAACATGGGTGGTTCACCTAGACTAATTGTAGATTCGGCTTCAGTAGCATAATGGAAAGACTAGACAAATTCCTAGTTAATGGCACATGGCTTCATCATCATATCCTTTTGGAAGGTGATGTTCTTCTAATTTTGGGCTCAGATCACTTCCCAATCTCATTGAATATCTCTTTTGACCCCCTCCAAAGAAATCACCTTTCAAGTTTGAATTAATGTGGCTTAGGGACTCTACTTTATTTGATGTAATTAAGGATTGGTGGTCCTCCTATCATGTCAGGGGTACTAAGATGTTCATTCTCTCACGAAATTGCAAAAGCTTAAAGGTATATTATTGGTTTGGAATTGCTGACACTTCAAAAACATCTTTGTGGAAAAAAAGAGAATGAAGCAGAAATAAAAATTCTCAATGAGTACATTTTTATCAATGGGATGGGTCAAGAGGAGTATCTGAAGGAGAAATATTTTCTTTCTGAGTTAGGAGAATTGCTCCTAAGAGAAGAAATCTTTTGGAAACAAAAATCTAGGAAAATCGGCTAAAAGAAGGTGACCAAAACAAGAAATTCTTCCACTCTTCCTTGAAGGCTAGACACAACGCCAATTATATATCCAAGCTCAAAATGGTAAATGGGGATTGTATTTTAGAACAATAGGGTATTAAGGATTTTATTATCTACTTCTTCCATGAGATGCTATCAGCAATATCCAATCCCACCATCGGCATCAAAAATCCATGTTAACTTAAGTCCTAACTCTAATCAATGAAGTGATTAATTCCAAACTTATGGATCCCTTTTCCAAAGAAGAAATTAGGTCATTAGTCTTCTCCACGGAAAGGGATAAATCCTCTCGGTCCGGATGGTTTCCTAGAAGATTTTTTCCAGGAATTTTGGGACATAGTGGGAAATGATGTTTGGGAAGCCATTGAAGAATCTAGATCATCTTAGAAAATCCTGGGCATTTTGAATCACACTTTCATTTGTATGTTCCCTAAAAAGATTCCAGCTGATTCTTTGGATGATTTCCAACCCATCTCCTTATGTAATAAATCCTACAAAATTATTTCCAAGGTGATTGCCCTCAGGTTTAGGAAATTTTTGAACAACATTATTTTTAAAGAGTAGAGTGGTTTCCTCCAAGGTTGGTCCATTTTTATATGGCGTCATTATTTCTCACGAGCTCATTCACTCCTTATCCCGTAATCACAATCCTGGTATGTTGTTGAAATTAAATTTTAGAAAGGCCTATGATAGGCTCAATTGGTGCTTTCTAATTCAGGTAATGCTCAAGCTTGGGTTCAACGAAGTCTTCTATTCCTAGATTTTCAGTTGTATCGCCACCCCTTTTTTTTTTTTTTGGTCAATGGCTCGACAGAAGGGATTTTCACAAGTAATAGGGGTTTAAGATAGGGTGACCCCCTCTCCTCCTTCCTCTTCTTGTTGGTTGTTGATATGCTCAGCAGAGCCTTCTCAAAAGTTATTTCTTACGGTGGTTGCAAGGTCTTAAAGTGGTGATGGGTGGACCCTCTTTCCCATCAACTATTTACGGATGACACTTTTCTCTTTGGTGTTTCATCCATGATCGAAGCTAAGGAGATTGATAGTATCCTTAATTCTTATTCCTTGGCAGTAGGTTAGGTAATCAGTCTTCCTAAATCCTTAATTTTCTTCTTCAATTCGTCTATTCTTGTGCAAAGGTGAATTAAGTGTATTTTGGGATTTTCAGAGGGTTCCTTACCCCAAAAATATCTAGGCATCCCTCTTTTCTTTGGGGCTGGGAAATCCTCCTTGTGGAAGGATTTATTATCAACTTTTGAGAAAAGGCTTACCTCTTGGAAAGGAAAGTGGCTTTCCTTTGCAGGTAGAATTCAACTTATTAGATCGGTCCTCAGTGCTTTGCCCATTTTTATGATTTCAATCTTGCAAATGCCTAAAGGAATTCTACATCAAATTGAGAAAATATTATGCAACTTCTTATGGCAAGGAACTAGCACTTGGAGAGAAAATTTCATCTTGTAAAGTGGGAGGATGTCAAACTTCCTAAAGATCGAGGGGGCGCCGGTATTCTAGATTTGGGTCTTCAAAATATGGCATTAGGGCCAAGCACGTTTGGAATATTCTCTCTAATCCCTCCAGTTTGGTCAATAGAATTCTTTCTTTAGAAATACCTTCCAAATCAGAGCCCAAACAACATTTTTTCTCTTCACGATTTTCCTAAGGGGTCCCATATATGGAATTTTATTTGTTCTTACCATGTGGTATTTTCTGCTCTCACTTCTTGGAATATTGGGAACAGGACAAAAGAAAAGTTCTAGGAAGACTCAGGATCTAGAACTAGTCAAAATTTCCACTCAAGCGGCTTGGGGTAACAGGGTGGAGGATTACGGTGCACACGATCGGGGGGATAGTTCTCCTTCTTTTTGTTAGATATCGATATAAGATTTGGATGTTCTGCAAGTAGTGAAATAATTATACAAAAAAATGTTGAGTTTGCATAGAGCATCCTTCTCTAATGCCTCTTATTGGGTCATTTGGCTCGGCTCAATGCACTCGAGAAAACATTTTGCTAAAATAGGTTACAACTTTCTTCTTCATCTTGAGGGAAAAGGGTCTATCTCCTGAGTCGGTTATTGGGATGTGAATTTTATCCCCAAGGTTGGTGCCTTTTGTTGGCTGGTTTACAAAGGTAAGATTCTCACTCAAGTTAGGAGAAGAAGGTGGGGATTACAAGGGCCTACCAAATGTTTGCTTTGTGAGAATGTAGAAGAAGATGTGGATCATTTGCTTCTTCATTGTCCCTTCACTCAACATATTTGGAACTGGTTATGCTTGAAATTAGATTTGTCATGGGTTGCAGGGCCTACCATCAAAGCTACTTTGGAATCTTGGCATGTGCTCAAGAAAGATCATTCCCTGGGTTCCATTTGGGTGTGCAGTCCTTTCCTTCTCATCTGGCATATTTGGTGGGAAAGAAAAGCACATCTCTTCGGATGCTCAGTAAATAGTTTGCAATCAATTATCCGGAAGATGGAAGTATCCATTTATGAAAATGTCGGTTCCGATGCTAGAATATTTCCAAATTTTCTAATTGGGATGCCTTTATAAGAAAGTATTGGCCTCTAATTAAGTTTCCCCGAATCTCTTAGTCACCAGTTTATCACCTACATAAAAAAAGTAATCGAAATTCAAGTTAGATGGTCTCTACCCCCTGGTTTTTGTAAATTGAATTTTGATGGGGCCTCCAAAGGGAACCCTAAAATTTTGAGGGTGGGGTGTCTTCTTCAAAATGATTCAGGTAAGTTGATTTGTGTAGGTTCTCTCCACTTGCCAAATGGAACCTGTAATCAAGCCGAAGCACAAGCACTTCTCTCTGGTATCAAATTAGTAGTGAAAAATGGCATAACTCACCTCCTCATTGAAGGGGATTCAATGATCATCACTCAAGCCATTAAAAAAGGTAAAGCCCCAAACTATACACTCAACTATTTCATATCTAATACAACTTATTGGCTTACCAAATTGGAATCATGGGAAATCTAACACATTTACTGAGAAGGTAATAAAGCGGTGGATTTTCTCACCAATATCGGTGTATCTCAAATCCCCCTTTCCCTTTCAGCTAATGATTGCAGTGAGTGGCGGAGATTGGCCTCCATTTTGGAGAATGATGCATCCTCTCACGTGGAAAGGTATATGTCAACATATTGAGTAGCATTGTTTTAATTTCTCTCTTCATCTCATTTGCTTCATCCTGCACATATTTATCTAGCTTCCTGCGTTTTTATCCCCAATTCAAGATGGAATTTGGCCCATTTATTGGTTTATTTTTAGGGGAGAAAAGAAAGAAATGGTGTTCTACTGTGTCGTGCCGACCCGGCTAAAAATGTGTTCCAGTTCGATTCCCTTTGGATTATCGGGGCAATTGAGGTCATTATCGGGACTGACTATCTACAGAGCTTTGGACACCCTCGAGTTAATGCTAAAATCATGTCTCTTTTTGTGACCCATCTGCTATTGATTAGTGAAGATAAAGTTGAAGTAGTTATTATCACCGTTTCATTCTTCCCCATCACTTGGTTGGGTTGGAAGAGGTGGTTTGGGGGTTCTTTCTGCCTTCCTATTTCATGCTCGATGGAGAAGATGTGGGCTCGAAAGGGGTGGACAAGAACTGGTTCAAGAATTACGAAGAGAAATAAGGTGTTGTGGAGGTTTGCAGTAGCAATCCATGTGAAATGTAGATCTAAAGTGATGGAAGACACTTCCATCTCACAACTCAATCTGGAGGAGCTAGACATGCCCATTGGTCTAATTCCCCCGCACATGGCTCACCTTCATGAGCGTGGTTTTGATATATTTTCTCCTTTAGGCCACCCAACAAAGAAGCTCCATGCATGCCGTAGCAGCTCTCGAGGTTTCACCAAGTGGCTCTTACGGAGGAGGAAATCTTATGTTCCAAGACTGAGATTGTAGATGTTTCTGAATAACGATAGTAAGGCCTGTTAATATAGATATTATATATAGTTTTTTGGTTTTTGGCCTAGGGTGACATTGTTTCATAATGTCATATCCAATCACCTTGTTTCCTCTTTAGGTTCTGGTTTTTGTATTAGGGTGGTATGTTTTCATGGTTACCTGGTTAACCACCTTGTCATTTTCAGATATTATATACATAATTTAAAAGAGAGGGGACCCAAGAACCCCCTAGTTCATAGCTCCAGTCAAAATCATTTACCTTAGAAAAAAACAAGGGCAAAGAAAATTCCAAGAATGATACCTCTCTCAAAGAAATCAAGGATAAACTAGATAGTTTCAAAAGAACTTTTCCAAGGTCATGAAATAAAAATTGGGGGCTGTCCAGTTTTAGGGTTCTTAATGATTGTATATTTTTTTATCTTGGTCTAAATTTTTGCTATGGTACTGATTTGGTTTTGTTGTGGTTAGGATATTGTTATGTTGTGGTTATGTGTAGTTCTTGTTGTATCTTCGTGGTGCTTTACCTTTGTAGTTCTTTTTTGTATTTTGTTGCTTTTATTTGCATATTTGGGATTGGGCCCCTTGTAATCTGGGTAGGATCCTAGTCAAAAAACCTTTTACCATTAATAAAAAAGAGACAAACAAATACTCATTGGAAATCTAGAGATAATTCTCTACATGATGAAATGTTCAAATCCTTCACAAGATATAGGATATTCTCCTAAAGCTCATTTTTGGTAGTACAACCTATTGTCCCAATAAAGAAGGATAATTTCAAGGGGGTTACAAGAAGAATTGGATCTTAAGACAAATATTATTGTCATTAGAAGGATCTTGGGGTCAAAATAATATATAGTCTCATAAAAATGACCATCGAGAGCTCCGGAAACTTCTTCTTCAAGGTCCTTCCCAAGGCAAGCCTTCCATATTTAGCCATTTTTGAAGTGCCACATGTCAGCATGAGGATGAGGCACACTTTCTTGTCCCTTTTTCCCATCCCAAGGGGACAATGGGGACAAAAAAATGTGCCCCATGCCTAGTTAATCTTGTGTACCACTCACATGAATCCAGGGAAGTCTCACTAAGCCCTTTTTCCTAGTTTCTAGCCCCCGCCTCACAAAACCTTAGCTCATCACTTGCCATCATAAGGTTAAGGAATTTTTTTATATCTTTCATCCCAAAGAAAGGGGACGATGGAGACACAAAAATGCACACCCTACTCTTGCATGGTTTTTTCATATGACCTAGTCTCTTCTCGTAGGAGCTAAATATTAGTTTTCCTCTCTCCTCCGCTAATGCAACAATGCCACTTGTCAATCCAAGGGTGAGAGAACATGGATTATTTTTATCACTCTCAAATCTTAAAGACTTCATCATTGGCTTCCATGACATAACAAAGAAGGGGAAGTGAGGCACCTCTTAACTTCCCAAGGGTCTAGTGGGCGGAATCACATGAAGATTAAAGGAAATGATCCCTAGAAAATCTAGTTTTCGTGAATTAGTTTTCATGCAATAAAGTCCCTATTTTTAGGGTCATGGAGGACTTATTTTTCATCAAAACTATTCCTGTAAAAAAGGAACACACAATTTCAAGTTTTCTTTTCGAATTTGTGAATATTCAAACGAGAAAAACCCTTGAAAATTGGAGGAAATGATTCTTAAAAAATATAGTTTCACGTGAACTAGTTTCGTGCCATGAAGTCCTTATTTTTTTTTCATCAGAATTTTTCCCTGTTAGATAAGGAACACACATACCAGAATTTTTTTTTTGAATTTGTGAAAATCCGAATGAGAATAACCCTTGAAAATTGGAGTAAAGCATCCCGGTGAAAAGTAGAATTTTTCAAGACCTTTTTCATTTGAATCGGACACTAGAAAGAGCACTTTATATTTTGAGTAATCCCCCATCCGATAACATACTAAAAATAGTAATTCCAATAAAAATGTGCATTCATACTCCTCATTTCATTTCCCCATGATCGAGACACTCAAAATTGGTTAAATGGGACCATAATGGTGAATATTCTAAAAATAGTAAATGGGTGAAATGAGTTAAAATGATAATATTTCAATCCTTCACAAATCCTACAATGGTATTGGCACTCATGGGAGCTTCTCTCTATTTTTCAAGTCAATTCCCGCATTCCCTATGCGATGAGCAAAAAGTGTTGAAATGAGAAAAATGTCGATTTTGTACCGAAATCCATTTTAGTTCATTTCACATATAGTATATGATGAAAATGTGGATGAAATTGGTTTTGGTATCATTATTCCTCCCTTACTATGGTATTGGAAGGATTTTGTCTCATGTCTCACTCATCATCAACGCTCCTCAATGGTAGAATCAAGATCATGACGAGATGAACAAAGTGCATCCAATCTCTCCCAAATGAATGGTTGATCATAAAGATGTGATAATGTCTCAAAGATCAAAAGGATTTTTCTCAATGAGGGATTTATCTTCTAATTTCCTCAGTGGTCTACTTATCATCTTCTCATCACTCCTCTTCTTAGTGTGTTTAAGCGATGCAACAAAGGTTCATCATTTCAGGAGTTTTCAAAAGGGGGCAAGGTGTTCAAAGTGGTATTCATAAGATATTTTTGTCAATGCATCATTTTGGAGAGTCATCGGGTCGATTGTCATCTTCAAATTCTTTAGAGTGGATATTCATCGAATTTGAGGCATCTTCATCCATGCTTTGGAGCATTCCTTCTCTTCTCTCCTCATTCTTTCTCCTCTTCTCTACCTCCTAATTCTTCATTGTAAGAAATCATAATTTTTTTATTATTCATTAAGGTGACTAAAAATATTTTTGCAATGTAAAATTCCCTTTTGCAATTATAAAAAATGGACTTATTTTTTTGTTTCCTAAGGTTATGTGAAAATTCACTTGTGATGGGAATATGAAAAGTCATGTGGGGGTAGACAAAGAGTTGCAATGTAAAGCTATAAATTGAGAGAACCTCCTCATTTCAAAGGATGGTTAATCTTATTTACTAGCTCCCATATTCTCTCTAGAAACAAGTGATCAAATTTCCTCTATTTCTCTTTCTTATGTTTCCTCTCCATCTCAACTATAATCCATGAGCAATGTACTTGTTGAATGTCATGCATTAAGACTTTTTGCCTTTTGTGTTTTGTTCCTTGTGATTCTCATGGTTTCCTTCTCATTGAATTCATAGATAATGTTCTAGTTTTGAAACAAAAGACTCTATTATAATATTTTTTAATGTAAAACCCCTCTTTTTTATTCTCTTCACTCCTTTCCTTCAAGTTATTTCCTTGTATTTTCTACAAGAACTTTTCCACAAGTGTAGGGAAGTAACCATGTGTACTCCCGGTTTAAAGACCACTCCCAATCGATACAATTGTGTATATAATTTCCCTATTTTTAATAAATGGAGCTGCCCCATTCAAGTAGAGGGACCCAGGTCCCAGAGCATTAGAGGAAAGCACCAAATTCTTCCAATCAACAAATTTTCTTTCCAACACAATTATGATAGAATTTATGTTTAGACTGGAGATCATAGAGTTAGGTTTGTAAGAGTAAACTTGAATAACCTCGCTCAAAATCTATCTATAGAATAAATTTATCAATAAGGATGGTTGATGGAGTGGAAAACCCTAATGGTGAAAATAATGGAAACCCCCACACTGGGAAGGACATTCACTTATCCCATATAACTGGATCCAAATGACCAAGGACCTATGAAGAATGTATCCCCCTCAATCTTACCAACCTTTAGGGGATTAGCCTCAAAATATCCTAACCAATTTTTTTTGAATTCAAAGTGTTATGCCAGACCTTTGATTATACCTCTGACACTCAAAAGTTAAATTTATTTCCCTCAACCTCAATAGATACAACCATGAGGTGGTTTATGGACCTAGCCCCCAAATCTATCCATACATGGGAAGTGATGGAAAAATTCTTCCTGGATAAATAACAATATTATTGTAGGGTTAGAGATCATAGGGAAGAACTCTTTAGGATACAACGAAGAATGATGAGAGTGTAGAAAACTATCTTTATCGATTCCATTTCCTTCACATGAGGTTTGGTACAGTCTTCATATTACCCTTTTGAAAACAATATTTCTTACAGGATTATATGAATAAACTCAAGAGTATTTTAATTTAATGGGAAAAGGAGACATGAACAAGATAGAATTCACATGCATCATTGATCTATGTATAAATTATTCTTGAACTCTTCCAAATCTTCACAAACATAAAAGTAAGATTTTCAATAGAGACATATCTAAACCAAGAGAAGAAATCATAAAATTAAGGACATACCTCTCGGTAAATATCAACACAACGGTGGATGGGAAAAATATAAGAATATAGAACCATTGTTCATATATTGTCCAAGATATAGGAATAAACATGGGCTTAAGGATTTTCTATTAGAAAAAATAAATGTTTTCCTTCTTTGTGACTTAAAACATACAATTGACCGATGTGGATTGTTACCCTTGCTAAAAATTCATTTAAAAAAAATACACAAAGTGAGCTTGAGGTTAACTACATAGCTTAGACGTAAGGAAGCAATTTTTCTTCAAATCAAAACCAACATTATGCCCCAAAACCCAATCATTTCCAAATCAATGGAACACACCATGATCATATCCCCAACCTTGGAATCCACAAGTTCTACAAGAATGGGGTCCTTAGTGGAATGCACAACCAACATATTATCAACCATGGAATCCAAACCTAAACATCTCACCATCATTCCAACAATTCAACCCACAATTTCAGCAACAATGGAATTCTTCTCAAGGATTTGGTCAGTGAAGTTTATAACCCAATAATACCAGTGTACAAAAACAACCTTTGTTAACTAGATCCACAACTATTATTCCAATTCTAAACAACCTACTCAAACTCGGATCCCAACTCAAACCGTGTCTAACCTAAAGAAAGTTAGGTAGGATAACCTAGCGTACACTTTGTTGAAATCAACAAAATGCTCACAATGAACTTCATGGATTTTAGGAACATAATTTTACGATCAAGGATGATTATTTCAAAATCAACGTCCCCAATCATAGAATAATTCTGCAAAGACAAAGAAGAACCAGACAAGACACAACCAAAACCTATTGAAAATACATCTGAAACACTTTCAAAAACACCATTTCCATCCAGACTTTTGAATAAGGACAATACTCCAAACAATGAGGGACTTGAGTCAAATTTGATTCAAGGACTAAAAAACTTAAGCATTCCAAGCCTTATTTTGCAAGCTCTTAGAGATATCTGTTTAGGATAAATCTTACCAGTCTTCAACCTATATGTGTAAGCAGGCGATCGACCTTCCAAACCTCGGTATGGCGGGGTTTCTTTGATACCCACAGATGTGGATGAAAAATGTTCAATGTTGTGCTCCATGAATAAAGTGAAAAAGACTTATTTGTTTTCTCAAAGAAATCCTACAAATAATAATCACTCACACAATATGGAGTTAGTAAAGTATATGGCGGATTACCCGAAAAGGCCGGTCCCCGGAAATCAATGGACTTCCTTACAAGGGATGTCAATATATGTTCAAGAAATTAATCTGGTGATGATAAATAGATGAATACAAAGAAAAGATTCAAGTTATTAAATGATGAGTGATTAAGACAATGATGTGAAGGAAGGGAACTTTCCTGATTTCAACTAGCTAGTAAGACTAAAAATGTGATATTACCTTATTTGAAAAGGCCTTGGATTGATGATTTTGTTAATGGTGGAGCTCTAGATCTGATAAAAACCACCATCTATGTTTTGATCATAAATTTTGAATCGTAGCTCCATATTGCAAACTAAAAGAAGCACCGAAATATGGTCTCAAGACCTTTGTAGTAAAAAAGAGAATTCTAACGATTGTATGTAAATCACTAGAGATTGGGCCAATCTCTAATGATTTTGGAAAATCACCAGTGATTGCTATAAAAAAGTACAATCCATAAAAATGGACAAAAATGAGACTTGAAAGAAGTGTTATAAAGGTTGATTAAGCTTGTAAATGATAAAAATAATGTACTAAATCGAGGAAATTTTTACCTTCCATAATTTGAGAAAAGGAGAACAAAAGATGATGTTACCCGAGAGAGAAAAGACTGTGAAGCAAGAAGACTTTAGGCGTGATTCTCGGATGTATGATTAACGCTTGAAGAAGATTTTTGGATGATCCATGGATATTTGAGAGGTCTACAATGAAATAATAATAGAATATGAAATTTTAGAGTCATGTCCACCTACCATTCAATTCCAAATGGAGGCCTGAAGCTCTTATTTATAGTGAAAAGGGGAGAGAATCACCGATGATTGGGTGAATCATCGGTGATTTCAAGAAATTCAAGTTAGTGGGTGACAAGGATGATTTTATTGTTATTTTTATCTTGATTTTGGAGGATCTCAAAAGTGGTTAGGATGAGGGTGAGATCTTATTTTTTTAGTTGTGATTTAGGTGGTTAGGATGAGTCATCATGATTTTTAGAAGGTTGTTTTAGAGGAGGTTAGGAAGAAGTTAGATATGTCTTAGTGAGGTGTCATAGTGAGGTGTGAGGGGGAAATTAATTAATTAACTAATTAATTAATTAATTATTTTAGCCATGGGAGGGGAAATATGACCTAGGTAATGTGAGGGGTTAATTAATAAATGGAAGGTTAGGATTAATTAATGATGGATGTGGAATTATGCAAGTATGGTGACGATGTTAATATTTAATAAATATGAGGGGTGTAATGTGATAATGAAGGGGACCTAGCGGACGCCGACACTAGAATTAGTGGTGCTAATTTTAGGTGTCTACATTTTTCCCTTTTTGTTGAGTGGTTTTAAGACAAACCATGAGACAAAAATGAGATGAATGTTGTAGAAACTATATAATGAGCTGCTCCCCTAAAAATTGGAATTGAGGGAATCGATCACGAGCTTGAAAGAGATAGATGGAAAGATGTAAGGATAGGAAGATGATAAAGTGATTCCCTAGGATGAGGTAAAAATAAAATGGGTGTCACCATAAAATCAAGTGATATGGGAACCAAATGGTTTGTGTCCTATAGACATATGATTTTTAACGACAGATAGGATGTTTTGACGAGGTCAAAGGACCAAGGATTGATGTTGCCACAAAGGTGGGTTTATAAGGCCAAGAAGTCAAGTGATAGGGGAACCAAAGGGTTCATGTCCTATTGACATATGACTTAACAACAAACAAGATGTTTTGACGAGGTCAAAGGACTAAGAATTGAAGTTGTCACAAAGGTGGGCTTACAAAACTGGGTAGTCAAGTGGTAGTGGAACTAAAGGGTTCATGTCCTATAGATATATGAATTAATGATGAAAAATATGATTGATAATTGATGAGGTCAAAGGACCAAAAATTGACGTTGCCACAAAGGTGGGATTATAAGGCCAAAAAGTCAAGTGATAGGGGAACTGCACAAAATAAAACCGACACGCGACCTTCGATCGCACCCAACCTCCTAAGGTCATGTCGGGATAGTTGGTGTGGAATGTGTGGATAGTTGGCTATGAGAGAATCAATGACTAAGATCTGGTAGTGTGATTTCCTAGTAGTAGGATCAAAAAAGGGGAGAATTAGAGGCTATGAATGGGTAGCGTAAATTCCCAATGACTTGTTTTCCTAACTGGATCTAAGCGCTAAACTAGTTTGAAGCATCCATTAAATAAAGATGAAATTAATGATCTAATCTAATAATGAAAGGAAACTACTCTAAACAAATCACAAAAATGAAGTATTACAATCACGAAACAACAATTTACTTCTATTCTAAATAATTAAAATATTTCTACACTAAAACTAAACAAGCGAGATAACCTGGTGTGGTTATTCACCTGTGTTGAGTGTATGCTAACATAAAATAAGAAATTTTCCAATTAATCTATGATATGTAGACAACCTCCTACATATATTCTCTCCTTCAAATCCACAGGGATAGGAAGAAGAAGATCCATTACCGGGGATGCGAAATATTTAAACCCTCTTGAAATTAACTAATTACTTGCAAATGAAAGGAGATCTTTATTCAAGCGCTTAATGATGGATTATGATGAAGCTTCAGATCAATTGATAAACTATGGGAAAAGTTTTGTCTTCTTTATCAATACCTCTAAAAGAAAAAGCATCAAAATTGCTGGTATTCTTGGTTGCCCCTCTAAAACCCTCCCAACCAGATACCTTGGTATGCTTATTGGGACGAAAAAACCAAAGAATGCTGAATGGAATTTCTTAATTGATAGATTTCTGAAGAAAATTGAAAGGTGGAAAGGTTCACTTCTATCTCAAGCAGGAAAAGTTGTCCTTCTTAAATGCTCTATACAAAATTTACCGTTTTATACGATGTCTATATATAGATTACCCTCTGAGATTGCATGCAAGCTAGAGAGCATACAAAAAATATTTCTATGGAGTGGAACTAAATCAAAAGACAAAATTCCTCTAATTTCTTGGGATAAGGTTTGTTTCCCCAAAAAAATTGGTGGCCTTGGTATCAGAGATTGGACTAAAATGAATAAAGCTATGCTAGCCAAAATGAGTTGGAGACTGTTAAAGGAATATAGTGTCTGGACTAGTATCATAAGATGTAAATACTAGCCTAACCTATTTGCTAATGAATGGTGCTTTTGTACCCGAACTCTAATGCTTCGGAAGTCCTTAAATTGGGCTAAACATGTGTTATCTGAAGGATGCAAATGGCTTGTTGGAAATGGTTGCACCATTAACTTCTGAGAGGACAACTGGTTGGAGAATTTTCCTCTCAAGACTATTTCCTACTATCTACAGAGACTCTGTGTCCAAATATGGGACTAAGGTTAGATATTATTTCAATTTGGATGATCCTTTGGATAGTGGAAAACCATATCTTTGGATCATTCTAACAACTTAGAGATCTCTTCTATTAACAACAAATTAAGAGGAGTTATTATTAATAGAGAGAATCCTGTTGAAGATAGCTTATACTTGGTCTAAGGAAGAAAATGGTATTTTCTCAGTCAAAAGTTCCTACCGCTCTTTCTTTCATGAGGAGGAGATAGGTGATAATTTTAATTGGGGAAGCATATGGATCAAAGAATTAATCCCCAAGATTAATATGTTTTGGTGGTTGGTTATCCATGATAAGATTCTAACTGTTGGCAATCTGAACAAGAGAAATTTCCACATGGTTAATAGATGTGTTTTGTGTGAATCTGATTGTGAAGATACCTCACACATGTTCCTTAACTATCCCTTCCTTGTTTCGGTTAGGGAAACCATCCTTAACATCTTTGATGTCAACTGGGTCTTCCCGGACTCCATAAAATTGTTGTGGATCCAATGGACTAGTCCTTTTAAGAGCCAAGGTCTGAAGTTCTTATGGATTTTCTCTATAATACATTTGGCTTGGGAAATATGGAAGGAAAGAAATAGAAGAATCTTTAAAGGCAAAAATAATCCCATGTTAAAATTGGAGCTGCTTTATGTGAGATCCATCCTTGCTAACTTCTCTATCTTGAACTCCCAAAAGAAGTCTTTCTCTCAGCATGAATCTTGTTTCTCCTTGAAGTGGGGTCTGGGACCTTCTACCCTTAGGCCCCCTGGTCTAAACCCTAGACTAAATGGATGGGTCAAACCTAGCAAGGACTGTTTAAAATTAAACTTTGATGGCACTTCCAAAGGAAATCCTAGTCAAGCTGGCTGTGGTGGGGTCTTTCGTGATTCTGAAGGAATTTTTATTCTTGGATACTTCTACAATTTGGGCACTCAAACTAATAATGTTGCTTTGAAGCTGCTTGGGTCTATCTATAGCTCTTCAACACAACTTTGTTAATCTGGAAGTGGAAGGTGACTCCCTGAACATAATTAACAACATAAATAAGAAAGGTCCCATCTCTATTGCCAATTTTAACTCTATTAAGAGTATTAAGCAAATGGCCCATTCTTTTAATTTTATCTCCTTCAAACATGTGTATAGGGAATCAAATGTCATGGCAAATTTATTTGCTAATATGGGGTTAATGGGCATGATTTGACACTTTTGAGGGAGGTGGAAATTCTCGATCCCAAGGTGCGGGCACACTTATTAAAAGACACTAATGCTCACATATAAGGTCTCTTCATGGGGTGTCTATCCTATCATGATTTTTTTTTGTATGATGAATTTACATTTATTTCTTAATTATGAGAAGATCGGGTTTGTGATTTGCACGTATTTTTGGAGAACTCTATCTGGAAACCGCTACTATAGAATCATTTTGTGGTGTGTGAGTAAGCTCTCAGCTCTTTGGTTTCTGAGTCGTTTTGTGAAGAGGCCTTTGTTGTTTAGCGAATGGGTGGGGATCTCGTCAAGACTGAACCTGTTGACCTCGTTGGGGTCACTCCCGATGCTATGTCCCTATTTGATAGCAAGGGTTTTACCCCTTTTCGAAAATATTTGAAGGGCACTATGAGAATCTTATCAAAGAATTTGCTAGCACATGGAAAGTGACCAAAAAGGTGTTGTTGTTGAGATGAAAGGGATCAGTCTAGAGATCACTGTGGATTTAGTGGCTAAATTTATGGGCATTTCGGTGGTGGGGAGGGAGGTCTACAAACCGAAGAAGGAAGCCTCTGAAGAACTGAATCTGTTTCTTAAAGGTAATGAGAATCTCACCTCCCATTTTGTTGGCTACCTTAGAATGTCTTTACCTAAACCATATGACAAGGTGGCTCTCACCTTAATTCAATTCTTAACCCTGGAAGGCCACCACAAATGTATCTACGCTTACCACCTCCCAATGCTAAACCATTTTAGACGGGGAAGGATTTTAGTTTTCCCTATTTCTTGTATCGTTCTCTGTGTGCCTCTATTTCACAGTTTAAATCACGTAGGATATTTTTCCCTCTCCACCAGGGCTTTATCCTTGCCCTTGTCAAAAGGGTGGCCCTAGACATTGACAAAACTAGTGCTCTCAAGCTTGGATTTGGAAGCTTATGCGGATGGTTCAGGGTCTAATTCGGAGGAGGAGGATTCAAGTGATGATGAAGATTCTCTGGATGGCAACATGGAAGAGGATGAGGTGGAGGTGGTCGTGGCCCAAAACCTTAAGGATCTTAAATCTAAGTAGACCCCGAGCACTGAGTCGAACACTAAGGGTGAGTCTAGCAAACAGGGTGCCCAAATCCTATAAACGCTCAATTGGAACATCACTATGAGGCTATGGGTCATGTCAGCTCGATCAAAGGGGACAATCACTTGGCTAGGATGGTGGCTGATATCAATGAGCTCAAGGGGGACATGCGGCTCACTAAGAGCTTGGTCTAATTTCTTTTTAATGATTAGCACAAGATGAAGGAGCAAGTGCAGAAACCGTTAGCAATGGGCAGGGTGGTGAGATTGAGATCCTAAAGGCCAACTTTGGGGCCATAACTAGGGATATGGATCAAGTTAAAGCTATCCTCCATAGCTATATGGAATGGAGCATCGTGATTGTTAAGTCGACCCTGCTACACCTTCAAACTTTGGGGCAGCTTGCCAATTCTTATTGTGTTGTGGATAGTCAAGGAAGGAAACGGAAGGCAACCTGAATGGTTTAGACCTGGGCTCTTTGGTTATTAATATTGATGCTCTTGTAAAAGAATGGGCTAAGGTGCTAGAGGGGCTTGAAAAATCCTACAAATGACTTTGGTGTGGGGTGATCTATTTTTTCACTATCTTTGTCTATGGCTATTAGTTCCTTTGATGTTGTTAGTTTCACTATGGTTTTTTGTTGCTGTTAGTATCACTATATGGGCTCCTAAGTGCCCTTATTACTATGAACTTTTATACTATGGTTTTTTGATGTTATTATAATTGGCTTTATCTACTCTCATGGAGCTTTCTTGATGTATGGGGTAGGGTCCCCTTAACCCTCTTTTTACCACTAATAAAAAAGCAGATTGAATTCTATTCTATTTGATATGATGTAACAATGATAAATTACAGGAATGAAGGAAATAAAACAACAAATCCAACCTAGAATTCATATAATAGAGGTAAATCCAGCTATGTAGTAATTTTCCCCCTCAATTTATCCTTTCTTTCTCTGTGTGTCCATATGAGTCTACAATTAGGAATGCAAAGACAATGAGAGAAGGCACTTGAGAAATGGTAGCTTGAAGGTAGTCTGGTTGCAATGCAGGTAGAAGAGAGATAGCATAAGTGAATAGAGCTTGGCTATGTAATTTCCTCTGAAATTGTGCGATAATACTATGCAAGATACACAAAAATATCATGCCTTTTTCTTGAATACAATCATTGAATTTATAGTAATTGTCAGGATGTGCCTTCATACAAAAGGAATCACAGGAGTGCCAAATCATTGGGTGAAGAGGCGATTAAAACTAATTAAATATATTTAAAAATAGAAGAGGGAAGGAATACCATGCAATCAAGACTATTTTTAGGCAATTTGTTCACAAATGTACCCTAGAAGTCAAGTGAAATCACACGTGTTAAGATCACATATGAAGAGTTCTTGGAAAATCACACAGACCGTCACCCTTCTTGGGCGATGGTTCCAGAACTACCACCTAGACAGGCAGCGGGTCTAACACTAAAGGCTAAAAATGCACAAAAATGAGCGGGAAGCTGAAAGAAAGAGTGTAAAGGCTAAATACAAGCATCTATGCTACAAATATATACATGAAATGAGCTTAGGAACTTGAACACCATCTGAAAGGACATGAATCATCACTGAGCACTTTTGTGACCATTTTTCAACAATGTAGCACATGAAAAATTGGGTGCATACAGGAACCAAAGGTTCATGTCCTATGGTGATAAGATATGATAATCATCATGATTTGACAGAAGTCATGGGGCCAAAATTCATTGATCTACAAGGGTAGGCTTTTGAGGACTAGATGGGGGTCCCGACGAAGTCAATCGGGGGCATAATGTTGGAGGAGACATCTGATTGACAAGTTTCGACTTTAATGAGTAAATGTGATGTTTTAGAAACAACAATATAATGTTGAGATATGCTCAAGATTTTTTGATGTATGATGTTGATGTGAAATATATTTTGGTAGAAATTTTGATAGATGTTGATGTGGAAGGGTTGAAAATTGTTAAAGTTATGTTTTAGGTATGATGTGTATTTGATATTGATGTTAAAGTGATTTAATGTTTTGTCAAAACCATGGTCAAGAATGAAACATGGATTGATTTATTTGTATTGGGTTTGATACATATATGATGGGAAACAACAACGTGAAGGCACTTGCACTTTTATTATTTGCAGTGAATGTTAACAAATGACAAACGAGTAATCCCACTTAGGATCTTGGATATAAAGTGACAGAGTGTACTTTCTTAGGACATGAGAAGGGTTGACATATGTAGTTTGAGAAAGACGTTCTCCTTTCTACGGTTTCATAGGGAAATTCCCTAGCTTTACATTTTTTTTATTTTGATGCAAACTGATCAACGTGAGAAGTTTTCCATAATGGGAAAGCTGATCGATGTGGGAAGCTTTCCTAGGATGCTTTGACTTTCATATTTTTGAAAGGATAATCAATGTGAGAATCCTTTTACATGGGTAGTCATCCTTTGAGGGATTGTTCTATGATATTGACCGGTAGTTGTTCTTCAAGGATCAGTCTACTTTTATTTTTGAGAATATGACATTTGAAGAGATTTCCTTGAGGGTTCAAGAAATTGCTTTTGACTTTGATAGGAATCATCTATAGGTATTTTTGACTTTATTTTGAGCTGAGGGAAAGACCCTAATAGGTCATTTCAAGGAGGGGAGAATAAAATGTGTACACGTACTACACATGTGTGTCCCAAGACATGTCTTTGGTTGGTAGACTAGGTGAATGGATGTAATGATTGTGGGGTTCCTATTAAAGAGGAACTTGTCTATGTGAAAGATGCGATGAACAGAGCCATGGTGCTTGTCTTTAAGGTGTATTAAGAATATTGATGGACAACCACATGTTTTCAAATCATTACGATGATAAAATTACTTGGATAATGATGGAATAAGACCTTTGATGTGACTACTTTTGTCATGACATTCGATATGTTAACAATAGTAGGGTTACAAGTTTAAGGTATTCAAAGGTTGCCCCCATGCTATATGGACCATTCTAGTTAAGGGAAAACATTCCACGTTTACTCCAAAGTAATGAAATTTTGATTAGATTGATAGGATAGGTTGGTGAGGATGTGTAAAAGGGAAGGTGTGTAAAGTAAGACTTTTGAAGTCTCAGTAGATAGGAGTCTTCCCAATATAATACTTGTGGATAGAAATGACATGTGTTAAAAGGAATCATGTTCGAGGATGATAGAAATTTTGGTCTTGATTAATTGAGTGTATGGTAAATAAAGGAGTTATGGGAAATTTGGATGGAGTATAAGAGGCGAATTGATAAAGAGGGGTAGATGACGAAGCTTTGGTTTTTCTTTTTCTTTGTGTATGTTGATTTTGGGTTTGTATAGGTGGGTGAATTATACTAGTTTGAGATAAGGGACCTTCACTAGAAGGTGATGGGAAAACACATGAGGAACGTTTGTTGAGATTTGGTTGAGGATGACCCTTTGGTTCTAAATTTTGGTGGAGACTTTGTCAGTGGCTTGGGTGTAGATGTTGATGAGATTGAAAAACCTTCAATAGAAGGTGTTGATGAGATTGAGGGACCTTCATTGGAAGGTGTTAATGAGGATAATAGTCCTTCAAAGGAAGGATATAATGAGATTGATGGACCTTCAAAGGAAGGTACTAACGAAGTTGATGGACCTTCAAGGGAAGGTGCTAACAAAGTTATGGAACTTCATGGGAAGGTGTTAATGAAGTTCATGGACCTTCAAAGGAAGGTGTTAATTAATGGACCTTCAAAGGAAGTTGTTAATGAGGTGTTGGCTTGGAAATTTGTTTAGGGGAAAAATTGGTGATTTCCAAAACAACGCTATGGGAATCTAAGTCCCTTTACTTGTAATAGTGTAGCTGACGTATTATGCATGAAAAACAAGTGGATTCAATGGTGGTTTTTCAACTAGAGATCCATAGGGACACTCCATTGGCCCTATGGCAAAGCCTGAAATTTCTTGCAAGGACAGAAAGTGGTCTAAGAGTGGGAGAGGGAATGAAGGCAAGGAGATCAATGATGGAGGTAGAACATCAAAGGCCTACAAACATTGATCAGAAAGTTTATAACATGCATTTAAATGGAAGAAGAATACAAATTTACAAACTAGAGCTACAAGACTGAATAAAAATGCATTGGTCACAAAGTACCAATCGAATCCTCTGTCAAAGGGGCATAAAATCCTTCTTTTCTTATTGCAACTGAAGTAGAAACTTGTACAAGGAAAGGAAATGGAAGAAAAATACAAAAAGAAGAAGCTTAGAAGAATGATGACTATTGTTTTTTTCCTCTATTCGTGAAAATCATTTACAGTCTTCAAAAATCAAATTCCAACCCTATACAATGACTTCCAAAATCCATGAAATAGCTCACACAAGGTAGTTACAACTTTTGCTAATGGCCAAGCAGTTCCAAAATATCTCATCATTTCACACCATTTCGGATTCTTCTTTTGCAAAAAAATGGCCATGGTGGGAAATGCCAGAGAATTAATAATTAAAATAGTTACAAACTTTCCAGATTGAATGTGGGCCATTATATTTATCTTTTACACCTTTAAATATGAGCCATCCACGTGGCAGAAAGTGATTGGAGTGGCCGTGGCGAGCTCCCTTCGTTTCATGACTTTTTTAGAATTCGGCAATTTGGAACAATTTCCTCCACCAGCTCGGTTTGAATTTTCAACATGCATACGTGGCGCCTTTGGATTGATACGGGTCACAGCCATTTAGAACATTTTGAACCTTTGTTAGAAAAAGGTTCAAAGTCGCAACATCCTCTGCCGGCTCCACACTCCCGTGTACATGTGGCACAATTTGATTGCCTGCGGGTTCAAACTTCATTATTTTCTCCACCTAGCTTGGGCTCACAGATCTGCCATCGCCATTTACACCTTTTTCTAAAAAGGCAAAGTGACAAAGAAACCTCCGTAGCTCCACTGGTCCGCCTTGGGCAAAAAATACAACTCAAGTCCGTCAAGCCATATCTTGCACAAAACAAGGAGTTAGAACAACTTCTTTAACTTTTTGGAAAGGGGAAGAAATTTCCCATCTGATGAAGTAGGTTCAAACATCTTTGAGCCCTTGAAAGTTCCATATTTTAAAATACTCTTATTAGACCATTTTCAAAGGGTAACAACTCAAAAATTTCTAAGTCCATACTTGAAAAGAGAAGGAAAATTTAGGGGACAACAATTGATGGACTTTCAAAGGAAGGTGCTAATAAAGATAATGGTCCTTCAAAGGAAGGTGTTAACGAGATTGATGGACTTTCAAAGGAAGGTGCTAACAAAGATAATGGTCCTTCAAAGAAAGGTACTTGGCGAGATGTATGATGAAGGCTTATTGATGATAGAATAAGGATGTCTTCCTTGTTTTACAGATGTCAGTGAGGAAACTGTCAGTGACTTGGGTGTATATGTTTATGAAACTAACATACCTTTAAGGGGAGGTGTGGACATTGATGAGGTTAAGGTACCTTCAAGGGAAGGTGTTGAATATGTGTTCGATAAAGGTTTGCTAATGGTATAATGAGGATGACCCTCTTGACTTATAGATGTCCTTGAGGACACTGACGAGGGTGGAGGTGTTGGTGATGGTTTAGGATGATCCTCTTCTGGGAGGAGATCATCAACAAGGAAAATTTGTTGGATTATGGCTCTGAGTGTTTTACAACTTTTCGTGTTACGCCTTGAGCATCTATGGTAAGCACATGTTTTTTCTTGATCGTACTAGGTAGGTTTTCGAGTATGTGGATGGGGTGTTTTGATTAGTGGTAATGTGATAAGAGAGGCTTGTATGAGTCTATCGAGGATATCAACGTAAGTCCCTTTTGGGGATTTGGATTAATGGATTTTGATTTTGATTTTGATTTATGAGAGTGCATAGGAGGACACGTATTATTTTTGGATGGGGGTGGATTCGTGGATGTTGTATGGTGTTGAAACATCATAGGGATGTTTTGAGGTTAAGAATAGGAGAATATGACCCAAGAAATGGATAACATGTGTGATTGATAAGATTGGATGATGAATGAGGTCCCAAAATAGAGGAAGAGGGATGGTTGATGGTCAAGATAGGGTTTGATTATGTGCCATGATATTGAGATAAAGGATGGGGTCCCAAAATTGATGGTAAGGGTGGACCCATAGATTTGATAGACTTAGATCATGATAAAGGATGAGGTCCAAAATGGATGGAAAGGGTGATACCTTAGATGGAATGTTCTTATATTTTTAGTATTCATTTTAGGTAAAGGAGGGTGTTTTATGATGGATGGTGAGGATGAGGAGGATAATGTGATTAATTTTTATTCGTAACGCGTTTGCATTAGATAGAGAGGTGGGGATCATGTCAATTGAAAAGGGTGAGGTAGTGAGTGTGATGGTATTTAAGCGTGTAGTGTTTTATTTATGGAAATGTTCCAGGATGGAAGGTAAGTAAGTATCTAGGGGATATGATTGGGTCTGATTCGGATGAGGGAGGTGTTGTTTCTAGACATGATTGAGGTGGATTACATGAGTTTTCTAGTTTTTTTATTAATTCAATAAGTGATTGAATATTGAAATCTTCAATTACAAAGGATTCTTTAGGAACACCTTGCAAAGTGGAATATAAGGGGTGTGTGGAGGTAATGCATGGTTTGACAAAGTGGACACGAGTGATATCGATGTGTGAGAATCATCAAAAAGAGGATCCAGTGATTCTAAGTTTTCAAGAGAAAGCATCGGTGATGAACAGGTCTTCTTATAGGGAAGATCACATGTAATGTTGTTAATAATGTAGCTTGAGGGATACACATTATCTATATGGAATGATTCTATCAAGGGTGTTGAGTCAGGAAGATAAGTAATGTCATCATATGTGGTAATTTCATCTGAATCATGGGAAGACCTAGGGAATCAGATTAAACATATGTAGTTTCATCTGAATCATAGGAAGACCTAGGGGAATCAGATAAAATGTGTGTAGCCCCATCTAAATTGTAGAAATATCTAGGGAATCAGATGAGACATGTGGAGATTGAGGATCGAGATGGCCTTCTTTGAGGGCTTGGATTTATAACTTCCTAGCCATGGCAAAGGATTTGTCAAAGGTGCGGAATGTATGGATTTGAAGGGTGGATGATATGTGATGGGAACATGATCAAGTAAACAAATTGATTAATTCGACTATGGAAGTGGAAAAGACAATTGATTGATAGTGCTCTGTCATCTAGTGACAAAGTATCCAAGGGATTCATTTTTGGATTGTTTGATGGTAGCAAGGTCAAAATGGTGATTTTGCGAGTGACATTTATAACGAAGTGATTTAGAATAAACATAACTATTTAAAAGAGAGAAAGGAGTTACGAGGGAGGAAATTATATCGATCTAAGGCAAGTCCTATTAATGACATGGGAAAGGTTCTGAGAAGAACTTGATCATGGATGATGAGATAACACAAATGTCTAAAGGAGAGTATGTGTTGCTGAGGATTCTCTTGGCCATGGAACAAGGTGAATCATGAAATTTCCAATGTAGGGGATAGGGATTATATGGTACCAACATATGGATGGGTTCATTGCAAACTTGATCATAAGTGAGGACTTGTTTGGATCCTTTGGTAATGGTTTCTAAATTATCTATTCTATTTGACAAATATTTTATGGAATCATTTGTAAGAATAAATGTGAACAGATTAACGAGAGGATGTGATTTATTTGACTAATGAAAATGTGAAGTAATATAATTTTGTTGTAAATAATCTTGATGCGAGAGATTGATGAGGGTAGATTAAGAGGATATTATTTATGAAATGGGTTGTGATAAAGGGATGTGGGGAGATGTAGAAAAATGTTGAGTATGTTGTTGTTGTTGGATGAGAGGAGTTGATTGGGCCTGAGTATGGATATGTGTATGGATTTGGGATGCAGAGGCATTGAAAACCAAATTGAAGAAGAGAAGGATTGGTTAGATGAAATATTAGGGATATTGAGATCCCGATGATATATTGTGATGAAGAAGGGGGTGTTGGAAAGAATTTTTGATGAGATACATTGGACATAGACTAAGAAGAAATAGTTTAAAAATAGTTTGGTTGTGAATAATGGTCATAGGTTTATTGGATGGGATTATTGTAGGATTGTTGAATTGGATAAGATATAGAAGTTCCATAGGGAACATAATATTTCTTAGACGACTCGAAACATGTCGAGTTAGATAAAGTTGATTGAGATGTGATAGGTTGATAAAATGGGTTATAATGTTCTACTGGTGTAGATAATGATACATACATATTTTCACGAAAAAAAACACAATTTCCTAATCAATAAAAAAACTTAAATGGATGTATTTAAAAACAACAGATAAGTAAGCATAATAGATTTTAAATTTTCTTGATTTAATTAAGAAAAGTGAAATATAAAAAATGGATGATGGGTCCTAGGAAAAGGCAAGCTATGGAGAGTTTCATGTATGTTTATTGACATCATCCTCGATATACCCGAAGGTACGTGATGCACAACTCTATATTGTTATCAATATAGGCATGGTATATTGGGGCATACCCCCTCACTTCATGGTCCCGTTGTGATAAGGGACTCAGGTGTTGAGCCAATATATATCAACAGACAGGTGTTTATACTCGCCGAACACCAAGTCGTCTTCCTTGTTGGGTGATGAAATCCCAATCAGTTTCACCTAGGTGGGAGTTGTTTGAATGCATTTTTTATTTGAAGTGATTTGGTTGTGTGTGGGGAAGGATAAGTGAATGCAAAAAAATTCCTCCTAATTAGACTATGTGAAACAAGAAGTATGTGTTTTTTTCATTTTAAGCCCAAAATGAAATGTTGAGTTTCGATGAGAACAAACAGATAAATATGAAAAACGGAAAGCAAAGACAAAGGTGTTTAGGACTTACCGTGAGAGTGCTCCATTTTTTTAAAGATATTTTTTCAATTTTCCAAAGCATGAAATTAACAAATCCAAAAACAAGCATCTCCACAAGAATACCTTGTAACCAGATTAGAAGAAAAAATAAAAAATAGAAAGCACGAAAAAGCGGATATATTTTGATATTATAAGAAAAGATACAAGGAAATCACATGTAATTGGGAATAATTGTAGGGGATTGGGATAATCACAGTGATTGGGGCTAATCACATGCGATTACTAGATAGTGAAAATTTTAAACATTCTATTGATAAAATGAAGTAGAAAAAGAAGGGAATCGAGAAAAACAAAAGCTATTTTATTGATTAGATAAAGTAAAGAAACAAGGGATGGGGTATCCCACCGAGCGTGCTAGAATGTTCAAGATAAATTTTACCATTCTTCAACTTGTGTGCACAAGAAAGTTGATACGACCTTCCAAACCTCGGTATGGCGGGGTTTCCATGATACCTACAAATGTGGATGGACAATGTTCAATGTTGCGCTCCGTGAATAATGTGAACAAGGCTTATTTGTTTCTGAAAGTAATCCTAAAAATTAAAAACACTCATAAAAGATAGAGTTAGTAAAATATATGGAAAATTTCATGGAAAATGCCAATCCCCAAAATAAATGGACTTCCTTATAAGGGATGTCAATCCGCGTTCAAGAAATTAATCTAGTGATGATAAACAGATGAATAAAAAGAAATGATTCAAGCTATTAAATGATGAGTGATTAAGACAATGATGTGAAGGAAATACACTTGCCTAATTTTAACCGACTAGTAAGACTGAAAATGTGATATTACCTTATTTGAGAAGGCCTTGGAATGATGATTTTGTTGATGGCGGAGCTCTGGATTTGATAAAAACAACCCTATGATGTTTTGATCATAACTTTTGAGCCATAGCTCCGTTTTGCGAACCGAAAGAAGCGCCAAAATATGGTTTCAATAAATTTGAATTTAGAAAGAGATTGTATGTGAATAGCTGGATATTGGGTCAATCTCCAATGATTTTGGAAAATCACCAATGATTGTTGTAAAAAAGTCACATGGGAAGAAAATGGGACTTGAAAGAAGTGTTAGAATGGTTAATTAAGCTTATAAATGATGAAAATAATGTGATAAATCTAGGGAAACTACTTACCTTGCATAATTCAAGAAAAGAAGAACAAAATATGATGTTACATGGGAGACAAAGACTGCATTGAAGTAAGAAAATTGTCGGTGTGATTACGGGCGTATGAATGACACTTGAAGAAGATTTGTTGGATTATCTATGGCTCTGTGAGAGGTATAAAATGAAATAAGAATAGAATATGAAATTTAAAAGTCATGTCCACCTGCCATTTAATTACAAATTGAGGCCTACAACTCTTATTTATAGTGAAAAAGGAGAGAATCATCGGTGATTGGGTGAATCATCGGTAATTTCAAGAAATTCGAGTTAGTGGATGACAAGAATGATTTTCTTATTATTTTGATCTTGATTTTGGGGGATATCAAAAAAATTAGGATGAGGGTGAGATATATTTTTGTTTTAGTTATGATTTAGGTGGTTAGGATGAGTCGTCATGATTTTTAGAAGGTTGTTTTAGAGGAGGTTAGGAAGAAGTTAGAGATACCCTAGTGAGGTGTGAGGGGAAATTAATTATTTTAGCCATGGGAGGGAAATATGACCTAGGTAATGTGAGGGGTTAATTAATAAATGGAAGGTTAGGATTAGTTAATAATGGATGTAAAATTATGCAAGCATGGTGACAATGTTAATATTTAATAAATATGAGGGTTGTAATGTGATAATGAAGGGGACCCGGCGGATGTCGACACTAGAATTAGCGATGCTAATTTTAGGTGTTTACAATATCCTAGAGATAAACAAAACCATCAAATAATTATGTGTCAAAAATCTTGGGAGGAAGAAAAACCAACCAATAACATTACATGTTGGTGGAAAAGCTGGCTAGTATATTGGAAGGAAAGATGACTCCTCTCTAATATGGTGATCTTATAAATCCAATAGTTATAGTTTGTATTGGGAATGTTGACATTCCAAATGTTTTGATTGAATTAGGAACTACAATAAATGTAATGAGTATTGATATAAGTCTCTTTCTTCATTTAACCCATGATATGAACATAGAATTTTTAATGTAATGACTACTAATACTTTATCTACATCATTCCTTCCTAATTCACAATCAACTCTAGTAGTCTTACAGATGGATGACCAACTTGTTGCTAAAACCAAGGGATCCATAAATTATGTAACCATCACAATTGAAGCATGTCATTATTTAGTTTACTTTATGGTTATTAAAACAAAGAACAAGAAAATTAGATATCCCTTAATCCTAGGATGCCTATGGTTAGCCATTGTTGTATCCCTCATTGACGGTAAGACAAGAGATATGAAAATTAATAATGGACATGATTATATTCTCATGATACTAATTTTTTAACAAGAAACCCCAAATGCATTGGCATATCATCCAAATTAGTTTGGAAGCTCACCGGGCGTGCGAAGGCGTGAAGCCCCTCCTTTATGTGATCTTTGTGAGAATGTTCTTTATCAACATGGTGATGTAATACAATAAGAGAATAAGTGCATTCCTCATAGGATCTTTGATGTAAGATTTAACTCATATTTTAATGTATTCCAAGTATAGATTAATATGATAAACTAGGTGGAAGTAGAATTAACCATGAAATAACATCAAGAAAACCAATAACACACAAATGAACATAAGGGAAATGCATAGATCAAGATCCATCACATGAGTGTTTCATAATCTCTTCATTATATTGATAAGCCAAAATACAAAAGGTAGCCAAGATTACACTAAAAGTTCCATCCATGAGAGTTTTATATTAGCGAGAGCTTTATTTACATCATGAGAGCTCTCTGTTACACACATTACATAATCTCTCTCTCTCAGTCCCATTCTTTCTTATCCTCACTATTCACTATGTCCCTCTTTTTTTCTCTAGAAAGACCCTATATCTCAAGCATGTAAAGGAATATTCTCTTAACCATCCATCATAACTGCGAATGCATTATGAAATCCTTTCATCATTATTCTACCACTACCTAGGAATCTGCCATATGTCACCATGAGCTTCCCTCACTAGAGTGCCTTTAGCTTGCATGTGCTAGCTAATCCTTAACAACCTTGACTCCTTATCCTTTTATGATAACCGTAATGATACCCTAGAATATCCTTTCCTTGAGTCGCAAGTCTCCATAGCTTATCCACATATGTATCTGGTAGCTTTTATGTTTTCTCCCTATGCGTGTCTTTTCCTATTGTCCAAAACTCACTAAGTCCCGAATCCATCCTACCCTTGCACGAGACTTCACGCCTCTCAAGGACTACTTTTGTGCATGCCTTTTCACCATGATTTCATACACCAAAAGGCTTCACACCTTAGGTACTTACTTTGTAGGGGTTTAACATCACCTCACACTAAATTGGTTGCCACCCCACAAATCTTTGTGCTTCCCGAAAAAAATATTTTTCGACCAAAACCTATTATGGTAATAATGCTACTCCAAAGAATAAAGAATAGTGGTAGAGAAATAATCTGAGAAAAGAATTAAAGAATGGGGGGATGCTATACAACCAATTGAATGAGTTCAAGGAAATCCATGTTTATCTCATCCTTGATTTCTCCCAGGCCTTTAATTATGATAAGGCTTTACACAACGTGTCTCCTACAACATGGGGCACAGTGCAGGATGATTTCTTCCATGTTATATTTCAAAATGTTGATGACCACCCCTAACTCTGTGGAGACACCCTCGAAATCATCAATTTGTTCAGTGATGGAGTCTTAGAGCTTGTCAATTTTGAAATCCATATTTTCGTGCTTTGTCTTGATTTTCTCTTTTTGGGTTGTGGTGTTAACAACCAACTGTGTGTGCTCTGCCTTGTTGGTGGGGATGGTATCCTATAAAAATTTGAGGTTTTCCTCCTCCTCTGCCCACCCACACGCGTCGATTATTGGCTCACATTTTCTACAACTATTGAATCCCTTATCTGCTAGTATATTCACCTCCTTGAGTTGGGAGAGAAAGTATTCCAACTTAGTGATCCAAGATTCAAAAACGAACTTTTTCTCTTCCTTTTCCTTTATGAGATCTACATCTGTGGGGCCCACACCATCTATGATATTAACTAGTAACATCCCCATGAGGTCCTTAAGGTACTCCATTTCATCCTGTAATCAATTACGGCCTAGCTTACCAATGTCAGACATTGTCCCGAATAATTTTTATGAGGTGTCATCTTGGTCATATGACTCCTTCATCTACGCCTATTATCCTTTTAATCCCTAGCACAACCTATCTATTTCCTTCTCCTTGCTCTTCTTATTTGCAATCGTGGTCCGAGCGGTGGCCCTTACATCCAAACCTTTGGATAACTTTTGTAGGCACCTTTTCAAAACATTGTGTGCTCAAGCTCATCTGTAAGGTGGTTAGGATCCACCATCTTATATGTATCTCCTCCTTTCTTCTTAAAATGAATAGTCTCAATTGCAAGATCATTGACCTCAAACTCGGGCTCCTCTATGTGTAAGTGCATGCTCTAGCTGAGCATCTTCCTAGACATGGGCACATCCCTTTATGATCCATAAATTCCCATCCATAAAGTTTTTTTGTGGGAGGGTGGCCTGAAATCTTGCATGCATGACCTTCTTGGGGTCATCTACGAAGTCCATATGTGGGGACATGGGTGTCCACTTATTCCTTATAGCCTTGCACTTTTTCCTTTGCTTCTTCACCGTAGGGGTGAATCCTTTATCCTCTTTTATAGTAAAGGAGTCCCCTTTGTCACCCTTTGGGCTTGTGGTTGGTGGTGTAGAGGACTTGCACTCCGGAATTTTATCACCCCTAGAAAAATATTCCTCTCCTTCCTCCCACACTCTGCCTACATCTGTGGCCTCCACCTTAGCCTCCTGCCCCTCCAACTCCACTTCCAATTTTGTTTTGAAAGTGGTGGGGTCTTCTTACTCTTCTTCCTCTAAGCCTATTATGGGGCTTGATGCATCGTGTGTCTTTTGTTTCTTCTCTTCATGATCTTCCTTCTCTTCTTCCTCTTCCTCACACCCTAGTAATGAGGTTTTAGTGCCACCCTATTCAGAACCTGTTGGTGCCATTGATACCATTCGGCATGTGTAGTACTTACTCTTCCTGGAAGTATCTAACTTCCCTTCATCTTGTTCTTCTTCCTCTTCTTGTATTGCTTTCATGGTTGGGATTGGAATTTCCCATGACTTTGGAAAGGAAAGTTTGTAACCTCCACCTCAATTCCTCTTTTTTTTTGGGGTGTAGCTTTATGAACACCCGATGGATGTATCCATTGATAGTAACAACGACTTAAGGGTGTAAGTCCAAAACTTATGGCTCCAAAACTTTGACGTAGGCAGGTTGGGTGCCATATTTGTATGTAGCACACAACATGTGGACATCAACATCCACCTTGTCTGCATCAAAATTCAAATTCTATGTGTCCTTGATCCAGTTGATGGCACACTTTATGTATCTATCAATGAATGCGAAGGGGAGCTTGTACCATGGCCCCATCTCTCCTTTGGCTATCATGAACTTTTCTAGACAAAAGTGTTGGGTAACGAGAAAATATTACCTTATCTCCAACAACTTGTGGCAACTCATGGGGTATGCACCACTAGTTCTCAAAGGCTCTGCGTAATCACTCCAACCACATGTTCATTTGAGCCTTATAAGCATTGGAGATGGTCCCATCGTAGGTGAACTATGCAAATTGGACTACGGGGGGACCCATGCACGGGTGTGTGAACCTAAATGTTCCCATCTGGTCCATCTAAGATGCCAATCTCCTAGAACACTATTAATAGTATGATGGAGCCCTAGGTGATCTTTTCTCCTACCTCATTTTGTACCCATGCTTCTTTGATAATGCCATTCACAATGAATTGGGAAAAATTGTAGTGTACCATCTTGGACACCCTGTAAGCCATGTACGAAAACCTATGATTAATGTCTATCCACCTTTACGATGAACCAAATTTACTTGCTAATGAGTTGGGAGGTGACTCTCAATGCTAGGTTTAAGAGGTCTGAAATTACTTGTTCCCTACCCCCTTCTCATAGTTTAACTTCTTTTGTCAGATCCTCAATTTTGGTAGTGGCACATAAATCTAGTGTCGTATCCTCTCCAGTGTTCTACAGGCCCGTCACCATCGAATCAAATTTCATGTGATCCTAATTCTTCTTCCCATGAAGTAGAAGAAGTCTTTGTGCACCCGTGACATTAACCACCTGAAAAGTGGGGTAGGTTTATCAAAGAAGGGTAGCTCCCATAGCTGTAAAACCCCAATCTTTTACAAAACTTGTTACACCGATTCATCAACCTTAGGGTTTCCGAGCTCGTCCACCATCGAGGTGTCTGATACTAGATCTTCCCACATCATCTTTTCATTGTCGGTTGTTCTATGGTTGCACTTGCCTATCTTACACTTGTATAGCTTTGAGCTCCATTTTTCAGCCTTGATAACTCCAGGAGGGTACTGCATCTTTGAGTAGATCTCCACGGGATCCTCCTTTTCCACCACTGGTTTCTTTTTTGAGCCTTATTTGATTCCATCTTCTTCTCCTTTTGCATTCATTCCCTAAGTGTTATGTTCTTGTCTTTCAACCGCCCTAACTCAACAACTTGCCCACTTCTCTTTCATGACCTCCTTTTTCTTTGTTTTCCTCTTCCATCCTTGTTATGCCACTACAACTTGCAAAAATCCACTTTGGTTTGTGCTAGTAATTTACGTCATCCTTCTTCGTAACACATTTTTCACACTTCGAGCTTGGGAGTACACAAAGACAAGTAGTCGAAATGACTAGTCTTACCTCTTATTTATACTTTATTGATGCCTTAGAGTTCTTCCAACCACGTGTCCTAAATTTCTTCCAAGCACTTTATTTTTCTTCTATCAAACCTTCATGACTTCCCCTCACACTTCACGGTTATAACCTTGGTGCTTCAATACTACTAAACGCCACAAACCTCCCTCGCACGTGTCACTATGTCAAAGTACATAACCTCTACATTATTTACTAAGTAGTTTCCCATGGTGTTTCCTACCTTATGTTATACCACACAATCCTTCCCTTATTTTTGGTCTTCATACTTCTCAACCCACCTTCATAAACCACACGAATTTACACACCTTAGCCATCACGTCACTCGTTCTTTTTCCTTCACACTAATTTTTCCCAACAGTCCACTATCGAAGAATTTTGGTCTCTATGTTCAATATAGTTGCTACTTCACCTCACACAAAAATTTATGTGTGGTCCCCTGTGCATAGAAATTTTTACAATGCAATTAGCTACTTTAGCGCATCAATGCACAACACAAAGTTGAAAATTATGACAAAGGAAACAAATAAAAGGACTAAAGGAAATCTAATCTAATTGGTAATAGTACCTTATATTTGAATACACATAAGCATTATTTATAATAGGGATTCAGCCTACTCCCATTGAAGTAACCCAGTAACCCCATCCCATATAGTGCTTGTAATTGACATGCACCTAAATTGAGGATTTACGAGATGATGTATGGTCCTAACCAATGGAATTTTAGTTTCCTAGGATGGCGTAGAAATATAGAGTCATAAAGAGAGACCATTTTCCCAACCTCAAACTATTTGTTTATGATATGATGATCATGCCATGCTTTTATCGTGCCTTCTTAGTCTTCTGAATCCACCTAGCATGTGATCACCTTTCATCCAACTGCATTAACTTTTCCATGTTCTCTTGTAGTGATTTCTCATTAGCTATTCCTCCTGTGTGCACAATACGTAGGGATGACAACATAAACTCCACTTCCGTAAAAACACCAATAAATTCCATATCACAAATTTTTGTAGGTGGTCATATGCCCATGTGACTTTTTCAGTATTTTTTTTGTCAAATGCTTAGTATTTTTTAAATGCTTAAGTGGTCCCATTAGCTTGAGGGTGATAAGGGGTGGTTTTGTGATGGACCACCATGAATTATTCAAAAAAATCTTGACCATCCGATTCAAAAAAATGTGTACCTCTGTCACTAGTCAATCTTAAAGGACACCCATACCTATTGATTATGTTTTCCCACATGAATCATGCTATTGTAGTTGTTGTGCAGGTCCTTTATAGGCATTGCATCTTCCCACCTTGTTAAATAATCAGTGTAAGTAATGATATAACGTGAACCAGTCCTTCATGCGGTAGGTGAAATCGGTCCTACAAAATCAATCACCCACTTCTCAAATGGTTTTTCGCTAGCTATTGGTCTCAAGGAAATTTCATCCCTTCTTCTTGTTTTACCAAGGCACTTTGGCGATGGTCACGGGACTTGGAAAACTCAATACGATCCTTGTAAATACTTTCCCACCAAATCCTGTGAGTAGAATCTTCCACGGGGTGGCATTCCCCGTAGTGTCCTTCTGCAATCCCATCGTGTCCTTCCTCCATGATTGCAACACATTCATGTTCTAACACACATCAATGTAGAATCTCATCATGGCCTAACTTATATAAATCTCCACCAATTAACATGTAGGGCACAACGCATACAACCAATTGTTTTCTCTCCAAAATCTTCATTTCTTCTGCGCCATACTTGTTTTGAGAAACACAACAATATCCTCTAATTCATAGGGCACGCATCACAACCTAAATAGTTGTGCATCTAACATTGTATCCTCAATGATTTTTATGTCCTCCCCTGAGTCAATTCTTGATAAATGGTTAGGTCCCAAATTACTCTTACTTGGTTTCACAAAACCGTAAAGTTGAATTATTGAAATAATAGGACCCATCTGCATATGCACCCTTGTAAAATGGTCTTGTTCACAAATTACTTCAATTCCATGTGATCTGTGTAGAATATAAAGGGTGTTTTTAGCAATACTAGATACTACTCTGAATTTATGTAGCACATAGATAATTGATAATACCTCGTGCTCGATAGTAGTATAGTTTTCTCTCTTGTTGTCAACTTCCTACTTGCAAAAAAAATAGGGTGATCAATAGTCCCCTCACCATGTTTTGCTAACACTACTCCAATGGTCGTCCCTAAGGCATCAACATGCACATGGAAAGGATTATCCCAAGAAAAGCGTAATATGGGCACAATATCAAATGTTGTGCATTGCGCCTCTCCCCAATGAAATGTACGTCCCTACTTCAACAATCCCTCCAATGGTGTAGAAATTTTAGCATATCCCTACTAAACTTCCAGTAGCACCCCATATGCCCAAGAAATCCATGCACTATGCTCTGGGTGATGGGTTCTCCCAATCCTACAATGACGAAACCTTGGCGGGATCCACCGACAAGAAGCCTTCCTTATATATAGTGTGCCCCAACAGGTTCTAAATGGAGTAGCTAAGAGACATTTCTTGATGTTGATGGATATGAAAAATTACCAACTCCTCTTGAACATTAACCATAGATTGTTTCAATGATCTTTCACTAGTCCATACACCATCCAGGTCATCAAGGTAGACTTGAAGAAACTTATGGATAAAATCACTGAATGCCTAGACCACTATGCACAAAAACATAGCAGTGCATTCTTTAGTCCAAAGGGCATGATCGTGTAGTCAAAAATTTCCCATTCAGTAGTGAAAGCTATCTTTTCTTGGTCCTCCTTTACAATTATAACTTGATAATATCCGAGAAGCCACCCATGAAGGAATAGATCTCACGCCCAGCTACTCCCTCCAAAGATCTCCTTGGTAAAAGGGGTTTGGAAGAGATAAATTACAAATACCACATTCATATCCCTATAATCAACACATATCCTTATCCTTCCATCCTTTTTAATGCTTGTGACTATTGGGATTATCCATTCTAATTCCTCGATAGCTTCAATGATGCCTGATGCGATCATCTTCTCTATCTCCTCCTTGACCCAGATGCATAGATTTGGATTCATCTGGTAAGGTCTTTTTAAAATCAGGTGCACTCCTTCCTTTAGTTTGATCCACATATCTCCTAGAGAGTGGTGAACTCACTTAAGCTCATGGTACTCACATGGAAAAAAATATTAAAACTCCCGCAATAGATCAATGATCTTTGAAACCTCCTTTTCTGACCAATAGTCCCCAATAGTAGCCTCTTTAGGTTCCGCATCTGATCCAATGTTAACCTTATTCATTTTCAGGGGTTCATGGTACGCGCGTGCTTTTTCATCAACACTATCCATTACCTCATGCATACTCATAGTATGGTTAACATTCAATTTCTCCACTTCCTCAACTTCTATCACATAGACTAACTTTCCCTTTTCATTCCACAAGTAGGTGCACTCGATCTACAACTCCTCTAGCTCCTCGATATCAAAACGTGCCTCCAAATCAAGTTCTCCTAATAAGTCCAAAATTCTATTCTCATCTATGGCACTATCTCCCATGATTAGGAACTTTACAACTGTAATGCCTCATTCACCAATCACTTAGTAATTTGATACTTAAAGGTTTGAATTAAGTCATTTGTTATCTCCCACCGCTTTCTATCTCGATGATGTAATTATGATTGAATGTACCATGCACATGCACATCCCTCTAGTGTTGAATAGAACATGTGTACCCATAAGAAAGGAGGAGGTAAAGCTTTCGCGCATTCCATTCAAATCCTCTCACATTCTTAGATATGATCTGAAGTGGATCCTTTCCCATCATATACATAAAGTTTAGTGGGTGTGTTGCTCTTGAAGAACCTAATAGAGAGCACAATCCTCACCTCACGCCATTCTAGAATATTGTCCTGATGTGTCGGCCACCAAAATTTTGTGGTACCACATAGAGTGTAGACAAGCATGTTCCTTATTTTTATCTTGCATCTCCATTAAGCTTCCATGGTATGCAAAAAACACTAGGTTCCCTTCCTAGTAAGCTTGGTAATTGTTTCCCTCCTAGACACCTAAGTGGCGTGCCTTTGTTACTCTAGTAACAGAGCCTCTCAATTTCCACCCAATTAACTCATAAGTCCCATGCACCCAATTGTCACATGCTACACTAGTGGTATCACTCATAGATTAATCATCTTAAAACTAAATAACTCCTTTTATAGGGTGAATCACCTCATGGTCCTTGATAGAGCGCACATAGATTATGTCAGGACTTCTTCTCCCAAGGGATCAGTATAGGGTACTAACTTCCCATCGATCAAAGGGATGATAACTCGGTCCTCCTTGTTTTCTAAAAATTATGTACCCCTTATTTAACCATAGGTCAACATTGTTATTATAACACTAGGGGTGCCCATGTAACGCCGGAAAGTTTTCTCGCCTCACTAGCACCTTGGATAGTGATAACAACATCCTTCAAGACACCAATGGGCATTTCCTTTGTCTTATTAGCCATATATAGTACATTTGAGGATGGTTATAATAGGGGCCTTCCCATTTGATGCCATGCATTTAGAGTGAGAAAATTAACCTCCGCACTTGTGTCTATCAAAATATTTCTTAAGAGCCATCCATCAACTATTGCATTCAAGGTAATCTCCTTATCATAATCAATGGTGTGAGGGGGAAGGTTAGCATGCAAGACCTATCACTCACACTCTCCTCCGATGCATGGTATTTTTCCTATAACCATTCCCCTAGAAGAGGGATGATATTCTCTTGCCTTAGCATTTTGCATACTTCCCTGACTTCATCCAGATCCTTCTGTGGAGCCTCAACACTCTTCCTTTTCTACTCCTTCAGCACTTTGGATCTCTCCTTATAGGCTTTGAATTACATCCATGGTCTCTGATAAACCTCTTTATGATACGTAGGGTCTAGATACTTCTCATGCACCACCTCTTCCCTATTAACCAGCTGCCTTTACTTTGGTATCTCCCTAGTGCTTGTAACCTCGGCTCACGTTGTTACTGACAGTTCTAACTCTGAATCACACGCCACTCTTGGCATCCACCGTGATTCTTCCTTCTTTACGCTTACCATCCCAATTCCCTTTTCCTTCTGTTGTTGTTGGCTCATTTTTTCAAATAACTTTGGGCACTCCTCATACTTGTGTTTCTTTCCACACCAAGAGCATTGTAATAGATCAGGACATTTTCACTTATAGTGCTTCGTAGACCCATAGTTGTAACAAGTTACTGCGTGGGAACTCACTTCTTCTACCTCCGTGATTTCCTCGACCTCAAAATAATCTATAGAAGATTCTCCCATGAGCTCCTCCATCCACTCACCCTCTATAGTGATGATCATCATCCTTAGAACTATTTGCAATGCTGGTCCGGCGCACACCAACATCAATGGCATCATGTATCTGGTCAATCAATCTACAATATTTGGTGTCATGTGTAGTGGAGGTACAAATTTTGTAATAGCAAGACATAGTCTTATGGATCACGTGTTGTAGTAGAGGACACCTACTTGCATCATGGTCTCCATGGAAAATTTCATAGTATACCAACATGAAATGAACTGATCTTTACGGAAAATATCCTTTGCATGCCCCTTTATCTCATAGTTTGTGTGCCATAATTAACTATGAGTATCATGTGGTGAGTTCACAAATAATTTCTTCGAGTGATTTTCCATGGCAGCTATCTAGGCCTCAAGAAATGGATTAAATCTGGTGTTCATGTTTCCTATAGCCTCAAGACACAGTAGCAGCCTTTAAGGCCTCACGTGGGTCTGTGAAAGCCTTATGTGAAATCACTCATCGAGAGGGTTATTAACCCACCAATGAACCACTAAGCATGTTGAGATGGATGAATATCATAAGATAATTTTGATAAGAGATTTTTAAAATGTGCATCATACTCCCGCACACTCTCTGCCATTCCTTGCTGAATTTATTTCAATACACTGATGCTCTTCTGTTTGAACTCAAGAATGTGGAACTCTGCCAAGAATGCATCATGCAGTGTAGTGTAATCCACCACCATCTAGTTTGGGTCATATTTCTAGTACTAGATATGCATGTGCCCTTGTAATGTGGTTGTAAATTGACTTGCTTTCCTCTCTAGGGAAATGATTCCCTTCACACGCCATAGTAGCTCACACTTATGTACATGTTCTGCAACATCTTCCACACCCTTGTAATCAAGAAAGTGTAGGGACATTTCATAAAACACCTGTTGAGGTAGTTGAGGTCCTTTCCCTCCGGCTTTGAGGCCTTGATAGACTCTACCACCTGATCCACCTAATCCACTAGCTCCTCCAGATCCACTAGATCCTCCCACAAGGTAGGCAAAGGGCCTAAATCGCTAGCATCTTGCATCCCCAATGTTGCACTAAATTGTACGCTAATGGTTTGTGATAATCTTGATCCACTTCCTAATGTGCTTCCCACACCTACTTGAGATGTGTTTTAAAAAGCAACCCCAAACGCACCACCATATCATCTAGATTAGTCTGGAAGCCCACCCGAGGTGTGCACAGGTGTCGAGCCCTCCTTTATGTGAGATTTGTGAGAATGTTCTTTATCAACATGGTGATGCAATATAATCATAAAATAAGTGCATTCATCATAGGATCCTAGATGCAAGCTTTAACTCCTAATTTAATACATTTCAAGTATAGATTAACATGATCAACTAAATGGAAGTAGAATCAACCATGAAATAACATCAAGAAAACCAATAACACACAAATGAACATAAGGGAAATGCACAGATCAAGATCCATCACATGAGTGTTTCAGAATCTCTTCATTATATTGATAAGCCAAAATAAATTAGCCAAGATTACATTAAAAATTTCCATCCACGAAAGTGTTTATATTAGCAATAATTTTTTTACATCACAGAGCTCTCTGTTACACACATTACACAATACCTCTCTCTCTCGAGTCCTATTCTTTCTTATTCTCACTATTCACTATCTCCTTTTTTTTTCTCTATAAATACCCTTTATCTCAAGCATACGAAGGAATATTCTCTTAACCATCCATCATCACCTACAAACGCCTAATGGAATCCTTTCATCATTGCTCTACCACTACCTAGGAATCTATCATATGTTGCCATGAGCTTCCTTAACTTGATTTCCTTTAGTATGCATGTGCCAGCTAATCCTTAACAACCTCAACTCCTTATCCTTTCATGATAACCGTAATGATACCCTGGAATATCATTTCCTTGAGCTGCAAGTCTCCATAGCTTATCCACATATGTATCTAGTCACTTTTCCATTTTCTCCCTACGCGCATCTTTTCTTGTTGTCCAAAACTCACTAAGTCCTGAATCCATCCTACCCTCGGTGTGAGCCTTCATGCCTCTCCAAGGACTACTTCCATGCGTGCCTTCACACCCTTCTTCCACATGCCACAAGGAATTGTGCCTTAGGTACTTAGTTAATTTTTATGGGTCCAAAAATGATTCAAAGAAACTATCTATATACCTAGCAAAACCTTTTACCACTTCATGCAGAGAATGGTGGATGGGTGACTCAAAGGAGGTGAGGATGTTGTTTCCTCATTAGTTATGGTAATAATACAAGAACACTCAAAACAAATCCAATATTGGGATTCTTATGAACTTCATTCACAATTATTGGAGATAAAGGAAGACATATTAGATGAAAACTTGGAACCAAAAATTTCCCTTTCACAATGAACATAGATCCAAATTAAGTGTATTTTCCATAATATCTCCACAATTCACATATTTTTTCCTCATAAATGCCCCTTGAATTCATTAATAAAAGAGTATCTAGTGGTAAATTTTCTCAACCTAGATACAAAATAATTACCTATCTTTCTAAGGAAGACATTGGTAATTAACAGTTGTGTTTTCTTGTGTTTGTGCATGGGCAAAATTCACCTGAAAACATGAAAATTATACCCTAGTGCAAAAATATTTCATTCCATACCTTTCCAAGACACCCCCTAGATCAACCTACCCCTTAGTGTCAACTATATTATATTCCTCCAAAGTTCATCCGTTAATGTCATCAGTCCCCCCTAGGTGATTTAGGAAAATCAAAATCATTCAAGTGCCTTTGGAGCAGTTATTTTCAAGGCAAGTTTTCAAGCATACTTAGAAAAGGCTCTCATCAACCTTTCAAAGCTAATTGTGCCATCATCAAAGTAGTTTTGAATAATAATACTCATCATGTAGGTTTATCTAGGAGATAAAAACACCATGGAACTGATTTAGGAATATTTTAGAAAGTTTCGGAGGTTTAGGAGCCAATACACCAAAAGCGGGTTTTGAGGCCGAAGGAGCTAATACCGTAAAAAATACCTAATCTTCAAGGAGTGATTCTAGGATCTTCAGAATGAATTAAGAGACAAACAAGATATCATTGTAAATTAATTATATTTCCCTACATGGTGGAGAAAACATATCATCTTCAAGTACCATGCATTTTTTAGGCAAACTCATTTTTTTAATGCACAACGGGTAATCCAAGAAAAAGGATATTTTTAGGGGTTTTCAGTCAGAATCAAGACATTGGACCCCAAAATTCTTCTCAAAATTTCATTTCCATAGAAAATAATATAAGTGCTCGAAAACTCATCCAGGAGCTCAAGTTATGACCTTTTCAAGTCGGCTCTCAAGGTACGATCTTCGGTACTTAACTAAATTTTCAAAGCGATAAGTGGGATCACCAGGCTAAGGCACAATTTTATGTCTCCATTTAACCTTACCAAAGGGACATGAGGTGAAAAAATTGCAACCTACCCCCATTTAACCTTTTGGTCACTAATACGACCATCTCTTGGCCCCCAGGTGCTTCATTCTAGCCCCCTCCTCCACTTTCCTCAACAAACCAACACCCACCACTTGTCATGATAGGGGAAAGGAAAAATTTTATGTCCCTATTGCACCTTTCCAAAGGGACATGAGGTGAAAAAAATTCACCCCACCCTTTCCCTTCACATTCCAAGCTATAAATACCAAGGACTTAGCCATTTTTACATTTTTCATCCCCCACACCCTTCGTATGCTGCCAAAATGCTGGAAATTTTTTTCTAGAGCTTGAATCCACCATTTTGTCCTTGAATAATCTCATGAAGGCTTCCATGATCTAAAAGAGAAAGAAACATGAAAAAATCCAGATTTTAAACAAACAAAAATGAGATTTTTGCCTGAAGAAACCCCAAAGTCCGTGAAGAAGAATCGCTTGTATCTCACAAATCGAAAAACTGATCGATGTGCCATCTTTTGAATTATTATAGTTTTATAGGTGCCCTAAGGAACCAAATGGAATTTTTGTTTCATGCACGCCTCAGTTTTTACGGTGGAAAAACCTCAATTTCCCTATAACAAAAATTAAAATTTTAAAATCTCATTTTCTAGACACTAGATCAAGCTGAAATTTCAGAGGTGCATTGAAGGGAAGAAACCTATATCAAAAATTTTAGTTTTGTCAAAAGCTCGAGGCCCAAAACCCCTCTTTCCAAAACTAGTAAACCTCCTAAATGGGCATTTGCTATTTTTGGAAAGCCTATGCAGAAAGTGGTTCCAACAAGGGGTGCACGAAAGTGGTCTAGAGGAACAATCTCAATGGGTAGAGCTGAAAAAAGGTTAAAAATTTTCACTTACTAAAAATAGTAAGTTTCCTCTATGGGCACTTGCTATAATTATTAAGTCATCTCAAAGAACATTTTTAGTAGAAGAGGTGTACAAAGGTAATCGAGAAGAGCTAACTTCACTCAACGAGGTCGGGAAAGTTGAAATTTGACACTCACTAAAAATAGTAAGTTGATGTTTCCAGTACATTGAAGTTTCCTACGAAGCATGAAGTTCAAGTTCACAACTTGTTCCATTTTCCCATTCATGTGTGTAATCAAAAGATCAAAGGAATGGTGGTTTTTCATGGCTTGGATTGGTTGTTCGCAAAGTGGGAATTCTTCACTGTTATCCATGGAGTCTCCATCAATGTTCGAGGCTCACCTTCTCAGTGTGTACAGACCATCTGGACTCCGCCCAAGAGATCTCAACAATGTCTTTTAACACTTATTTTATGGTCTAGATTGTTTGTGAAATGTGTTCAAGGAGTTTGTGGTCATCATTATTTAGTGTCTGAAATGCACTCCATCTAATATTTCTAATCAGTATAGTATTGTGTCCATCATAGATTGGTTTTTGTCTTTAATTGATTAAAAGGGGATCTTCGTGAGTGGTGCTCATGGTCACCAATGAATTCATTCAATAGTTTTTTAAAAACTTAGTTTGAGGTGTTCATGCATCATCCAAAGGAATTTTATTTTGCTATGATACATTCAAGGATCTATATTTATTGCTGCATTGGATCATGACATTAGATCGGTTAGGTAGTGAGGTAGATCGGTGTGGTGGTATTGTCATGTAAATGTGCAACAAGAAAATTTCCAATTTTCAAGCATGACAACGATACCCCTGTGTCAATTTTTTCAAATTTTACCTTTCTAAGACACCCCAGGTCTACTTGTCCTTAACACCAAGCCTTACTTAGTCCATGTAGTAGCCCTTAATTTTATTTCCATCCAATTCCCCTAGGTTATTTAGGAAATCAAAGTAATTCCCCTAGGTGATTTTAGGAATTTGTGAAGAATGCCAAGTTTTGGGTAATTTTTGGAAGGTCTACCACTACCCTTACTTGGACTAGTGCACCCCCTAGAGTGGAACAAAGGATAAAAAATCACCATGGAGGAGTATTAAAGTGCTAAAAATATTGTGGAGTTGATTTTGGAAGATTTAGGGAAGTTTAGGAGGTTTTGGAGCCGATTCAACGAAAGCGGGTTTTTGGGTTTGAATGAGCATGCATCGTGAAAAGGAACCTGAACTTCAAAGAAAGATTTTGGGAGCTCCATAGTGATTTAGAAGAAAAAAAAATTACCTATGGAAATAATTTTCAATGCTCTACATGATGTAAAAATGAGACTCCTCGAAACCCCATACTTTCTTCTAGGCAGCTCATTCTTTTGGCACAAAGCTGGAGGTCCCAATAAACAATGAGACATTTGGAGGTGTTATAATCATAATTGAGCCTTAGGACCATCACCATTCTTCTAAAAATGCATTTTATAGTAAAAATAATATAAATAAGCACCTAAAAACTCATCCAGGAGCTCAAGATATGGCCTTCACAAGTCGGCTCTCAAGGTACACTCTTCAACACTTAGTCAATTTTTTTATGGGACACGTGGCAACATGTGGTTAAGGTGCATTTTCATGTCCCTTATGTCCCTTTTTCAAAGGGAAAAATGGGACACAAAATTGCGCCCAACCCTTTTTAGCCCCTAGAACACCAATGTGACCTCCTTGTCAGTTAAGCCCCCGAGAGCTAAGTTTGAACCTTCCCTCTCCCTGCATGGATGATCACCAAGTATTGCGATGAGGCGCGAAGAGGAAATTGATGTCCCCTTCATACCTTTTTCCAAAGGGATGAAAGGGACACAAAACATGCCCTCCCCCCTCATTTCCACATGGTTTCTCATATGACCAAGTCTCAACCCCTGTGAGGAGAAGGTAGTCAAAATAGGTACCTAATCTTTGTCGATGATTGCAGGAGCTATGTAAGGAGTTAGGAGGAAAACAAATACTCAACATAAATATTATAAGATCCTCTACATTTTTAATATTCATATTTTTCAAAAAACACTTTGTGCTTCCTAGGTAAGTTCATTTTGAGTGGGAACACTCAGTGATCCCAAGGAAGAATGTCATGTTTGAAAGAGTTTCAAGAAGAATCAGAAGATTAGACCCATTGCTACCATTTTTCCATGATCAGATGAGGATTAAACATTAAAAATTTGCAAAAATAATGGATCGAAATGGTGAAGAAACTAATTTTTTTTTTAAAAACCCCAAAGTCACCAGACGAAGATTCATTCATATCTTTCAACCGTCCAATGGATTAAGATGCCATATTTTGTAGAATTCCTCATTTTTCAATATGATCAAGATGCAAAAAATGGGAGGTCAAATAATTCCCTAAATCATTTGTTTCATAAAAACCTCATTTCATGCCCTAGCTCACATTTGTTAGATTTCTCGACAATCTGACAATTGGATCGAGCTAAAAACTTGCACATGGACTCCAAATGAAAAACCTATTGCAATGGAGTTGATTTCATCATGATCGAGAAAAATCTAGACCTACAAATTTCAAGCTCCATTAATGGCTGCCACCACAAAGATCAGACTTGTGCTCAAAGCTTACTACTTAGGAAAAAAATTTAAATTTTATTTCCATGTATTCTAGTGGGTAAAATCAAGTGAAATTCAGAGGACAAGATCGTGATGACGAGACAATTCTAAAATATGTTTTTTTGTCATGAACCTAGCACTAGAGACCTACTTTCCAAAAATAGTAAGCTTTCCTACATAGGTTTGTTATTTTTGGTTAGTCGTCATCAGAAGTAGTGGCGGCAAAGAAAGTGTGCACCGAAGATGATCATGAGGTCAGAATGATAGTTCAGAGCAGAAAACAAAGAAAATGACCACTTTCTAAAAATATTAAGTCTCCCATCTGGGAACTTGCTAAAAATAGTAAGTCACATTCAAGGGGAATTTTTGGCAAAATGAGATGCAGGGGGATAATCATTTAGGTCAATATCACCATTTGGGGTCTAGAGAGGAAAACTCCAACACTTACCAAAGATAGTAAGTTTCCCTTTCCAAATATAGTAAGTGTCAAGGAAACATGAATTTCAAGTGCACAGGTTGGTCTAATTTCTCAGGTGTGATCAATCATGAAGAGATGGTGGTTTTTCATGGTTCAAACAATCATCTCATATTACAGAATAAGACATCCATCATAGTTTCAAGGATGTACTCATCACTTATGCAAGCATATGTATCATTCCAGAGGAAAGTGGAACATAACAGTGTCACAGAGAATCATCGTGAGCATGGTCTATGGGTCATCTTGAACTCACTTTGGGCAAGTCTCAAACAATGTTTTTAAACACTTATCTGATGGTTCAAGGGGTCTATGCATCATAGAGTTTACGGTCATCATTAGATGGGGAAAATTATTCAAAGTTATTCAAGGGAGCAATCTTCATCAGTGTGGAGGATCACCAGTGTCAGAAATCTTCGCTCAAATTTCATGATTGCATCAAGGCATTCAAGCAGTTCATCGCGAGGAGTGATTTCCCTTCATCCCTTCCCTCCTCCTCTCTTTCCCTCTCTTCTTTCTCTCTCTATTCTAATTCTTCGTTGGGCCTCATCATTGTCTTTTGTCTTATTCACTTAAGTGACTTATTTTAATATTGTAAAAGTATTTTCTCAAATTATAAGAGAAATACTTAATTGATGGAAAATAAAAAGTCACAAGTGGAATATGAAACACGAAGAGTCATATGAGGGAGGTGAAGGGTCAAGTTCAAAGTGTATAAATTGGGATGGCTTCTCCATTCCAAGGGATTTTGAATTTTGAATAACTTTTACTCTATAGCATTGTGAATTGTGATAGCTTGGTTGAAGCTTTGTATTCATCACTTCACATAAAATAAAATCTACACTTCTTCTATTTTTATTTCTTGTTTTTCCTCTATTTCCTTCTTGTATGCACTTTGTAAGCATGGTGATCAAAGAGATATTTGAATCTTTGATGAATGAGCCTTAGAAAACTTTTTTTTATGTGGGTTTTGTTTGTCTCACTAACCACTTAATTTTCACTTTCTTCTATATTGGATGTTGAACTAGTTCGGTTCTTGGGTGTGAAGCTTTGCAATATACTCATGGTAGCAATCTTCCTTGTCTAATTTCCCCCTTTCTCCTCAATGATGTAATTTTCTCCCTTGTACCCGTATACAAGAACTTTGCCATAGGTTTAGTGGAGTGTCCATGTGTGATCCCCAACTAATTTGGCCACCCACAACATTTAGATAGGATTAGGATTAGTTACATTCAATAATGGGAGTTGTATCATTCAATGCAGAGGGGTGTAGCCCTGTGAACGTTGGTGGAGACACCTAATTTGTCTACCCAAATTTTTTTATCACCAATAGGTAGTTTCTACATCGATATCATTCTCTCTCTCACTCTTCTTTCTCTCTCTTTTCTCCCCCCACTTTCTCTCTCCTCCATGTTCTAATTCTTCTTTGGGGTTGCACTTTTTCATAATGCCTTAATTAATTAAAAATGACTTTATTTTTCAATGTAATAAGTCACCCTTAAGTTATAAAAGGGGACTTAATATTTTCCTAAGAATGAAAAAAGGTCATAGGTTTTGCGAAGGCATATGAAAAGTCATGTGGGGGGTAGACAGATATTTCCAAAATTTTATAAATTATATAGACATCCTCTTTCCAAAGGGTTTTCATTTCTTTTGTGAATTCATGAGAGAGTATTCCTTGTGAAGAATAAAGAGATAGATTTTCTTTCACTTCTTATCTCCATATTATTCCCACCCTTACAATGTACAATTTTGCTCAAACATAAATAAAAGGAGTTTCTACCTTTTTTGGATAGGGGATTTGTTGATACTTTGTGCTCACAAATATTAACTGGTCTTATTTTCATTTGCTTAATTGTTTCTTCTAAAACTAAGTGTCTTGGAACTTATGATTGATGGGTGTAGGACTTCTATTTTCTACCTACAACATTAATCCCTTTCCCTTTTTCTCACTCCCTTTCCCACTCTCTAAGAAAAGTCCTCTGTAGAAATAAATTGCAATCTTTTACCACGGGGTCAAGTGGAGTGCCCCTATTGGATCCTCGATTTGCAAGGCCACAACAACAACCACATTTCACATGTGCATGTAAACAAAGATCTATACCATTCAAGTAGAGGGACTTAGATTCCTAGAGCATTGGCAAGAAGTCCACCAATTTTTCTATCTGATAAATTTTCTTGCCAACAATTTTTTGGCCCACAATGGGGTAGACTTGGCAGCATCTACACCCAAAATATGATCACAAGATCTAAAATATAAAAAATATTCAAATATTCTAAAAAAAAAAATTGAAAAATTGAAAAAACAAAAAAGGAGAATTGATTGGATTCCATCGTTGAAAGACTCTTTGCATTCCCGAGTGACCCTTCATATTCCGCAGCTTCTATTGTATTCCCATTTTAGATTTCCCAAAAAATGGCTTAAAAAAGGTATACTAGGTTGAATAGGTTGCGAGGAATTGTTGAGCCTATTTTCGAGGCTTTGCAAAATCTAAAAAATCAAATCAGAGATAATCCATACTACTTTTCCCGAGCCTCATCCCCATCTGATTCATCAAGTGGTACTCATGGTAATCCCATTCAAACTATTGTTGATACTCCCCTGAAAATTATCCCATCTTTTAACCATCATTGAGCATTAAGTTCCCGAGTGAAGAAGAATGAGAACCAGAAGAAGTATTTGAAGAAGAATTTTTAGAAGCAAGAGTCTAAGCGTAAATAGAAACAACAATGGTGAATGAAGTAGAAATACCCCAACCTATTGTTCCATGGGGAAGGAATACAGGCCCTCTTTCTCTCACACCACCTCTTCATGATCTACCAATGAGCTCCTGTAAGAAATTTCCAAAGTTCAAAGGTGACGACACACAACTCCCTAAAGAACACATATCTTCCTTCACCACATCATGTGAGATTGTTGGAATCGAACATGAAGACATTTTTGTAAGATTGTTCATGGAATATCTCCAAGAAAAAGTAGCATAATGGTTCTACCTCTTTCCCTCCAGATCAATCACTTGTTGGGAGGACATCAAAACCAAGTTCGAAGAAAGATTCAAATCTCTTCAAGAGTGTCAAGATCTCCTCGTTCAACCGGTACAAATGAAGAAAGAGGTAAAGGAGACTATGAGATATGTTTTGGCCCATTTCAATAGGTTGTTCAAGAGAATACCAGATGATGATTCACCATCCGAAAATAACGCGAGAAGATTCTTTATTAATTCCCAATCACTTTGAAGGTAGGATGGCCATTAAAGTTGATGATTTTATCCTATCTAGAAAGATAAAAACCCTTCAAAGGGTAAGGCTCAACATCATAGAGATGAAAGAACGGATCCATTTTTACATAAATTAGCAAATGAAATGACATCATTGAAGAGGGAAATTTTTGAATGAGTATCTCCTCAAAGAAATAATAGAAATCAGATTACAGGAGCACCCCAAAGGCTTTCCTTGGAGGCTCCGCCATCAATGAAAATTGTAGAACTCAAGAAAATGAATAGGATCTTGAACAAGAAAATGAAGGTGGTGATTTCCTAGAGATTGAAGAAGTATAGAGCGAAACACAAATCATATTATGTGAGTATTATGGAAGTGATGAAGATGATGAAAAATATGCACCTAGATTCTCGGTGCAGTGTTCACTCATTTTCAATCTGAAAAGGGAGTGTCTTCCTCCACTTCTACAAATAAAAATAAAACTAAATATCCTCTTGTGGTGACTCCACAAAAAAAATTAGTCAAGGATCCCCACTCCCACCTAACATGGAGTCCACATTGGAGAAACCTGATCCCATGACAAGCAAAAAGTCACCCATTATTCCAAGTAATTCTTTCAATGCCTCTTCTAACTCTAAAACCACTCCTGCAAACTCTAGTACTTCAAAAGTTCCTAGTGTACCTTTCAAAATAATCTCCATTTCCTAAACATCTACCCATGCTTCCAAGCCTATCCTAATTCCCAAACAAGGAAAATTTTAGTGGCGAATATTCATTAATTCATAAATATTCTAGTTTTTGAAATTTGAAATTGGTGAATTTTTCAGTACCAACTAGGACCAGTTCACAAAAATTTTGGGGTACAAGTCAATTTTAGGGGTTGGTTCACCAAGGAGTTTACACCAATAGCTTAACTAATCTATCATTCAAATTTCCCTTAGTGTGAAATTAAAATATGCCAAATTCACCTCATATATATATATATATATATATATATATAATTTAATATATATATATATATATATATTTATAACTCATTATTCATAGTTCCAAACATCCAACTTTCCCTTCCATAAAATTATAATTATCAAATATTCCTCACAAATTCACAATTACTTTATTGATCGTCATCGAACAAACGACCGATCATCGGATATTTCCTTTCTACTTTCAAGGTAATTTAATTTTTTTGTAGAATTTTAAGTGTGTAAATTTTCTACCGACTTTTTGCATAATCCATACGAGATAAACCGACAGATACAAAATTCTTCTAGGTAACATACAATATGCTTACCTTTCGGTAGCATAAAGTATGCTACCGGTCGGTAGTATATAGTATGCTACCGATCGGTAGTATATTGTATGCTACTAGAAATTTACATATTGCAGTATCTCATGCATGCATCGGATAATATCATATAATATGCTACTTGTCAAGTAACATGTAGTATGCTACCATTGTAGCATGCGATATGCTACTAACTAGTAACATGTGGTATGCTGTTGGTAGCATACTACATACATGTTGCAAGCCGGTAGCATAATGCATGTTACCAACGATAAAGATACTACATGTTGTCGGCTAAAGTAGCATCTTTATGTTTCGTCGTTATCATGTTGAATGCTTCTTATCGGTAGTATGCGGTGTGCTCTCGATAGGTAGAAAAATTTTCATTCTAAATTTGGTTTCATTTACAAATTTTAAAATATGGTTTATATTTTGATTAAATTGATCTATTTTAAAATTTATCATGGATAGGTACAATGGATTCTCTGAACAATCAACAAAAGGTAGGTAAACTAAAAAGAAAAAGTAGCATATTAAATTTTTTCAGCCAACCAAAAAAATGAAGACCCAACATGCATCATCTAGAAACATTAGCACAGGTACTAGTAAGTTGTAATAGATTATCATAACATTTTTCCTCTTTTTCTTGATTCGGTTTATTTTTTAATATATTTGTAACAATCAAAAGATTTTTGTTTTTGAATACAGAAACCCCTATTGTTAATTTATTTACTATGAAACAATAAAGCAAGACATAAACCCTAAAGAAATAATTATTTCATTAGATGAATATATAATTGACCTAGACATGCTAGAGATAGAATATTTTCCTAATTACTAGATTCATTCAATACATGAATTTTCACAAGAAAATACTCCAACAAAAGATGATATTGACAGGACCCTTAAAAAAATTATGAGAAAGAAGAAAACATCCTAGACAATAGGAAGGTCTTTTCAGGTAGATTGGGCAGAAAAATACCCATTCATTGAACCTATACAACCAGATAATGGTAGTGATACTCCTAAATAATGTAGATGTACTATTTATGGTTGGAAATTGGGTAAAGAACATAGAATGCAACTTAAATTGGACACTATAGAGAAACATTATGGCAAAGTATATTACATAGTCACTGAAAATGATGGAAAAATAACAAATACTCATAGATGGAAAACTACAAAAGAGTGCATGCATGTAAGATATAAGGAGGAGTATGACAATAAGATGAAACACACTCAAAAACTTCAGGAGAAAGGAGGAACCATTAATGAAAATTTTGGAAAAGTTGCAAATGAAAATCTGAAGGTAAAAACTACCCAGCTTTTAACCATATTCTTTATTCTTAAAATGGGCAGACCAATTTCAAATTTTTCAGAATATAAGAAATTGTTCAAGTTCAATGGGTTTCTAAACCTTCCACATTCACATTGAGTAGATAAAAGTGTTTGGGAGATGGTGAGACATCTTGCGATGATTGAACAAGAAGATCTGAAAGAAAACATCAAGAATGCAAGTTTCATCTCCCTTTCAATTAATGAGGTTACAATTGTTGAAAACACTTCTTGGGTTTTCTTGCATGTATATACTTTTCGAACCACACAAGGACACATCTGTTATTTGTTCATAAAATATAAGAAAATTGCAATGCTGAAAATATTTTCAAATTGGCTATATCTAATTTGAAGGACATAGCAGGAATGGATAATTATTCTATAGCTACAAAGCTTATTTCTATTGGTGTTGATGGTGCATCAGTGATGCAAGGTCATAGAAATGGTTTATGTGTGTGTCTCCAAACATATGTTGCTTCTTATATGATTCTTAGACTACTTAAAAATAGGCATGTCGTTTTGTGTTTTTATTTCCTGAAAGTTCTTGTATTGCATCAAGATATTCCCAAAGAGCCATATTAGTCTTTTTCGCCAAATACCCAGATGCCCAAAATTGTTATATTCTCATTAAGGGATTTATCTGCGGGAAATTTGTATTTAATTATTTTAAGCCCCGTTTGAGGCTATTTGTGCTCTGTTATGATCGAACATGTCATTATTCCCATGTACCAGAAGGGTTTTAACTAGGAATAAGTTTTGGGCTTTATTTATGACTTTTGGCAATTTTTTGTGTTTTTGTGTTGTCCCGTTTTGTTTTCTGTGAAATTTCTCTGGAACAATTCCTTTGCCGGGTAAGCCCGATTCTTGGCTTGGAGCAGCTGGAGAACATATACGCACATTATCTCTAGAGGAGGTCACCATCGAGGTCTGGATCACTGGAAAAAATGAAGTCGTGCACAGAAAAGCCCCTGCGGGGTTGGGCACATTTTTGGAAAACAAAGGATTTAAGCTGCAATGGGAAAAATAGAAGCAACAGGCAAGGTGGGAATTTTGTACCTACCTAGCAGGGTACTTTTTCCCATGATATAAAATTCACTTAAGCTGCAGTGGGAAAGTTAGAGGCCGCAGGCAGTGGGAATTTATTGCTTGCCTTGCAGGGTAAAAATTCCCATGGTGAAATAAAAGAAAAGTGACTTAAGTGAAATCATGGGATTTTATTGCACACTTGCAAGGTAAATAATCACATGGTCAAAGTAAAATCACTTAAGTGGATCATGGGATTTCGGGGCTGCCTTGCAGGGTAAAGAATCTCATTCTTATAAATTCTTAAAAATATAAGTATATTGTGCAAAAAAGTATGCCCCATTTAGGATAGATTTAATGATTTTGAAGCATTAAATCATTAAATTAAATTTTATTTTCAAATGGCTATGGTCAAGCCACACTTTGTGAATCTTAAGTGAAGTGAAGTGTGAATGATTAAATTGGATTAATTTAATTTATTGGATGGCTGTCCTTAAACATGTTATTTTTAAAGAGAGAAGAGCATGATTTTTTTAATTAATTAATTGCCGGAATAGGAAGGGCAATTATTAATTATAGAATTATGAGGGTTATATAAGCATGGGCTGACATAAGGGTGAATTATTCAATTCATAGGTAAAGAATTATAGCCAAGAGGAAAAGTGCACCCCATTTGAAGAAGGATTTTGCTCGAAAAAGGTGAAAACCAAGGCTAAAAGCTTCCAATTTTGGCGCATGCATTGAAGGAGGTTGATTTTTGTCTGCATAAGTGTTTACATAAGTGATACATGTGCTTAGGTGAAGTTGGAAAAGTTCATACTCTCTTTATGTGCAAATTAAACATCAATTTTTGGGGCAGCAGGCTTGAAAAGTGTAGATTTTTACAATTAAAATTCACTATGCATGCTCCAGTTGCCATCTTTGTCTGAATTAATTGCAGGAGTTAGATACAGGTGCTTTTATAAAGAAAAGGAACTTATATCAATGTCCAATACATTGAATATTTCCTCTGAATCTGAAGGATTATCTAGATCTACACCAGTTTTGAAGAATTCCAATCAAATAAGAAGAAAAAGAATTGTTCAGACAAAGATAGACAAAGCTATGGCAAAGAAAGATGAAAAAGAAAGCATAACAGAGTCATGCATCACTTCTAAATTTACAGATATTGGAGATACGAGATCTAGGATCGGAACCTCTTTCTCGAATTGATAGATATATCCGAGCGGGAAAGACTTCATTCATGTGTGCAAGAAAAACTTCACTCATGCTTGCAGATTAAAAGCAATGGAATTATTCGAGTTGCAGCTTTTCCATCCACAACCCAGTTGCCAAAGTTTGTTATGTAGGTGCAAATCCATATCCAGATGTAGATGCAGATGCAGATGTAAATCTATATGTAGATCCAAATCCAAATCCAGATCTCATAGTTGCAAAAAGATTCCGATAAAAAGGCTTCATCCTCTTGTTTCGAATGCAGCCCGTGAAGAATTCAATGCGTGGAAAATTCCTTCCAAGATCTTGTGCATGTGCTCTCATCTTTTAGTTGAATCCTTCATTGAATTTGCATTCACCTAGAGTGATTTCCAGAATTTTTAATTGCTCATATGCAATTAAAAATAAGGATGATGAGTTATCTACTAAACATTGCATTAATGCATGTGCTGGAGAAGAACTGAAAAAACTTCAAGGATAAAAGAGAAGACAAGGTGAAGGAAAAATTCCAGCTTGCTTCCAGATCCAGCTACTCCCAGATCTAGTTTGGTGAGAATCAAAGGCAAAAGAATCAGCTGCATGTAGACATGAAAAAGGACAAGACTGCAACTTTCCTCTTCCTTCTTCTTTCCTCCGACAAAGTAATTGAGCGATCAATTAAATTATACAACTTAAGTGATTGGTTTAAAAGCCATTACTTGAAGAAGTCAACTACTTGGAGATAGGTGGCAGACGTGCAAAATAGAAGGTTCTATTTTTAGTTGCAAATCATGCATGTCATGCAAAAAGGAATTCCAGGGGGGAGATTGCCAGTTGTTTCCTTTCCCACTTCCACATGTGCCAGTTTAGCTAAAAGCTTCCGACTTGCAATTGCCCCTCTACATTCTATCAGTAGAGGAAGAACCTTTGGATTAATCATCGAAATTTGTAAGCAGCAATCTTGTGTTCTACACTTTGTGTTGAACCCCTGAGAGCCACTTGGAGCAAAGGAATACAAAGGAGTAGGTTTCAGGAGAACTTTGTGTCACGGTGTACTATGTTTCTTGCTTTTAATCTTAGATCTCTTAATAAACTTTGTGTTATTTTAGATCTGGATCTAGAGCTACCTTTTTTTAGAATTATGTGTTTATATCTATTGGATTCTTCTATGTGCATGTAATTTAGCTCTGCCATCTACTGATTGGGATGCACATCTTCCCCATTTCTTCTATGTGTTTATGTAATTACCTTCTTCTATAACTTTCTTTTCTTTAAACAGCTACTTACTTGCTGCAGAACTATTCAATTATGGTTCATGAACTGAGTAGTTAAAGTAAAACCCCATTTAGATATTAGCATACTTTAATTGAAAAATCTGACACGGGAGCCTCACTAGTAAATGAGGGAGATTTATCTCATGACTGCCTAGGTTTTGTGCTATGCAAAAATCTAGCAACAGCTTTTGGCGACTCTACTTTTGAACAACTATCTTTGCAGATCAAATCTTATATATTGAAGATCAAAGTTTTTTCCATACAAATATCAACCTGGCTGAACGTCCATTCACCCGATCCGTGAAGGCACAAGGAAGGATTGATCATTTCTTCAGATTGCAGGAGTAATTCAATTTCAATCATCCTCCTCAAGTTAGAAGCCGCAGATCTAGTCTCTCACTAGGAAGGAGAGTGCACGCTCATCCAGATCTGGATCGTCTTCAGTATAATCCGGCGGCTGGAATTATTCACCAAGTCTACACAAGAAGAAGACGTGCCCCGCTCATCATGCAAAACCAGATAGTACCTATTCCATGGGTGTAGCCTTTGGACCTCTGAATCTGACTCCTCCTATGCATGATCTACCTAAAGGGATGAGAAATAATTTTCCAAAATTCTTTGGAGATGGCAAGCAAAATCCAGATGACCACTTGGCTGCATTTTTCATATCCTATGGAGTGCTTGCAGTCAAACATGAAGATGTATCTGTCCGGATCTTCATAGAAACTCTACATGACTTGGCTGGAGAATGGTTCTACCGGCTAGCTCCTGGCACCATAACCAACTGGACTACTATGCGGGATGCGTTCCTGAAAAGATTCAAGGTAGTTGAAGATTCCAGTTACATTGATTACTCACTCACTCAGTTGAAGAAGGAACCACATGAGCACATGCGGGATTTTATTCCAAATTCCAAAAATTACTTGTACAAAATTTCAGCTTCTACTTCTCTGAATGATGAGAATCAAAAGGTGTTCTTCATCAATGCTTTACTTCCTGAAGTAAGCTATCAATTGCGAAGAGCACGTCCTGCTGATTTGTTAGCAGCTCAAAACATGGCGGTTGAAATTGAAGATGACCTCATCATGGCTGGAAAGATAAAGAGCAACACTTCTAGAGCTGAAAGTTCATCCTCTACTACTACTTCCAATTCACTACTTGCAAAATTTAGCAAATGAGATGATGCAAATGAAGAAACAAATGGCTCAAATGGCTCAAGGCAACAATACTGCCCCTGCTCATAATTTCAACAACAACCGAAACCGCATTGCTGGTTCCCAAAGATTAGCAATTGAAGCTACTCCCAGAAACAATGTGGAGATGAATGAAGAAGACCAGGGAAGTCGATTTGCCGATCAACTCAAGGATGATGATTTTATAGGACTCTTTGGCAACTCCAATATTAATTACCTAAACTACAAATATGAACATGAGTATGAGGAGCTTCTTGAAGACAATCATGGTCATGCATATGCAATACTTACAAGATCACAAACTCGCCAAGTTGAAGCATTAGCTGACGAACAAAGAAGAGGCAGCCCTTTGCCTTCTTCCTTAGCTCCCGGAAGTAAGCATGCAAGTTCTTCATCTCAACCACAGAAAGCGGCTCAAGTATCTGAATCTATTTCTTCTTTTGAAATTATTGATCATGTTAAGAAAACTAGAGTTAAAATGTCAGAAGTTGAATACTTAAGAGCCTTTCCTGAGCAGTTAAATAGGCTAGTCAAATCTGTACAATCACTAGGACAATCCAATACATCAAAAGACCTTTTGCCTAAGCCCAAGGATACTCCTCCCTAGAACAACATTGCAGTGGTTAAATCCTCATCATCTTCTGAAAGAGTAGAACCTTTCTATGTCTCCTTATTGCTTAATGGTTTCAAGTTAAGAAACTACGTTTTAGATTCAGGTGCATCTGACAATGTCATGCCAGCTAAAGTTGTAGATGCTCTTGGGCTTACCTTGACAAAGACCATAAAAGGTGCTACTCCATGGAGAGACAAGTCCCTTTAATCGGACAAATCAAAGATGCACAAGTTGTTCTGGCAGCTTTTCCTGACAAAAGATTAAAGATGACAATTCTAGTTGCAGATATTCTTGTCTCCTATGGGATGTTGCTGAGTAGAAACTTCTGCAAAGAACTAGGAGGAGAAGTAAAGATGGATTGGTCCTATGTGCGCATATTCCTATCAAAGGGCTTAACCATAAGTTGGAGCCGGAAAATAAGTCCAGGTACACAGTTACAAAATCTGAGGATCCTAGATCTCAAATTCTTTTTAAGGGATCTGACCATGGGGTCTATTTCTTGGAAACGAATAAAGACATTCCAGAGCAAGAACTTCAACCAGAGTCAGAGCCAGCAAAAGAAGAAGAGAAAGTTTGGACTCTGGAGTTTAAAGGCACATGTTGTTCTTTTGGATCAGGTGTTAACACTCTACTAATATCTCTAGATCATGAGATATTTCCATACTCCCACAAGCTGATGTTCGAGAACACCAATCATACGGTGGAGTATGAGGCATTGCTGCTAGGAATGGAGCAAGCCAAGAAGAAAGGAGTAAAATTCCTCAAAGCCCAAGGAGATGTTGAACTTCTAGTAAAGCAGGTTCGAGGGCAAAGTCAAGTCAAAAGAGATAAGCTGGAGCATTACAGAGATAAAGTGCTTTCCACCACATTTGATTTTGCAACCTTCTCTATTGAATTCATTCCAATAAATCAAAACTCTAAGGTAGATTCTTTGGTAGTCACAGTTGTACTATGGAATCCGCATAGACCATCGTCCATATTCAGACAAGGAAACTATAAAGTGGAGATGGTCTACTACCCCAGAGTCCTTGAACAAACATCTACATGTCTTCATGTTGAAGGGAGTAAATCACCACCACGACAAATAGTCATAGGAAAAGTTGATCCATGTTATGATGACAATATTGGAGCAATCCAACCAAAAGGTAACAAAGTCCCCAAGCATTTAGTTTCCTTAGTGTAGAATTTCAACAAGCATGATCAATATCTGAAGAAGAACAAAGAATATGGTGATAGTTATTCCTCAGAAATGCAGCAAATAAATCTAGGAACGGAGCAAGTTGATGCAAACTTACCCACCACGAGATAAGAAAGGATGAGCCACCACCGGATGAAGTTGATAAATATTTTTCCAGTGCATGACAAGAAGGCCAGAGAAAGGAAGTTCAAGATCGGAGACTGGGTACTCTGGTGGGACAAGAGATATGAACCGAAGGGCATGCATGACAAATTTGATTCACTCTGGAAAGGGCCCTTCATGATCAAAAGAGTTGCAGGAATGGATACCTTCTTCCTTTCCTATCGGGATGGAATTGAGTTACCATTTCCTTTCAACGGAAACATCTGAAGTTGTTCAGGAACTAAAAAAGTAGGTTAAAACCTGTATGTATATAAATAAAACTTTGTTTGTTTTTCTTTGTTTTGTTTTTGTTTTTGTGTTGTGTTTGTTTTCCTGACCCCGTGCCCAAAAGACAAGATACAAAACTAGAGATGTTGGGATCTCATCTTTTCCCTTTGTCATTCTAACAGAGAAAAAGATGTCCACAGACGGAGCCGACTGGTGTCCCCAGATTTCATCCTGAAATCTGCGACTACCCTATCCAAAAAAAAAAAAATCATACTTTTAAAATAATGGGTTATTTTGTGTTTTTATTTCCTAAAATTTCTTGTATTGCGTCAAGATATTCCCAAAGAGCCACATTAGCCTTTTTCACCAAATACCCAGATGCCCAAAATTGTTATATTCTATCGTCAAAATTTGTCTACAGGAAATTTGTATTTAATTATTTTAAGCCCTGTTTGAGGCTATTTACGCTCTGTTTCAACTTTGTTATGATCGAACATGTCATTATTCCCATGTACTAGAAGGGTTTTAACTAGGAATAAGTTTCTAGGCTTTATTTGTGACTTTTGGCAATTTTTTGTGTTTTTGTGTTGTCCCGTTTCATTTTCTGTGAAATTTCTCTAGAACAATTCCTTTGCCAAGTAAGCCCGATTATTGGCCTAGAGAAGCTGGAGAACATATACACACATTATTCCTAGAGGAGGTCACCATCGAGAGTCTGGATCACTGGAAAAAATGAAGTCGTGCACAGAAAAGCCCCTGTGGGTTGGGCACATTTTTGGAAAACAAAGGATTCAAGCTGCAATGGGAAAAATAGAAGCAGCAGGCAAGGTGGGAATTTTGTACCTGCCTAGTAGGGTACTTTTTCCCGTGATATAAAATTCACTTAAGCTGTAGTGGGAAAGTTAGAGGCCAAAGGCAGGCGGGAATTTATTGCCTGCCTTGCAGGGTAAAAATTCCCATGGTGAAATAAAAGAAAAGTGACTTAAGTGAAATCATGGGATTTTATTGCCTGCCTTGCAGGGTAAATAATCCCATTGTCAAAGTCAAATCACTTAAGTGGATCATGGGATTTCGAGGCTGCCTTGTAGGGTAAAGAATCCCATTGTTATAAATTCTTAAAAATAGAATTATATTGTGCAAAAAAGTGCGCCCCATTTAGGATAGATTTAATGATTTTTGAAGCTTTAAATCATTAAATTAAATTCTATTTTCATTGGCTATGGTCAAGGCACCTGTGAAGCTTAAGTGAAGTGAAGTGTGAATGATTAAATTGGATTAATTTAATTTATTGGATGGTTGTCCTTAAACGTGCTATTTTTAAAGAGAGAAGAGCATGATTCTTTTTAATTAATTAATTGTCAAGAATAGGAAGGGAAATTATTAATTATAGAATTATGAGGGTTATATAAGCATGGGATGCCATAAGGGTGAATTATTCAATTCATAGGTAAATAATTACAGCCAAGAGGAAAAGTGTGCCCCATTTGAAGAAGGATTTTGCTCAAACAAAGGTGAAACCAAGGCTAAAAGCTTGCAATTTTAGCGCATGCATTGAAGGAGGTTGATTTTTGTTTTCATAAGTGATACAGTGCTCGGTGAAGTTGGAAAAGTTCATGCTCTCTTTATGTGCAAATTAAACATCAATTTTTGGGCGTAGGCTTGAAAAGTGCATATTTTTACAATTAAAATTCACTATGCATGTTTTGGTTGCCATCTTTGTCTGAATTAATTGTAGGAGTTAGATACATGTGCTTTTATAAAGAAAAGGAACTTAATCAATGTCCAATACATTGAATATTTCCTTTGAATCTGAAGGATTATCTAGATCTGCACTAGTTTTGAAGAATTCCAGTCAAATAAGAAGAAAAAGAATTGTTTAGAAAAAGATAGACAAAGCTATGGCGAAGAAAGATGAAAAAGAAAGCACAACAGAGTCATGCATCACTTCTAAATTTGTAGATATTGGAGACATGGATCTAGGCTAGAAACCTCTTTCGAATTGATTGATAGACAGATCCGAGGCGAGAAAGACTTCACTCATGTGTACAAGACAAACTTCACTCATGCATGCAGATTAAAAGCAGTGGAATTATTTGAGCTGTAACTTTTCCATCCATAGCCCGATTGCGAGTTTATTATGTAGGTGCAGATCCATATCCAGATGCAGATGTAGATGCAAATGTAAATCCATATGCAGATCCAGATCTCATAGTTGTAAAAGCTTCCGGCACAAAAGGCTTCATCCTCTTGTTTCGAATGCAGCCCATGAATAAGTCAGTGCGTGGAAAATTCCTTCCAAGATCTTGTGCATGTGCTCTCATCTTCCAGTTGAAGCCTTCATTGAATTTTCATTCACCCGGAGTGCTTTCCAAAATTTTAATTGCTCATATGCAATTAAAAATAAGGATGATGAGTTATCTATGGCAAACATTGCATTGATGCATGTACTGGAGAAGAACTGCAAAAGCTTCAAGGATAAAAGAGAAGACAAGGCGAAGGCAAAATTCCAACTTGCTTCCAGATCCAGCTACTCCCAGATCTAGTTTGGTGAGAATCAAAGGCAAAAGAATCAGCTGCATGCAGACATGAAAAAGGACAAGACTGCAGCTTTCCTCTTCCTTCTTCTTTCCTCCGATAAATTAATTGAGTGATCAATTAAATTATACGACTTAAGTGATTAGTTTAAAAACGTTCCTTGAAAAAGTCAACTACTTGGAGATAGGTGGCAGACGTGTAAAATAGAAGGTTCTATTTTCAGTTGCAAATCATGCATGTCATGCAAAGAGGAATTCCAAGAGGGAGATTTCCAGTTGTTTCCTTTCCCACTTCCACATGTGCCAGTTCAACTAAAAGCTTCTGACTTGCAATTGCCCCTCTACATTCTATACGTAGAGGAAGAACCTTCGGGTTAATCATCGGAATTTGTAAGTAGTAATATTGTGTTCTAGACTTTGTGTTGAACCCCTGAGAGCCACTTGGAGCAAAGGAATACAAAGGAGTAGGTTTTCGAGAACTTTGTGTCACTGTGTACTATGTTTCTTGCTTTTAATATTAGATCTCTTAATAAACTTTGTGCTATTTTAGATCCGATCTAGAGCTGCCTTTGTTTTAGAATTATGTGTTTATATCTATTGGATTATTCTATGTGCATGCAATTTAGCTCTGCCATCTACTGATTGGGATGCACATCTTCCCCATTTCTTTTATGTGTTTATGCAATTACCTTCTTCTATAACTTTCCTTTCTTTAAACAACTGCTTACTTGCTGTAGAATTGTTCAGTTATGGTTCATGAACTGAGTAGTTAAAGTAAAACCCCATTTAGATATTAGCATACTTTAATTAACAAATCTGACACAGGAGCCTCACCGGTAAATGAGGGAGATTTATCTCATGACTGCCTAGGTTTTGTGCTATGCAGAAAATCTAGCCAACAATAACAAATCTTGCTCAAGAACGATCCATCTATATAGAAGACTTCATTAGGTTCAGGAAAAGGGTGTGTTAGACTCTAGATATGTTATATAACTCTGATGAATGCTTTAAAGGACATGTATTTAGTCACTGAAAACTCTGACATATTTAAAGGATCCTAACAACTACTTCAGATTCAATATATGTGGTCATCTTTGTATCTTTGTTAACGGGAAGGAGATTCAAATGCACACATTCAAAAATGAGTGGATATTGTTATATCGAGCTTGAAGAAGTACTTGGTAATTTATATGATTCTATTGTATCTAAAATAAGAAAAAAAAATCAAAAAATTTCACAATGCTTATCCAGTGAGATCAAATATCATTTTTAAAAAGTGCTCAATCCTAACTTTTGGAATCTTGTAGAAGGCATTGCTATAGCTGATTCATTTAAAATACACATGGGTACTATCATTAAGCATTTTGGAAAATCAATTGAATGTAATGGATTTCAGATTAATGGTGTTCTTCAAAAGGAATCACTTGCATTGCAATCAGCTGATTTCGGCTAGGTAATGAGCGAACAATTTGAATTACTGAATGGACCAATAGAGAAAGGAGCAATTACACTTCTATGGAAAATGTTGTATCCTATTACCATCCTTCGTGAAAGTATTAGTGAATATTTCGATTGTATGAATTATGTCAAACAATGATATTGGGATCAGTTGAAGACAAAAGAGTTTTTAGCACACTAACATTTATAAAATCAAAATATCGAAACAGATTGGATAAAAATCTTGAGACTTTCTTGAGATTATATGTTTCATGATATGATGTGGATACATTTCCTTATGAACGGGTAATGGAAGTATGGAATTATCTTGCAGAGAGGAGAGGATCAATAATTCTAATACAGGGATTGTAGATAACAACAAAACTATGACTAAAAATTGCAGTGAAAGATTAGATAACAGTGTTGGGAACCAAAAGATATGTTTCAGTTTGAGCTAGTTGATATTGAGTAAAGAAGAATGAATGTACATTTTAATTCTGGAAAGAAAATCTCATATCAAAATATAAGTATGTATATTGTTATTTTTGTTATACGCATGTTCATTATTGAATAATATTTTCAATGTTGTAATTTGTTTAGAGTTTTTAAATGAGAAATGTCATACTTATTTTTTCAAAATGAGAAATGTCATACATATAATTTTTTAATTGCCGATATTTTTAGATAATTTGAGTGTTTTACACAACCCTCCCGCACAACAAAACTTTATTTTACACAACCTAATTGAACAAGATCCTTTGTTGCAACTTCAATATTCGAAAGAATTTCTCATTCTGGATTTGTTGCATCACCAATAGACAATAATGTTGGATCTTGTTCTGTTTGCTTCTTCAACAGTATCTCTGGATCCATTCCATGTGCCTTTATGATCCTTCTCAAGGTATTATTCTACTTGTTTAATATAACAAGCTTTTGCTTCAATTCAATTGCTGCATTAAAAAAATTCTTGCACTTTTAAATGCACATCAAGCATTATAGCCTCATTTTTCAAATTTTTGTACTTTGAATGCATTTCAAAATAGAAAAATAATTAATAAAGTTTCAAAAAAATGATTTTAAAAAAAAATTAGTACGACTTACCAATGCCTTATCTCATTCTACATTTGCAATAACTATAAGGCCTTTGTTTCTCAACCACATATTGTGGTAGGCTTGTGCTTCTGCATTTAAATTCTCAATTCTATTCAACATAATGTCCAACACTTCATCATCATAACTATTTTCAAAAGATACATAACTAGACACAACTTGATTCAATAAAATATCAAGCTTTGTTGGCTCATTTTGAACTGAAGAATACAATATATGTCTTTGGGAGTGATTTTTAAATCATGAATTTATTTCTTTAATAATAACTTTAGCCCTAAAATCCCACAATCTTAATTTTTCAATATCCTTCAATAAAACATCAACATTGGCTTCATAATTTTCAGCCAAAAGAGCACTAACTGCAAAAGAAGTTTTTGATCATCAGTTAAGTCAGTATGTACTTGGAGAAGGTGTGCTTGATCTATCCACTCTTATTGGAGAAGGCTTCCTTTCCCCATGAATCATATCTTGGGGATTGAAATTTCCATGGGCCTGAACCCCACTTTCAATCCCTAGATATTCCTCATTCAAAACAGAAACACTCATCCACTAAGAACATTGCCCAATGAAAACATTGGAAACTCAGCTACAAAATTAAGGGTGCCCCTACTTGAAGCTAGAGGAACAAATGAAATATGCTTGCCACTGCACCTGGTCCTAATATTTTGTGGTGGAGGTGGAGGAGGTGGCATCTTCCTCTTCATAGTAGATGGATTTTGAATTGGATGTGGAGGAGGCCCTACAACAATCAAATGTAATTTTGTAAATAACATAAGAAAATTCAAATGACAAACATAATAGGATTGAAATAATAATAAATGTAACATTATATCATATATGATTATAAATATTACTTTGTTGAAAGGATTCCATCTGAGGTGCAAATTGGGCATGTTGCAGTTGATGTGGTTGTTGTAGAGAAGTAGACTGAAATGTCTGGGAGTTGTACTAGTAGGTGTGGTCTAAAACATTATTAAGCATCAATGATTGATGAGCTTGTCAATTTTTTGTTTAAAAAATAAAATCAAAAAACACAAAAATGAAATTCATACCTGGAGCCAAAGAGTGAGGTACTGAAGATATTTCTACATCCTGTTGTGTTTGATCAAATTCAAATACATTTTTTTCGGGATACCATGAGCCCGATGATATAATCTGTGCTATTGGAGGTTTCTACAACAAAGGAATATAAGTTACAAGAAATATTGAAACATATACAAGTTATAAATAATTAATTACATTTATTTTCAAACATATTGAAACATATGTCATATATACATCATAAATTAAAATACCTATGATTAATGCATGTGGTATGGTGGATGTGTCAGTTTGAGGGTTTAAGGAACTCCTCATCCATTTGACAGATTGTGGAGTGGTGTCCTCCTCATGTTGATCATCCGATATAGTAACTGAATCTCCTGAACCTAGTGGGAAATGACCTTTGATAGCAGCGTCCCTTCGCGATGCAGCCACAATAACTATTTTCTGTTATAATTCAATAGTAAATTGTTTATTAATCCCAAATAAAAATTATACTAGATAAATATTACAAAAAAGAATAATAATTAAAAACAAAATAATCAAAAATTGGGACTCACCTCCTACTCTTGAAGTGTTAACGACAAATCTGATAGCTTTGCATGCATTGTTGTCAGAGGAGTGGTGCCACATAAATTATAGAGGATTCATAATATAAACCAAGAATAAATTTGTGTAGTTGATGGTAACATTGTCATTCAAATGAATGTTGGCCAAATCACCTCTTATCCTAGAGGATAAGTAACTACACCAGTCAAATTTCTGCCCACTTAGGGTGTGAATGATATAAGCCAAATCCCACCACAGAATATTCATATATCAATCGTGCAATATAATTATGTCCTGGAATAACTACACCACAACTTGAAGAAATGGGTGACTGAAATCCTTGAGTTGAATTCCTCTTTTTAAAGGGTTTTGGGAAGCTACGAGTGTAAATACAAGGAGACACATTTCATTAATACTGAAATGAAATGTAAAACTGAAAAATAAACTTACGAGTAGTAGCAGCTACAATTGCATCAATAGATAATTGAAAGTGAGACTCCAAATACTTGCAATCTTCATCTGATAAAACAACCTTGGTTGTGACAAGATCCACATCCTTGTGTGGTAGTCCTGTCAGACACTCAATGTCCTCGATTAAAGTTCTAAATGATTATGCACGAAATGGGATTTGATCATGAAAGGTGAAATTCAAAGTGTTATAATTGAGTATAAGATTGTTAAGTGTTTTTTGGTCTGTCTGAAATTGGGGCATAGACACTAACCCTATGAAATTGGGTGCTTTGATCCATTGGGAAAACATATTAGAATCCTCTAGAAATGTGTACAGTTGAGGAAAGACCAGGATCTTGAATGAAAACTTCTTCATATTTGTTGTTGACACAGCTAGGCTCTTGGGCTATGTGGAAATTGTCTTTCTTCTTGGCATTTTAATTTTTTTTTTAAATTATTGATACTTGCTTCCTATTTGTAGCTATCCTTTGGCATTCTATTTTCTCCATCTAGATTCTATAGATCACCTTGTTTGCTGAGGCTTTTTTCTCGTATGATCTAGCTTATCTTGTTTGTGTAGAGTGAAAAGAACTTTTTAATACAACTTTTCACCAATTTGTATAGAAAACAACACCCTTTATGCCACCTACCGATAGAATTATACATGCTACCAACCGAAAGTATTATATATGCTACTAAATGACAACATGTAGTATGCCATTGACTAATAGCATGAATAATGCTACCAAGTGGTAGCATGTAGAATGCCATCAACCAGTAGTATGCAAAATGCTACCGGTCAGTAGATTACACCTTCAACCAACTAGTAGCATGTAGACTGCTACTAGTTGGTAGCATACAAAATTCTACCAGATGGCAACATATATAATGCTATCGGTGACACAACATGCGAATGCTCACATCCAAGATGGCATGAAGAATTCTCTCGGTTAGTACCATGTAGAATGCTACAGGCCGATAACATGTATAATGCTACTCGGTCGGTTGTGAGTAGGCTATTACCGATCGATAGCAAGTAGAATGCTACCGTTTGGTAGTATAAAAAACCGTGACATCTATTATTTCTTCTGCACCTACCTTGCCTAAAATGATGTTAAAAATTTAACTTCTACTTTCCCGTGTGATTTTCCATACATGTGAAAGTGGTTTTACGAATATTTGCTGAATATTTTCTTTTGGAGGGACCTTTAAAATTTTCCATGCTCCCAAAATAGTGTCTTCACCTCCCCTATCCACATCTGCTCCTTTTGACATCTTTGGACATGAAAAAAAAACCAAAGTGCACATTACTGAAACCGAATACTGTGGATTCATCTTGAGCAATTTGAGATATTTTTTCGTTATATCAGGAGTAATAGTTCAAAACCTGATAATGTGACCCCTAACTCTAAAGTCATATTACTAAACCCACCCGCACCTCCATCACATAACATGTTTTCTCTGAGTGCATCAAAGATCGATAAGTTCAAACACTTTTATGTCTCCTTGTCGTTGGATAATATGTATTGAACAATTGCATAATAGATTTAGGTTTCTCTCGACAACGTAATGCCTATCAAGGTCACAAAGGCTCTTAAACTCACCATTACTAAGCTCGGTGTCTCTTGCTACTCCATGGATTCAAAATAGGTACCACTTGTGGGGAAGGTCGAAGATGCACAGGTGGCCCTTGCCAAATTTCCAAACAAGAAGGTTTCAATGATGACCTTGGTAGCAAACATTCCATCTTCATTTGGAATGTTTTTGAGTAGAATTTATCGTCAACGGTTGAGAGGGAAAATATAGATGAATTTTTCTTCCGCAACCATTTTTTTTAAGGGAGACATGGGAAAATTTCTTCTAGAGAAAATGATGTGGTACACAGTGTAAAAATAAGGTAACCTAGAAGTCAACATCTTGTATCAAGATGGTAGGAGGATAAATCATTTTGTAACAACTAAAGAGGAAGATGAGATTCCCATCTTGATAGGACCAAGTATCTCTTCCCAAAGTGGTATGGATCTTGAAGAAGCATTGAGGAACTTTTAGTTACAAGAGGATAGACTGAGTTGTTGGATGATGTGATCTAAGAATAAGAGGAAGTGGTTCTCAATGATTTTCAAGTGGAAAAATCATCTTATGTGCTTACCCATGATGAGGAGATATTCTCATTCCCATTTGGAGATGAAGATACTATCAATCATGTCATCCATAAAGAGAAAAATACAGATTTTGATGAGCCCTCAAATGGTTTGAAATAAAAATATGTGTAATAACTCCTAAGAGTTGTAAAAGAAACAAAATACCCCGAGCTTAGTTTCAAACTCTTGATGTGAGCTATGGATGTGCAAAACAATCATGATCTTGATTCTAGTTTCTCAACTGAGGAAAAGGATGGTCGAATGAAATAAAGCAAGGTGAAGAACCCGATGTCCCTTATGTATTAATGACTTATGAGTGTAATGATGAAGTTGAAGTTTTCTCCTTTCCATTCGAAGAGGAAGATTCTCTATGGGATGAAAAATTAAAGAAAAATATTCTAAGTCCCTTGAGTTTAAGGATCCCCTCTACAAAAAAGTAGTAGAATTCCATGATCTTCGACATGATGAAGCAACACCTCCTGAAAGTTGCTTTGGATTTCCAAATGAAGAACTTTTGAATGAAGGTAAAGGTGAACTTTGGGTAGTTTCAAAGAAATATTTAGTACAAGACATTTTGGAAGCAATAGAAAGCATGTGACACCCCGAGCTAAGTCTCAACCTCATATCTCAGTCCATGGCCTTGCAAGATGGATATGAGGTCATTTGTGATCCTCCATTGAACATTCAAACTCGTTGTAATGATATTGGTCAAAAATATGAATTCAAGGCCCTTTGCAAAAAATATGTGGATGAACACGAATGTGGGGATGAAAAGAGATCAGAGGCTTTAAACAGCTTGAACCAAAACCATCCCTAGGATAGCGGAAAAATTCTCAATGAGAGATCAACAATGTGGGTAAGCACGAAAGGCAACGGCACTATAAAATTGATTTTAAAGAGAATGGTATGGGAAATGGAATTTTTAAGTGAATGTATGGGCATCAAGAAGCTCATATAGGATCACTCCTATAAAGTACACTAAAAATCATGAAATAATCCAACTTTCATAACCAATCAAGGAGAGGAGGCTACTTTTTGGAACCATTCAATGGATTTTTCGAGGTTCATCATTCACAGCTACCTCTTTGGAGCTAGCATCTGAAAGAGAAGAGAACTTCGGTGAAAGCGGGTTGTCCCCTATATTTTACCATAAGTGATTTTAGGTGTTTTTTTCCTTTCCTTTCATGTGTATTCTTCCCTTTCGTGTGTGATATGTGTTTCTCCTTATGTGTGTGTGTGTACTCCTTCTAGCTATCTTCTTGAGTGACTCTGTGTAGCCCAATGGATAAGGAAATGGGCAATATAAAATTGAGATTATGGGATTTCTCATGTCATTTCCTCACTGCGTTTGATTCATAATGTTTCCCTAATCTAGAGTCAATCTGTTTTCCTGTGTTTTTACATGGGAAAAATTCACCCAAAAATAGGACAACTATACCCTAGTGTCGAAAAAATTCATGTGATATCTTTCCAAGACACCCCCTAAATCAACCTACCCCTCGGTGTCAAGTCCATCATATTCCTCTAATGGTTCATCTATGAGTTTCATCAGTCCCCCTAGGTGATTTAAGAAAATAAAAATCATTCAAGTGCCTTTGGAGCAATGATTTTCAAGGAAAGTTTTCAAGCATACTTAGAGAGGGATTTTATCGAATTTCTAAGCCAAGTGCACAATCATTGAAGTAGTGAAAAGAATCAAACTCATAATGGAGGTGTATCTAGGAGCTAAAACACCATGGAACTAATTTAGTAATATTTTGGGAATTTTCGGAGGTTTAGGAGCCAATGCACCAAAAGTGGGTTTTGAGGCCAAAGGAGCTTGCACCGTAAAAAGTACCTGATATTCAAGGAGTGATTTTGGATATCTGAAATGAGTTAATATCCAAACAAGATATCATTTTAAATTAATTTCATTCCCCTATATGGTGGAGAAAATATATCATCTTCAAGCACCATGCATTTTTCAAGCCAACTCATTCTTTCCATGCACAACGATAAATCCTGAGAAAAAAGGAAATTTTTGAGGGTTTTTAGTCATAATAAAGCCATTTGAACCCAACCATTATTCTAAAAATGTATTTTTCATGTAAAATTATATATGGAAATTCTCGAAAACTCATCTAGGAGCTCAAGTTATGACCTTTTCAAGTTGACTCTCAAGGTACGCTCTTTGATACTTAACCAAATTTTCAAAGGGACACGTGGCATCACCAAGCCAAGGCACAATTTTATGACCCCATTTAACCTTACCAAAGGGACATGAGGTGAAAAAAATTCTCCCTCCCCACATTTAACCTTTTGGTCACTCATATGACCATCTCCCGGCCCTCGGGTGCTTCATTCTAGTCCCCTCCTCTAGTTTCCTCAACGAACCAACACCCGCCGTGTCATGCTAGAAGAAAGGAAAATTTAATTTCCCCATTGTACCTTTTAAAAGGGACATGAGGTGAAAAAAATAAAATTCCCCACCCTTTCCCTTCACATTCCAAGCTATAAATACTAAAGGACTTAGCCATTTTTGCATTTTTCATCCCCAAAGACTCTTCGTATGCTATCGAATATCGGAGAATGTTTTTGATGTAGCATAGAATGCAGTGATACAAATCCAATAAGACCCTAAATTTTTTGTCACATCACTCATCCTAGACTAATCACTCACCTGAAGCATGCAAAGGTACCATGTCCCTCTTTAGGGTTGTTATTGCAGGATGTTAGCATGATGAATACTTAACATATATAGTTCCATTACTAACACATCATTCTACAGAGCATACCAGATCTATCTCTAAGGGAGAAAAAAACTAAATATTAACCATGATGAGATCAAAACATACTAGAGTCATATACACACAAAACTAACACTTAGATTCAGCCAATATCCTCCATTATATTCAATGTAACAAGTATACAAAAGCTTCATTACAATAACAATAGTATGCGTGTAAAAATTTAACAACATAATCTCACTATGTATGCATATCTTTATATATGTCGATCTCTCTATTTCACAGTTTTCTACATACTTATAAGGGTGGGAATTTCCCTTCACCACTTATCTATTCCCAAAATAGGTTACGTTCTATTAATAGCCACGCTCTATTTACAAAAATAGCCACACATGCAAGTGCACTAACAATAGACTACGCTAATGACAAAGAGAAGATATATTTCGGCCTATGTCCATGCAAATTTCTTCATATCCAATCCTCCAAGAATAGCCAATGCATGGTGCACATGTCTCTACCTCGTTTGTGTGCTTTGCATGCCATCTCTAAAAATAGACCTTCATGAGTGAAAATGGCTAAGTCCCGAAAGTGAACTTATGCTCCATGCATGTTTTCTCCCTATCCATTCGTGCCTTTGAATATGACTCTACTTTCCCACAAGAAATTCTTGTGTTTTTTTTCAAGTGTTCTCTGATCAACATTACCCCACACTAATTTCATTGTCATACTGTAGTGGTCATCTCCAAAACGAGTAAATAATTTAAATGGAAAGAATAAAAAGAATTTTCTTTACAAATAAATAATAATGTCTATACAAAAGCTTCATCTGCTTCAACTTGAAGGATTAACTTAGGATATTTCTCCTTTACTTCTACCTCCAAGGCCTCGCCACTCAGTGAGTACTTCCTCTATTTTTTCTGGAATGTCCACAAAATGGACTCTAGTTCATCCTTCACGATCTCCCCTTTTTCATTCTACAAGATGAACACAATGCTAGACATTGCAGTAATCCTTCCCTCTAGAAAATTCATCTTCTGTGCAATGATCTTCCCAAGCTCCTCCAGCCAATTTTTGTGTGGTTCTTGGGTTGTTATCGTGGGCCTCACGCTTCGATTAACCATTGCTAACCTCTCTTCACAGCCCAACGTGTCGTCCTTCATCACTTTCTAGACCTCATTGTTCTCCTCCATGGTTTTTATGTTGATTAGCACCTCTGGAGCAATACAGATTTTCAAGGCTTGGTTTGCCTTTGCTAGTTCTTCCCATAGCACTTGCAGCAATAGTCCTTCATATGATACAATCTTTCACATCACAAAATCCTTTTCTCGCTCTTCCTCTTGTGTTGGATCCTTTGGCTCTAACATGTACATAGGTTCATCTTCAAGCACCATGTCCACCAATGTACCTACATAGTGTATCACTGAAGGAAACATCTTTGGTACCTTTTGCTCTAAGTTTGGCCTAGATCTTATGATATTATCACCAATTTCCTTTGTGATGCTGATAAATACAGAGTTCTTCTTCTATGCTAAGTCTCTTTTCTATATTAGGCACGTTATTTCCCCATCCTTAGTTTTAATTTCTTCCCTTAGCGCCCTAATTATGGCAGCCTTTTCCATATTCCTCCTTGCCACCTTTGTTGAGACTTTGACCAATGCATTTCTCACATGTTCATCTGACATAACAGTAGGCTTTACTGTCATGTGTCTAGCTTGAGGTGTCTTTTTCAACCTCCTTAATACGCATGACTCCTCACACACATCAAAATCTGTCTCATCCATGTGTGTGTGCATTGACCATGATAATTGCTTCCTTGTGCGCACTATAGCCATATCTTCATCCATTAATTCCTAGCCATATAATTCCTTTTGTGTCAGTGTGCTCTGGAAACAGGTGCGGAGACAATTTTACCTATGTCCTCCACATAACCCATGGCTGGTGGAATGTGCTCCCCACTTGTTCTTCTTGACCTAGGCTACTTAGGAACTTGAGCTTCTAGATTTGGGACTTGTGTTTCCATGTCCTGAGCAGTCTCTGTAGCTGTCTCATCTGTTCCCTTTTCCTCCTCTTCTCCTTCCTTCATTTCTTCATCTTTCTATTCTTCTACATTCTCTGGAGGTGTAGGATAATTAGGCATGCTTTCCTCTGATTCTTCCACCTCCTCATTCAATTTTAGTTTCCTTCTCCTTTTCACGGTTGTCTCCTTCTGTGGAGAGAGTCTGGGTGATTTACACACTGTTTGCGGAGTAGCACCTTGGGTCCTTGTTCTCCTAAATACTCTCTTAAATTTGTGCTCTCCTTGGATTGCATCCAAGTCCTCATCATCCCCCTCTTGTGGTTGAGGTGGTGTAGTGGCATGCTCAGCTTCATCCTTATTCGTAGGATGTCTTCTACCTCTATGTTCCAAACCACCACTATCCTCATGCTCATCCTCCTCATCCTCTACTTCAATTGGCTTTGTGGGCTTAGGCCTTTGGGATGTTCTCCATTGTATGCTTACCCTTTGGTGGTGCTGGAAGTGTGAAATCATCTTCCACATACTTGTTATTCTCCATCTTGGGCTTTAGTTGGAGGTACACCAATGCTGCTCTAATATATCCCACAACCAAACTTACCGGTTTAATGCTCAATAAATTTGAAATGAGCCTTTCAATATATACACCTCATCCTGGATACACATATTTCTTCCTTAGCATGTGGTAGTCACAATCTACCTTGTCCACATTGAACGTTAGGCACCGCGCATCTGAGAACCTATGTATTGATGCCTAGAAGTACCTTGCTATGAAGGCATATGGTAACTTACACCAAGGGCTCCATGCTCCATCCCTCATGGTGAACCGCACTATGTAAAAGTGCTGGTATACAACAAACTAAACTACCTTTCCAACCACTAAAGGTAAGTCCTTAGGGATGCACCATTCTTCTTCAAAGGTTGTGTGTAGCCTATCGTACCACTTCTCACCATTTTCTTGACTGTTATGTTATGGATCCTTCAAAATTACTTTTTGAAGCATTTACAGTGACTTGTGCTCCATGGGATACTCCCATATCTTCTCTTTTATCTATCGTACTCCAATCTCCATGAACACCGGTGATAATGAATAACTCCAAAGCTGATCTTTCCTCCCGTGCACACTTCCTCAATCATAGTTTCGTAATGTAAAATGAAATGTTGTAAACTACCCCTTCGAGACATCTTTTTAGCAATGTGCAGCCACATGATATTCACTTATGACCACCTTTCGTGGTCATTTAGCTTAAATAACAAGATGTGTGGTTGCTTGTAACCTGGATACTTCTTCGCTTTATCTGTCCATCTTGCCGTGGACCCTTTGTGTACCCAGGATCATTTCTAGTCTCCAATATTGCGGAATTGTCTATTAAATCATCTCTCAAATATTCTCTTGTGCCCTTTAATCTTGTTACCATGGAGATGAGCGATGTTGAAATTCTAGCTCTACGTCCTGCAAAGTAGGAAAATCTTCATGCACTCTGCTCATGAGCCACTGGTACAAGGGCTCATATTTCCCAAAGTAAGGGATCTCATATAGTTGGTAAACTCCAATCTTCTTCAAGAGATTCTCGTCGCAAGTCGTACATCGGCATGTCTTCCGATGTGCGTTTATTTATCTTTGTGTTCAGCAAGGCATCAAGCTCCTTCTTATTCTTTGTGGTACGGTGGTTGTAATCACTCACCTTGCTTCTCCTTATGTGAGAATCCCACTCTAGCCTATGATAACCCCCTCTGGATATTGCATTTCAGAAAAATTGCTTTCGGAGCCATCTCCTCTTCTTCTACGACCACCTTCTTCTTTCCCTTCACTCCTGACTGCAACTGCTTTCTTGGGTGCCATTTCTACCTTAAAATCCTTTTAGATACTCGGCTCTTAAATTCTATAATTTACAAATTAAACCCTAGCTCGATTCAAAGATGACCTAGGTGAAATCGCATGCCCTTTCTCCTCTCTGTCACCTTACTTCACTCAAACCATTCACCACCGGGGACACAAGCTCTTTCTATGCACAGATCTTTTGTCACAACTAGCTACACACATCTCGCACCTCAATTCGATCACTTGGCTCTTCACACTTAGATATTTCTCAAATACTCTTAATCACAATAGTAAAAATGAACTCGCATCCCATCCTTATATAGATTTTCAAATTTTTGATGCATTCATTGCTCCTTCACCTACCAAATATCCTCTCATTAATTGACCAATTCCATCCTTTCCACGCATTACATCTTCGTGCCCTAGCTATAACCTTCTAGCATGCCTTCCTACCCTCTGGTCATAGACTTCTCTTTAGCATGCTTCCTTGTGCCCGAGTACCTTGTCACTTGCACCTTCCACTGGTAGTTGTTATGGCCTCTACTTACCTCACGTTATATTGTCCCTTCATTCATCTCCATCTTTGGTCACTTTTTAGAAGCAATCCATTGACTTGAAGAGCACCCATAGCAGCTTATTCCTTTCACCTTTCAATTCCCACAATTTTATACCTGGATATCGAAAACCACCCCACACTAAAAGTATGTGTAGTCCTCTGTGCATAAACATGCTTCATATAGTAATTAGCTTCATGTGCACAAGCGTGCTTATGACATAAGAACAATAACTAAATTAACAAATCATAGTGAAAAGAAGGGAAATACATTAAGGGAATGCAAAATTGAAAACATAATCTAAATGGAAATATTGCCTTATTACAAACACCAAGAAGACTTATTTATAGTAGAGCTTCAACCTACTCCTATTGAAGTAACCGGGTATCCATGTTCCATCAAGGATTCTAACCAGAAAGCACCTATTTTAAGGATGTAAGTGATAACATACAACCCCAACCAATGTACCTTAAGTTTTCCTGGATGGCGTAAGAAATTAGAGTCATAGAGAAGCACCATTTGTCCAATCTCAAGCTTATTGTCCCTTATATCTCTGTCATGACATGTTTTCTTCCTGGTCTTTTCTTACTTCTAACTCCAATGTGCTATGGCTCATCATTCATCCATCTTAATTATCTTTTCAATCCATTCTTTTAAATATTTCTCATTAGCTAGACCTCCAATGCATGTAATATGCAAAGAAGGTAACATAAATTCCATAAGAAGAATGGATTCTGTACAAACACTAACTAAAATGGTGTGGCTTTGTTCAACCTTTTATATGTTGTTCGATATGCCCAAATTACTGCAAATACTTTATCATCCCAATCCTTTCTTCCAACATCACATATTTTTTTCAATGTCTGGCCCAAAATTTTGTTGAAAGCCTTAGCAGTTCCATTTACCTGAGGATGATAGGGTGTAGTCTTATGGTGTGCAATCATGAACTCATCCAATAAAATTCTGATTGTCTCATTAAGAAAATGTGTGCCCCTATCACTGGTCAAACTCAAAGGACATCCATACCTTGTAATAATATTTTCCCATAGAAACTAATTTGTTGTAGTCGTTGTATAGTCATTTGTAGGTGTTGCTTCCCCACCTTGTCATATATTACTCGTAAGTTATAATGTAGCGTGATCTAGTTCTACACGTAGCTGGTGAAATAGGACCCACAAAATCTATAGCCCATTTCTCAAACGGTTCTATGCTAGAATAGGTCTCGGAGAGGCATTTCATCTCACCGAATCGGTCTTCCAAGACGTTGGCAATGGTCACATGCCTTACAAAATTCCTTACAATCTTTAGAGAGGGTCTCCCACCATAATCCAGTGAGTAGAATCTTACGCGTTGTGGCATCACCTGCATAGTGGCCACCTACAATTATACCATGAGATTCTTCCATAATACACGTGTGCTCATGTTCTAATATACAATGGTGCAATACTTCATCTCGTCCCAATTTGTACAAGTCACCACTAATTAACATATAAGGTGTGGCATGTATAGCAAGTTGTTTCTTCTCTAAGGATTTCATTCCTTCCGGTGACATCACTTTGTTTGTAGAAAGATAGAAATGTCCTCTAGTTCGATGGCACGTATTGTAACTCGTGTATAACTATGCATCTAGCATGGTATCCTCAATTGCCTATGCTTCTTCTCCTGACTATATTCTTGATAGATGGTCTAGTCCAGAATTACTTTTTCTTGGTTTTACCACAACTGTGAAATCAAATTCTTGAAATAAGAGTACCCATCAACATATGTGCCCTTGTAAAATAGGTTTATTTACCAAATACTTCAATGTCATGTGATCTATATAAAATATGAATTGTGTAGCTAGACATTGATCATTGACAAAGCTTCGCACTCTGTAGCTATGTAATTTTGTTCTACAAGATTCAAATTTCTACTAGTAAAATAGATAGGATGATCTATAATACCTTCTCTAGGTTGGGCCAACACCGCACCAATGGCCATGCTAGAGGCATCAACATGTACATGAAATGGTTTTTCCCATGAAGTAAAACATAGAATAGGAATGGTAGTAAGTTTCTCCTTAAATGTCCCAAATGTGTGTTGTTGTTATTCTCCCCATTAGACGTACCTTTCCCTTTTAGTAACTCTTCTAATGGTGTGGAAACTTTGGCATAGCCTTTGATAAAAAAATTTAATATCCTGTATGATCCAAAAATCCACACACCTCACTTTGACTGGTAGGCTCCCTTAGGCCTATAATGACTGCAACCTTTCTTTGGATCAACCAACAAACCCTCCTTGCAGATTATGTGTCCTAAAAGTATCCCAAATGGTGTAGAAAATATGCACTTCTTGATGTTCAAAGAGATACTCAATTGTCTACATCATTCAAACATTAAGCGTAGATTGTCACAGTGATCCTTAACTAATCCATACACCGTCCAATCGTCTAAATATACCTATAAGAAGTTGTGAATGAATTCCTTGAATGCTTGAACAACTATGCGCGAAAATATAGTAGGCGCATTTTTCAGACCAAAGGGCATTACAGTATAGGTGAAGCTACCTCATTCAGTAGTAAATATAGTATTTTCTTGATCCTCCCGGGAAATTCTAACCTATTGATACCCGAGAACCCATCTATAAATGAATATATTTCATGCCATGAAACTCCTTCTAGTAGTCCTCGAAGTGAATGGCATAGGGAATGGATCAATTACACATGCAACATTCATCTCCTTGTAGTCCACACATATTCTAATCCATCCATCCTTCTTGATACTGATCACCATTGGACTAACCCATTTTGACTCATCAAGGGGCTTGATAATTCCAAACTTCAACATGTTATCAATCTCTTCTTTGAACTTTTTGTGCAAATTGGGGTTCATTATGTAAGGTCTCTTTCTAACTAGGTGCGCACCCTCTTTAATATTTATCTTCATCTCCCCTAACGATTCATGCATGCCTTTAAGTTCATGGTACCCCTAGGAAATAGGTCTTGGTAATCCCTTAGTAACTCTATGATTTTTGCCACTTTAGAGTTTGACCAATAGTCTCCAATTATGGCTTCCTTAGGCTCAATATCTATTCCAATATTCACCCACTTTGTCTTCATTGGTTCATGATAGGCACGGGTGGTCTTATCCACACTGTCCAATACCTCATGCCTCCCTGTTGAATGGTTTACATCTAGATTATCTAATTCTTCATCATCTACTAAGTAGACCATTTTTCCTTTCTCTTTCTCAAGACAAGCGTGTTGAAGCAATGTTACATCGGCCTCTGGTTCTTTATCAAGACGCGCTCATGAGTCTTCTTTGTCTAATAACTCCTGAAGGATTTCTCCACCTTGCACTATCCCCATAGTTAAGCACTTGATAACTTTCAATGCTTCTTCTACATGAGGCTTTGTAGAGAAGAATTCAAATGTTCGGGCCATTCATGTAATTAAATTCTGCCAATTTCTAGTTTCTCTATGGATTTTTGCATATACATACCAAGCACGCATGTAGCATTGTGAAGTGGAATAAAACCGGTGCACCCATAGCGAAGGTGGTAAAGCTTCCTGCCCTTCTATTCGAGTCTCTCACACTTCAACAGGTTGATTATCGTGATAAATACATATTTGAGTAGGTGCATTTCTCCTAAAGAACCTAATAGTAAGAGAAATCCCAATTTCATTCCATCGACAAGATTATCCCTGTGGAGGACCACCCACTAGCATTTTTGTTCCATGTAGTGTATATGCTAGTATATTTCTTCTTTCCAATGGGTCTATCCATTTTTCTTCCACGGCGTGTGAATATACCATGGGATCCCCTTCTCCTGTGTAACAAGGTACCAAGTTGTTACCTATCCTCCTGACATAACATGGTTTTATGCCTCGAGGGAATATGCTCTTTACTTCATGCCCTACTAACTCATAAGTGTTGTGAGCCCAATTATCACAAGCAACACTTATAGTATCGCTAATAGAATTTGCATCCTCCCACTGAATTAGTCCTTCTTTGGTTGGTTCAATCATCTCTGGATCTTGGATGGTGCATACATAAATCCTATTCAGATCTTCTTCACTTAAAGGCTCAACATAGGGTGTGGAATTTCCATATGTTAAAGGGATAATAACTCTTTCCTCTTTATTTTCAAAACTGATATAGCCCTTGTTGAACCAAAGATTAGCATTATTTACATAGCACCAAGGACACCCCAATAGAGCTAGGAAGCTATCTGACTCGACAACGCTAAAACTTCAAAGTCTCTAGTGAACTTGGCTCCTTGTATGGTAATGGATGCATCTTTCAAAACTCCTATGGGAGTGGCCTTAGTCTAATTAGCCATGAATAATACATTAGAGGATGGCTACAATGGGGTCTTCCCATTTGTACCCATGCATCTAAGGTAAGAACATTGACTTTTGTGCCTATATCAATCAATATATTACTCAACAGCCACCCATCCAAAACAGCATTCAGAGTGATTTCCTTATCATAATCTATGCTATGAGAAGGGAGATTTGTATGCATGATCTGTTGTCTAGTCTCGACTTGTGGATTAAGTGTTTCCTTTTAACCAAATCCCTAACAATGGAATGATGTTCTCCTTACGGAACATTTTGCACACTTCTCTCAAGTCATCTATATCAGTTTGGACCATCTTTGATGTTTTCTTCTTCTCCTTTAAGTATTGTATCTCACCCTAAAGATTCCTTAGAAATTCCATGGTTTCCTGATAAACCTCTTTTGATAGGTAGGATCTGGGTACTGTGCATGAAGAACCTCCTCTTTAGTGATGGTAGGATTTTGCTGCAATGCTTCCTATCACATGTTATCACAGCACGGTTCGTGATCTTCACTTGTAGTGCCTTAGATTCTTCTTCCATCTTTGGCATCCATTGATTGTGAACAACGTGTTGTATCATAACCATCCCTACACCTTTGTTTTCTTGTTTATGTTTCTTACTCAGATGCTCATATAAGTCTCGAGTACTCTTCATAGCTATGGTTCTTTCCATAGAAAGAACATGTAATATTCTGAGGACATTCGCACCTATAGTGGTCAAGAGATCCGCATGTATAACATGTTCCGTGAGAAAACTCACTTCTTCCACCACCACGACCTCATCCTCCAAATCCACCGTGGTATCCTCGACCTCTCCCATGATTTCCTTCAAAACGCCCTCATTCTGATCATAGTGCACTTGGTTGTGCTCCCAATCCTGATGCTCATTCTTACCCTTAGAGTTATCTGAAACTCATGTTTGTCGTACACCAATATCTATAGCTTCATGGATTTGTCCAATCATCTGGCAGTCCTCCGTGTCATGAGTCGTGGACCTACAGATTTTACAAGAAACTTGATGCATTCTTCCTTATCATGCATTGTAATAATGGGCGATGGCTAGCATCATGGTTTAAGTGGCATATTTCACAATCCATTAGCAATGATCATATTGTTCTGCGAGGAAAACTATCCTTTGTGTGACCTTCTTCTTGACAATTTGTGCACTAAATCCTGTGCGTGTCTCGTGTGCTAAATTTATGATAGTTTCTCCAATTGTTTTTCCATCGCTATTATTTGTGCTTCTAAAAATGGGCTTATAGACACCAAATTTGTGTCTTACGACCCCTTGTGACCCGCATCGCATTTTTTGCAACCTAACCTCACCACCTAAACCTTACACAATTATTTATTAATTACCTTATAATTAATAAATCCACATCACCATACTTGCCACCTCATGTCGCCACCTCATCATGACCTAGTCTTAACCCTAAACTAACCTAATTAAGACCTATAACTTGGTCCAATTCCACACCTATGACTAATTACTCCTCATCCGCACCTAAAACCAACTTCATAATGACTTGACCAAGCCCGCTACCAATCCTTCGGAGAAAAGGAGGGAAGCCGGCTATTTTACCAAAATAGCCTACTTTGACTGACCGAATACCGGTTCCTACTCGACCGCCCGTCGGTTGCATGAACCGCCATCGGTTCCTCGTAAATGACCACTTCCAACCAAAAACAAAGGATCGATTTTCATTTGATCGGAAAAGGAGAAATCATCGAGAGAATCCAGATTTTGCTTGGCGAGCAGAGACAAGTGAAGAAACAAGAAGAGATTGTAGAGAAGGACATCAATCCCAAGATCGCAATCAATAACCAGAGCCAAGAACACTCATTCGAAGCATCGAAGAGGAAATCGCATCCAACTTGGGTCCTTCATCATCATCAGTCCTCAAACTTGCATCTGCATCAGGGGCAAGTAAGTAGTATGTTATATGTTTCTAAGCACCATTTTCTTGAGCCCGTTGATTAATAGTAATCATAAGTTTATTCCTAGATCTACTACCAGCCACTACTGCACTTAACCTTCACTCACACACCCTGATATTGCCCAGAAGGCCATTTTACCACACTCTGAGTCTTCCCTATCCTCCCATCATTCCCCTCAGCCATCCCCCAATCTCAATAACCCCACAATCACCTTGCAACCAATCTCTACCTAGAAGCACCTAGATTACTGACCCTACCGGTGTCGATTATCCTATACCGGCAGCGGTTCTCTAACCGTGGTCGGTTACCCAGTGACCGCCGTCGGTCACTGTGACTTATACCCCAAAACCCTTTTGCTCGCCTATTTTCCACCTAACAACCCCAAATCCAGCCTGGTTTATCCCTATAACTCAACTCAACATATCAACACGACCAAGAATCAACAAACAACGTGACGCTTTATTATTGATAGTTTAGTTTCTATTGCTTTGTAACGAGATACCTAAATCATGATTTTGCAATAGCTTTCTTTATTATCATTTGTGTTAAATCGTATTACAAAGGGGAACTGACCACCTTCGAAAGGAAGTTTTTACATTTCCTGGGCCTAAGGCAGATCCCTCATTTATTGTCTAACTCAAATCTGGTGGTCTTGTATTCTTAATTACAGGTAGTCCTTCCAAGACAAAAAGGAGTTCTTCGCAATGATCTCGATCTTTCTCTACGGTATGCGCGCACACCATCTCAATATTCAACAGGTATTCCTCCTAGCCCTAACCCTTATCTGTTTCTCAAAGGAATGATAGGATAGAAGCAAGTCTATTCTGCAGAGCCGAAACATTCCATGTGAAACATTTTGGCACGCCCGGTGGGACCCATTTCGGGTTTCTGTTTCTCTTGCTTATTTTCATTTTAGGAAGCATACTTGCTGTTGCTGTTTTTGTTATATATTTAGTAAAGAATTTGTCTTGCTTTCCTAGTTTCACATTAGTGAAAGTCATCTTAATTGCTTCATCGAATATCATTTTCGATTTGGGTTTAAAACACGTGCATTACATTCCTGCTTGTTGTTTTCAATTCTAGTGAACATAGACTAAGTAATGGTCGTATACACGTGGGGTGATTTCCACGGTATTGACAGGAAATTAATCTTACTTTCACTGCACAACACATACCGAATCACTTCACAATTAACACAACAGCTCAAAACATCCCCCCTTTTCCGCGGTATTCCTCCGCCCGATTGAGGTAACCTTATAAGCCAAAACAACTTGACATTTCCCCTAAGTCTTTTGTTTAGGATTGACATCATTCCACGTCTAAAGGCATAAGCCCACAATAATTAAAATTAACCCTAGGGTTAATCTCTGGATTTGCGTGTGCATCTTGTTTGTTTTCAGTTCTGTTTTCTCTGTTATACACTGTCTTCTGTGATTACCTTAGAACAATTTGATAAATATACTGAGCGTTGTTAACAATCAAATCAGCAGCTTCTTATATTTTCTTATACTAGTCTTATTACACCGACATCGGTTAACTGACCGACGTCGGCTATAGTCTAACCGACATCGGTTATTAGACCGATATCGGTTACTGTCTTTTCCAGTTCCTGACAAACCAGCAACCTACCAATTTCACCAGTCTGAGTCTGTTTCTGTTCCTGACAGATTGAAACCCTACTGTGAACTCCTGTCCATGGTTGTTATCACTCGAAAGCAAGCCACCGCCATGGTTTCACATGCTTGCTCTGTTCCTTTGCCTGAATCACCCCCTTCACATTCTGTGGGGAATCCTACGGATACCAGCGAGGTTCCTAAAATTCCTATGGGAGATAAAGAATTTGCCAAATTTTTGGATGCTAATCCTAGCGCTGTACAGTACTATTTGTCTCATGCCCTTGACCGTACACCCGACGGTCAACTCCTTGTTGGCATGCCTATCAGTATAGCTGCTCATTTAGCCCCTTCTCCACCTGATAACTCCGCTTTGCCTTCCGCATCCTTAGTCCCGTCGTCTACCTCAGCAGCTTCAGGGGTCCATACGGCACAAATTGGCTTTCCTTTGGTTAATCTTGGGCCCAACATGTCATTACCGCCGACTGCTCCTACCTCGTCTCTCTTGCAGACTGTTCCGTTCATGACTTGCTCTCTGCCACCTATCCACACGAGCTTTCCTTCTCAAGCTCCGCCCACCTTTTCATTTCCACACACATATCCAGGTAACCTCAACACTTACATAGGACATCCCTATTCGGTTTCCTCAACATAGCGTCCCTCCGTACCTTATCAACATTTAACCCCACCATTGTCTAGCGGTGGCCCTTGGCCCAATTTTCCTCCGTTTACCACAACCACACATCATCTCATCCAACTACTTGATTTAATTAAACAAATGATGGACAAAATGCATAATCTGAGGCTTGTTTGAGAAGTCGTAGCGCCTTGACATACGAGCAAGTTTGTCGGGAGCCTATCCACCCTTCAGTCCCCCTTCATTCATATCCTCCTCAATGGGAATTACCAAAATTTACCCGTTTTAACAGTAAGGAGGACCCTCAACAACACTTGCGATCATTTAGACATGCCTGCTATCTGATTGCTCACGACGACGCTTTACTACTCCGCACCTTTCCCATGTCCTTATCAGGACCCACCTTGGAGTGGTACAGTGCTTTAACCCAGCACTCAATCTTCTCTTTTAACCAGCTAGCCCAATCTTTCTTGGATCATTTCTCCATTAACATTGCCAAGAAAGTATCTATCACCGACCTCTATGCCATCCGACAATTTGAGGACGAATCTATCGCAGATTTCGTTGGACGATGGCGGGCCTTATCAACCAACTTACGTATGCCTTGCCTCAAACCGAACTTATCGAACTATTTACGTGGGCCTGCGCTAAGCACATCTCCCCTACCCTCCAAATTCAAACTTTCCGTACATTTGACGAGGCCTTTACTATGGCTCAAAACTAGAGATTCGAGCCTTAGAGGAAGAGAAATTGCGGTTGCGCAACAAAAACCCCACTTTCCAAACCCAAGATTCCACCAACAAACCTAACACCACCAATCCTCACCCATCGACCACTTCGAAATCAAAAGGGGCCGTGCACGCGGTGATGGTCAAATCCCAACCACCGTCTAATACCCCGCCAAAAACCACCTATAAGTATAAAGCAGAACCCATCAACTACACTCCCTTGGGAGAAACATATGGTGTGATATTGGAAAAATTGCTCAAAGCAGGAGCCATTACCTTACCTCCTGTTAAACCTCATTCCGGGTTTGATTCCACTCGCGCCATACCTTCCTGGTACAAAGAAAATGACTTCTGTAACTTCCACCGCATGAAGGGACATAGTCATGAGAACTGCAAGATGTTGAAAAACATAGTGCAGGAAATGGTTGATGCGGGGGATATAGCCCTCGATAATCCTAACGCCCCTACTAACCAAAATTTGAAAATATTCAACAAACCATTCCCGAATCATTCTTCTAACAGTAAACTAAACCAAGATATCTTAGCCGAGGAGAGTGTTCATGAGATCCATGTAGTCTTCGATTCCCAGCCAAAGACCTCTATCGAACAAATTCTCAATCAAGCCTCTTCACTAACGCAGGAAACCGAACCCCCTTCCTCGCCATCAAGACAAACTGAAATCCTTGCCATTCCTTTACCCATCAAGGAATTAGCTGCCCAGAGTTCCCTTCTCACAAATGAGCCTTCTTATACCACATCCTTGCAAGACTGTGAGCGGATGTTATCTAATTTATCTATTTCCCAAACGTCTCCTTCTACCATTCTTGTTGTACAAGAGGAAGGCTCGCCACTTCTTTTGTCATCCTTAGACGAGAAACCTCTTGAACCGACATCACCACATTCTTTAAACATGACAGATCCTCTCAAACACGCCCTCCTACCTATTAGTCCTTCATCACCTAAATCTTTTCAGCAACCGGTTGACCTCTTAACGCCCATTGATACAGTGCCTCATATACCCCTTGTATCACACCCACAGTGGACCGGAATCACAACCCACCTTTCTTCCATACAAAAGTTCCTATTCACACGTGAGGACTGTCATTCCACAGAAGATAGACAGTTCTATGGGAACGTTTGAGTACGCCATATTCTACTCAAATGCAAATGACCGATCCTGATGCCTCCACCATATACCCGAAGTGTTTACAGAAGCTTAAAATGCCCATGTTCTCATCTTCACCCCCCTCATCTCTACCAAATACCTCGTCCACTTCTATTAACTTAGCCAAATCTTCCCCTACGCTTGGGACCTCACCCATACCTAGTCTAACACACCCACCTAAGCGGCTTGATTTATCTAAAAATAAAGCCATCCATCCCATTAGGAGACAGACTCAATCTCCTCAACCTATGCCTCTATCACAACTAAAACCATCATCATCACACCTACCTTCCATATTGGGACCCCATCCCTCTACCTTACATCAATATATCATACCTCCTGCGTTTTCTTTAAAGCGACCTATGCCTTCTACACCCATACAGAAATCCAAGGGTATAGCAACACCGTCACCCCGCGTATCCTGTCCACCTATCAACCATAAACAAATTCCACCATCAAAAGATTTGTTTTCTGTCACTCCTATTTCTCCGTGGTTGTTTTCTGATACCACATCATCTGTGGCCTCATCATCCAACCAGCTAAACATAGCCTCTACGTCAAAGAAACCACGGTTAGTTAAAACCCATTACCAAAACTCCTTGGCTAAACCACCCCCCATACAAACCAACCACACCACGTCATCACCAGAATCGACCCAGTCAATAGCCTCATTTTCCTCTGACTTTGACCCACTCAAAGGGTCTTACGCCAAAATCCTTGCTATGTTGGTGGAGAATGCGACCATTTCCCTACCCCCACTTAGACCTTATGATCCATCTAAACCTCGACCTATAGGTTACGATGAGTCTAAAATCTGCGCTTACCACCACACACCAGGACATGACGTAGAGGGATGCAAAGCGTTGAAAGCCATACTTCATCCGTCACCTCTCTCAGACAGAAAAGTTAAGAAAGACAACTTACGAAGAGAGAAACCTTTAGCTTCAATTCCCTCTCCTATACCACCTGTCCCCGCCTCACCAAGATCTATCATTATTACAGCCCCACCTCTCGAAAACCATGACCTATCCCTACCATCTTCCTCCTCTCGTATTCACGAGATCAATATGATTAGTGTTGCTACTCGAGGGTAGAAAAACAATGGGAAAGTGAAAGAAAACACGCCTGCGGCATCTCTTTCTCCGTCCACCATCCCGATTGCACCACCACCTAAAGTGGTTATTCGCGGACCCGCCTATCCCGTCTCTAATGGCATTGCCCATCGAACTATGATCAAACAGCTTCACCAATCACCTGTAAAAATGACATTGTATGATCTCATTCAGACTTCTGAATCTCATCGACAAGCTCTCGTTGAGATCCTTCAAGGGATAGAGGTTTTACCTAATGAAACCTTGCCTGTTACCTCTATTCTAACACCCAATCATGTTGCTTCGCTCACCAAACAATCTATCTCCCCAACCACTTCTGTCTCTGTATAGCAAGCAAGTGCGCTCTTTGCCGCCTCCAAGATGAAATTATCGACTTTGGTGCCGAAGATCCTGACCCTGCTCTTTTCATCTCAGCGTACGTTCGGGATATTCGGGTACGTCGTGTTATGATTGACGGGGTGCTAGCCTAAACATCATCTCTTCAAAAGCCTTCCAACAAATGAATATCCCTTCTAGTTGCATGTGTGCCAACCCCATCATGTTGCGATCATTCAATGATGCTATTACTTCTACTTTAGGCACCGTGATCCTTAACATTCGTGTAGGACCACGTACTTTACCCGAACTCTTCTATGTCCTTGAGGGAGAGTTCCAATACAATATATTGTTAGGCCGCCCTTGGATCCGGGCTATGGGATGCGTTCCCTCCACCTTACATAGATGCATAAAATTTGAGTACGAGGGGAAGTCCTACACCGTAAAAGCTGATCCTCCCCCCTTCAAAACTTGCAATATGTTGTATCGCCCTAATGATGTGCTTGTACCAGTCAAGACACCCGTTCATCCAACCCAGCCATCTACTTCCGACACACCTACACCTTCAACCAATGAAACCACCTGTTACAAATATTACTTCCTTTCCCGCAGATAACATCCCAACCTCCGACCCCTTAGTAGATGTTTTTCAATGCCTTACGCTGGGGGAGTACCGCCTATATAACGTTAGTTCTTTCCATACCCCGCAGGAGTACGGAGACAATTACATGCACATCCCACCTACGACCGTCACGTGGGGGAGGTAATCTCTTACGGACCACCCCATTGCCGCACCAACCTAACGTATGGGGGTGTTGACGCATCCTCCATTACCCCTGAACCTCCTCTTGGTGTGGTTCCCTTCCAATCCGATTTTCAATACTTGACAAATCATCGTTTTGCCCTCACCTTCTTGACTCGCTGTGCTTGGAAAGGCTTTGGTTTTGGTCTTTACGAACAAGGCCGACATACACTCATTCCCGTGACTACACGCAAACACAATGATCGCAGTGGTCTCGGTTTTCCTGAAACACCTACACAGGAGACACCTCGTGTCAGCTGTATCCTGGAAGAAGACGACGTCACCCCTACCAAACCATCATCACCCACTTTGCCATCATCACCCACAGAGTCGATAGACCCTGAATCTATCCCTCCTAACTTTTTTTTTTCATAAATGCTATCTTCATAGGTCCTCTCACTTATCAACGTGATAATGAGGATCCATCTTCTCTTCCCCTTCTGTATCCAGACATGATCGAAGAGGATTCGCCTTCGATTAATGTTGTTGAGTGCCAGGATGACGACTCCATCCTCACTTACCTTGGGGCGGACGACTCCTATATTCAACGCGCCTTACCGTCTGAAACTCAAACCATGTTGAATGAGTCGACTATAGAAATCAACATCCACACGGAGGAGGATCCTCACATTGTGAAGATCGACAATCCCTTAACACATCAGAACAAGCCACCTTTACTACCTTTCTCCGTACCCACAACCAAGCTTTCGCTTGGTCCTACGCTGACATGCCAGGAATTGATCCTACCATTGCTGTCCATAACATCACCCTAAACCCCGATTCCAAACCAGTCAAACAAAAACTGAGAAAGATGCATCCACGCATCGCCCTCTTGGTCAAAGAAGAGCTTCAACGACTTCTTTCTGTTTCCTTCATCTTGCCTATTGACTATCCTCAATGGATTTCTAACATCGTACCTGTCACTAAAGCGACGGGGGGACTTCGGATATGCACGGATTTCCGAGACCTTAACCTCGCTTGCCCCAAGGATGACTTCCCCCTCCCAAGTATTGATCAACTTGTTGATCTCACTGCGGGCCATGAAATGCTTTCTCTCATGGATGGCTTTTCGGGATACAATCAAATTTTGGTAGCCCCGCCGATCAACATAAAACTACTTTCATAACTCCTTGGGGAACCTTCTATTATCGTGTCATGCCATTTGGCCTTAAGAATGCTGGTGCTACCTATCAGCGGGCTATGACTTACATTTTTCATGACATTATGCACACTATCCTTGAGGATTATGTCGATGATCTTCTTGGCAAATCTAAACATCGCAGTGAACATCTCGATGTTTTAACCATTATTTTCGATCACCTGTTGCAATATTCAGTCCGGCTTCAACCAAAGAAATGTGTCTTTGGTGTTCTTTCGGGAAAACTTCTTGGCTTTATCGTCTCTTTGCGTGGCATTGAGGTCGATCCATCTAAAGTCAAAGCTATCCTAGAAATGCCCCCACCCAAAAACCTCAAACAATTACGTAGTTTGCAGGGTAAACTTCAATCCATCCGGCGTTTCATCTCCCAACTCTTGGATCGATGTCACCCTTTCCATCACCTTCTTAAAAAGAACATTGCCTTTCAATGGAGTGAAGAGTGTCACCAAGCCTTTGAAGCTCTCAAATCCTATCTCTTGCAGCCACCCGTGCTTATTCCACCTCAGGATGATCGTCCTTTCTACCTTTACCTTTCTGCCACTGACCATGCTATAGGAGCTATGCTCACACATCGGGACTCGGCACGTCGAGAACAAGCCGTTTATTATATAAGTCGTACTCTCGTGGATTACGAGACTAGGTATACACATGTAGAAAAATTGTGCCTAGCCCTATCATTCGTAGCCACCAAACTCCGACATTACCTCCTAAATCACAAAACTTTTGTCATCACCAACATGGACCCCATTCATTATATGTATGCCAAACCACATCTAAACCAATGCATCGCCCGATGGCTTATGCTCCTCACCGACCTCGACCTTGAGTTTGTACAACAGAAGTCAATCAAAGGACAAACTATTGCAGACCAACTTGTGGAGGCCCCTTTACCTGGGGAACAATTCACCAATTTTAATTTCCCTGACGAACTCATCGCCACTCTTTCACTTAGGGAAGAGTCGTATCAAATGACCCTCTTCTTCGATGGATCTAAATGCCAGCGCAGCGGAGGATCCGGTGTTGTTCTCATCCCTCTTGACGCTGAACCTATGCCTCTTTCATTCCGGCTTGATTTCCCCTGCACTAATAATACAGAAGAATACGAGGCCCTTGTTTTGGGTCTCTAGGTTGCGTTACACTTAGGTGTCAAATCCATTAATATTTTCGGTGACTCTCAATTGGTAGTCAATCAAGTTATGGGCATCTACCAATGTAAAAATGAGGAACTTCAAAAGTACAAACATTACGTGGATTCACTTTTGACCTCATTTACTCGTTATTCTATCCAGACCATTCCCCGCTCCACTAACAAATTTGTGGATACTATGGCTTGCTTAGCCTCGCAAATTCCTGCCTCACCAACTGACTCTGACATATTCATCTTGGTCCAACAACTTTTTGCCCCATCCTACTCAGCCCCGGTTGTTTGTATGATAAATACTGTGTCTACTAATTCACAGGATACCTGGTACCACCAATTTCACGACTACCTTACAACCTCTGTTCTCCCACCTGACCTTACTAGTAACGGAAAACGTGCTTTTCTTAAAAGTGTTTCTCGTTATGTTGTCATGGGGGGACTCCTCTATAAACGTGGCTTTGATGGCATCCTTCTTCGATGTCTAACCGGCGCGGAGGTCACCTATACCATCCAACAAATCCACGATGGGATTTGTGGTGGACATTTTAGTGGCCTTGCCGTGGCTAAACGAATCCTTCGCCTAGGTTATTATTGGCCTACTCTTAACAATGACTGCTACGAATATGTTAAGCGTTGTGTTATGTGTCAACAACATGCCAACCTTCAACATACTCCTAGCCATCCGCTACAGGTCGCACGAGATCTTTGGCCTTTCTCACAATGGGGTTTAGACCTTATTGGTGAGATTCACCCGCCTTCTTCGCAACGTCACCGTTGGATAATCACAGCAACCGAATATTACACAAAATGGGTGGAGGCCATTCCACTCATTTCAATCAAAAAAGAAAAAATTGCCGAATTCGTTAACCATCACATTATCTGTCATTTTGGTATTCCTCATCGCCTAATAACAGATAATGGTAAATCTTTTAAAAATAAGTTGTTACAAGACCTTTGTGACAACTTTGGTATCAAACTTAGTTTCTCATCACCTTACTATCCGCAGGCCAATGGTCAGGCTGAATCTTCTAATAAAACCCTAACCAAAATCCTCATGAAAGTTGTCAATGAGTCCGGAAGAAACTGGCATGATCACATTCCCTTTGCCCTTTGGGCTTATCGTACTAGCATTCGTACCTCCACTAATGCCACACCATTTTCTTTGGTATATGGTACCGAGGCTGTCTTGCCTCTCGAAGTACAAATACCCTCCCTCAGAATATCTCTTCAGGATATTCTCACCAACGATGATTTCCGCCAAGAGCGGTTAGCCCAATTAGAGCTTCTTGACGAGCGTCGTCTTACGGCTCTTGATCACCTTCAAATCTACCAAAAACGCATCAAGCGTGCTTATGATAAACGGCTTCATGAGCGTACTTTTAAGGTTGGCGATCTTGTCCTCAAAGAGAATCAACATGTAACCAAACTAGAAAAGAGTAAACGTGGAAAATTTGCTCCTAATTGGATTGGGCCTTACATTATCACTCACACTTATGGATCAGGCACTTATCGTTTAGCTTCACTTAATGGTAAACCTGAGCCTGAGCCCCTTAATGCCTTGCATCTTCGACCATTCTACTGTTGAAATTAGTGTTATATCACTGCTTATCTACCTTACGCTCGTCCCTTGAGCTCATTTACCACCGCATACACTTTGTTTCTTACATCTCAAAATCCAATCAAGCTCACATGGTTTGATTATCACCTCCCCTTAAAAGATGCCTTCCCCTTTTTAGTCTAGTCCATGACTTCAAAGTATCAAAATGACACATTCTTAATTACACACTTATGGGATTTTCTTGAGTCAAACTTCTTACAAAAAACTAGATGCTTCATGCCCAACGGACATCTAGACCTCTAACTTATACAATAGACTACTCCCTTGAAGGACAGCTATATGCCAAACTATTGCTCTTATTATAGATAGACTGCTCCCCCGAAGGACAGCTATACATAAGCACCGCATCTGCTACTATAAATAGACTGCTCCCTTGAAGGACAGCTATACACAGTCAGCCTTTATCAGAAGCTTCTCGCATTGATCAGCTTCGTGAAGACCTCAAGACCAACAAAATACATATCCCATGTAGACTTCCCGCATCGATCAGTCTATATCCAGAAAAATAAAAATACAAGCAATACTTCAAAGCACTTTTGAGTCATGGACTTGTCTATTTAGATTTGGTTTTCTTTTGTCAGAATCATCATCTTCTAATAAGTTCTCTGCACCCTCGCCCACATCAACCACCTCACCTTACCATTTGTCAAAGCACCAAAACTCAAGGGACGTGACGTATATCCGATATATTGTGATCATACTACTCTTTTCACCTATCGACTTCTCGCCTATGCAAGGTACCTAGGGATTCAAGCTCATCCTACATTAATATGTGGTTTGTTTCGCTCTTCTCAATTACGGGACACTCTTGCCTCTTTTGCTCGACTCTAGGATTGTGTGTTGACCTTAATCAGGACACGATTCCCTACTACTTGGGTATGCTAACATTCACTTTACCCTACCAACACCAACAACATTACCCTACCAACATCAAATTTTTACCAACCAACAAAATTGCCTAACCACAACCAAATTGCCTGAATTCACCTCTCCCTGCTCCTAAGGGAGAACTACATCGGTCTGAGGCCCTTCCTTGCTTTGTGCAATGGGCTATGTAGGCAGCACTTAGGAGACATGGGGTCTCCCAAGGTTAGCTCGACCATCCCCTACCCTACCCTATCATGTGTTGCCAATATAAATATTTTTTGTGTATTTCTATTTGCCAACATTCATCTTTATCCTTTTTCAAAACAAACACAAACAACATTTAAAACACAACCATTCTTATTATTATCATCACTCAAAAAGACATACATCTTTAGTTTTATTTTAGATGTTAACCAAATACATCTTCTCTATCATCGACTCACAGGTCGGCATCCTTATTTATTCTTATATTCCTATAAAATCCACTTAGACCCTTGCACCTCCTCCCGAATCAGGTGGTGATCGTGATCGTCGATGCCTCTCAGCTGGCCTCTCCATCCTCAAAGGTGCCACTGCCATTGGTTCCTCCCATTGATCCGCCAACATCTCCTGTAACATACGAATACGTCCTCTCGCGTGGAGGAATCTTGCCTCCAGTCTCTCCACTCATAACTGTGAAGCCTCTAACATTCCCATTGTCTCATTCACCTGTGTTTGAAGCTGGCGAGCCAAATCCTGCAGACGATCTCTCTCCGCTGTAATCACAGCTATGTCAGGGCACTCACGTGCACCTCGCAGCTCTGCTACCCACCATACTCTATAGGCCTCCGTCGTTCCCGCATCCATAACCCTACGATCGGCTGCTATCTCTTCTGGCCCTTCTGGAGGTGTAGGCCGGGGAGGTGAGAATGCTGCCTCGGCGTCGATCCTCATGTATGGTCTATATGTCATAGGAATATCCTGAACGAACCCAAATTGTCGCCGCACGCGATCTAGAGGAATCCTCTCGTACTCGCCCGGCCTATGCCCTGCGATCCACCTCAATCGCTCTACACCCCTCAACTCCTCAGCTATGTGCTCTGTCACCATATAGTTCCCGTACGGCCTCCAACAAATATCCGCAACTATCACCATCTCCCATACCTGTCTATAATACTCGATGTCATCTATCACGGCTGGGATCTCGCTTCTTGTTTCGCTCTGGACCCATCGTCAATCCCAACCTTTGCACTCCTGTCTCCCCTGACTCAATGGGTCGGGCCTATTGGACACACACAAACAATATGCTCATAGGCCCAACAATGTAATAAGTACGAACAATCCAAAGTGTCATCCTCGTGTTTTTTCTTGCATGCCCATAAACCTCTATATAACTCGCCGGATATGCGGGTGCCCATGCAAATGTCACGCTCATTTCTATCATTTCCCAAATAACACTTATCAATGCTTTGGGAAATCTTCCACCTTCCACCTCGGCAATGCATAATACCCCACCGCTATCATTAATAGCATGGCCAACCTTGTTTCCTCAGGGTGTGTTGCATACATTGTACCATACGTAAATGATAAACCTCGTTGTGTCAAATCTCATGCAAATTGACCCAAATATCATGCATTGTTATCACTTGCTGCTTCGCCCTGGCTGGGCAATGCCTGATACACTGTTTTTCCTATCATTGGGAGTCTCAAAATACGGAACACATCTTCCAAAGTCACTGTCATCTCCCCTGTTGGTAGATAGAAGGTATTCTTTTCTGGATTCCATCTCTCAATCAACGCCTGCAACATAGCATGGTTACGCGCGATTCTTGAATAATAGCGGATTCCACTTAACCCCAACCGATTTATCAATGCCCATTCAGCTGGTGTTACATCCGCTCGGATTCGTGACAACAACGCTGGCACAGTATCATTCATCCTTAACCTTGCTTCTGCCTGCATACATCAAAACGACACATAATTATTCAAAAGAACAAATCTCTACGGGTTTTTTCTCAAAATCTGGAAACCCTTACAGTAATGAGATAGCGGTTATGCATAACCGATACCGGTTTGCTAACCGATACCGGTTACTTATAAACGATACCGGTCACTGTCAAAATATACCTACCCTGCTTCAAACATACACCTTCGATATTTATGAAGCCCGTTTACTCCTATTTCTACCTAAAAACATACAGGCCCACCCTGTTTACCTGCCCCGTAGCACTCATACCATCCCCAACCCTTGCCTATCACCTTTTTTTCTGATCTTTACCCACTTACACTTCTTTCATGCTATTTACAAACACATGCAAGAATCAAATTACAACCAAACAATTTACCTCTCCGGATGCAGCAGCTTGGGGCGGAACATGTCTTTCCCCTCGTCCCTGCCTGCTGGATGCTTCTCCTCGTTCAGCCATGTTCACCACCCTCTTCAAATATAACTTATCTTTCTGCCTTCTGGATCTCATCCCACGCTCACTTCACCTGTCTCTTTCCTCCTTATCACTCAAATTCTTTCATGCAATTACCTGTAGCAGTTGTCAAACAGTGTCGCATTCGCATATTTAACGTGTTTCATGACTCTAAAAATAAGAATGCTAAAAATAAGAACTTAAGTTGCCAACCCAGCAGTTCTATTTTTAGGAAAATCATTCTTGAATAACCGATATCGGTTACATAACCGATACCGTCATATAGTTACCGACATCGGTTACATAACCGATATCGGTCACGCCCAACCTGTTGTTTAAACCTAAGCCTTTTCTTCATTTTTTTGCAAATTTTTGTGGCGCCCGTCCCTTTTTCCTGCATGCACAACACTATTATCCATATTTTTCATTAAATCCACATCTCATTACAATTTCATCACCATCATCTATCTACATTACAAAAACACACAAGCCATCAATAAACGATATCAAAAACCATCAATTTATACACCATTTGGATCCAACTTAACAGCTACATACATTCAATTTCACAAAACCAAAACATACAACATTTCATACTATAACATGTCAATTAAACTCATCATTTATATCTATATACATCCCATCAACAAAAGACATCAACATCATTAATATATAACACCATGTGAATCAAACTCATATCACAAACCATCGACAAAACATTTAACGCTTTTTACGCACAGCATGTGGGTCAAAACATCATATCTATATATATACAAAGTTTCAAATATACAATGTGCCCTGCATAGGGGCCTCTGTGATCTCATAATATAACAAAGCCGGCACGCAGGCCGCAATAACCGTCAATAATCTCAACTCGGCTCGCAGGCCGGTCTCTCATATCAAAAACATACTCGGCTCGCAGGCCGGTATCAACTGTACAACCCGTACTCGGCTCGCAGGCCGGTATAATAAATAAATGAATGAATAAATGAATAAATAGGCACGCAGGCCTCTATCAACACAACCGGTTCGCAGACCGGTGCCCATGTCCAATATACAAAATGTGCAGGGACCCCTCAGCTCTCTCCACCTCCCTCTGCCTGTCTGCCTGCTGGTCCCTATCCTACCTCTCGCCTCCTACCTGTGACGGACCCACCAGCTGTGGCTGCACCTCCCTGAGACCTCTGGCTCCGAGAGGTCTCTGCTCTATGTGCCGCATAGGGCTGATAATCAGCCCCGGTACCATCAAGAATATCCTGATAGTATCGGGCCTCCGCTCTAGCCTCCATGTAATGCTCTCGAGCCACCATAGATCTTTGGCCGGTCCCTCGACACCTACTACCAAGTGCCCCTCGTGCTGTCTTGGTGCTGCTTTGGTGGTGCCTGTGGCCGTGGTGGTACTGTGTACTGTGCATTACTGGGGCTGTGGCCGTGCCATTCTTGAGGTGGTGCTCGTGCCTCAATGCACTCGTGCCTCGGGTGGTGGGCACATCTTGCACTTCTTTAGCTGGTGCTTGCTGTGCTGTTGCACGAGCTAGGCTAGCCTGCCTCGTAAAACACCTATTCGTGCTGTGCTATGCAGTAGTAAGCTGCCTCGTAATAACTATACACGCCTCGAGCTGATCTCGCTCTGTTGTCACCGCTCCCAAGTCTGGCTGTGCAGGTTGTGCTTGTATATCCTCGCTACTCTCCGACTCTCAATTTCACCAAACCATATATGCTTTCCGTATAACCAGCATCATCTACAGGTGTCATCTGCTGGCCTCTCAGCAACCCAATCTGGATCCACGGGCTGTGGTGCAGGCAGTGGGGCCTCTACATCATCCCTCCGGTACTGAGGGAAGTGAGGGGGCTCATCCTGTCGTAGCCCCATCTGCCTGCGTACCCTCTCCAGGGGTATCCTCTCATACTCTCCCGGCCTCCGTCCCGCTATCCAGAATGTGTACTGGATCCACTGCAACTGTCCTCGGGCTCCTCCGTGAGGGTGATGACCTCTATACGGTCTCCATACAATATCTGCCGCTGTCAGGCCCTCTAATAAATGCCGGTAATAAGCGACGTCCCACCCTGCAAGCACTGCTCGTGGCTGGCCCACGACCCCCAACCACCTCTGAAAGCCGTATCTATATATGACCTGTGGCCCTGGCTGCTGGGGCAGCCCTACTGGTCTAAGGCATATGATGTGCTCATATGCCCAACAATGCAGCAAAAACGTCGAACAAATCCCGAATCGCCTCATCCGGCGATAGCCCCACAACTCTCGATACAACTGTACCAGGTATACTGGTGCCCAAGCATAACAGGTGTGCTCCTCCACCATCTCATGTAAGACCCCCATAAGTGCCCGTGGAAAGCGGCCTCCCTCTGAGTCCGGGAGGGTGAAGCAGGTGATCCCGATCATCATCAGCACGGCAAGCCGTGTCTCATGGCGATGGGCACGGTACATATCCCCGTACGCGATGCTCGCGCTGTGATATGTCAGTAGCGCAGCTGCATCCCCAAAACCTGTAGGATGTTGTCCATGGCCGTCTCTGAATCTACCTGGAAGACTGCCTCTCCCTCAATCGGCAGTCGAAGGATGCGATACACATCCTCCAATGTGATAGTCATCTCCCCAGTCGGGAGATGGAACACATTGGTCGCCGGATCCCATCTCTCGATGAGGGCGACCATCAAACTATGATCCCTATCGATCGCTCTGTACCGCTGGACTCCGCCGAGTCCCACCTCATGCATGATACCCCGGTGTCTTTGTGGACACATGTGACCACATCCGGCTCAACAATGGGGGCATCCTATCCCATCGCCGTCATTTCTTGGCCGACGTGCTGCAAAACCAACCCACTACATTAGCCCTACTCTTTATAACAACATCTACTTTACCTCTCTATATCCCCTTTCTTATCCACCTAACCACAACCCGACTCCATACCACACGTCTACGCCCATCTATCTTCCCCTAAAAACTTCTACGCTATTCCCCTCCCTCTTCACACCCAAACAATACCACAACACCCCCACCCCAACCCCAACCATACCCAAATCACCACCCAAAACCCAAAAACAACAACATAACCTAAACCAACAAAAATAGCTAAAAATCACTAAGGACCGGTACCGGTCACCCATAACCGACCGCGGTCCCCTTTCCACCGACGCCGGTCCACGACCGACCGACACCGGCCACCCACAACGCCCGCCTTTTCCAAAATTTTGCGACCGATGCCGGTCGCTGTAGATTCCCAGCCGAACCCCGCGGCCCCCCCACCTACATTTTTTTTTTTTTTACCAATTTACCCACCCAAATACCCTAAAAACCTACCCACCCAGCCACCTTGGCTTATTTCACCTATCTACCCTCTCTCTTTTTCAAATCATTTCCATTTTCTAATTATTTCCTAAAAAATGTACATTCCTACCCAAACCCCAAATATAGCATAATGCAATAAAATACACACAATGAGGGGTTTCGAACCTACCCGTACGACGACACGTCGTCGTGGAGGGATGGGTGGTGGTGGTCCAGCTGGTCCAGCCCCTCCTGCTCCTCCTGGTTGTGCCATGGCTCCAAATGTCCTCTTCTGGGTCCTCCACCAATCAACTGCTGCCTCCTCCTCACTCGGGCCCACTAACAACTAACTCCTCCAGTCAAATAGTGCCACCTCACGCAACTAATGCTCCAATCTTAACTCTCCACGTCAGACAACTCAAATTGGTTTCCAAATTGCAAAAGTGACAATGACAGGCCGTATTTTTCTTTTTATAGGTTTTTCGCCCATAACCGATATCGGTTTTATTGTGCCCTAAGAAACCGGTATCGGTCCCCTAACCGATATCGGTCATAGATAATCGACATCGGTTTTATCTCACCTCTACCCCAATTTCGGCCCTTATTTACTAATAGCCCTTTCTACCAACATCGCCTATATCCACCTTCGTTGACAACCCCTTGTTAACTTCATTGGCCCGACCCAAGGCCACAACCAACCTATTCGGCCCGACCCAAGGCCGCAACCAACCTATTCGGCCCGACCCAAGGCCGCAACCAAACCATTTGGCCCGACCCAAGGCCGCAACCACACCATTTGGCCCGACCCAAGGCCGCAACCCAACAACTTGGCCCGACCCAAGGCCTCACCCCAACCATTTGGCCCGACCCACGGCCGCAACCCAACAACTTGGCCCGACCCACGGCCCTCACTCATCAATTAGCCCGACCCAAGGCCGTACCACTTAACTACTTTGCCCAACATCAACAACATACACTTTTATCCACCCAGTAGCCTTTTGTTCAATCCAGCGACACTGTTCGTGTTTTAGCATGATTAGGGTCCTTGACTTGATCTGTCGACCAACTTTGCCTAAGACCTAGACCGTGACGTTTATCTCAACCAAACCAACCATTTGAGTGCTTGCCGAACATGCCTAAACGCCTCTGTACCTTACCTACCTTATATACCCCCAGAGCTACTTCCTATGCCTTGGATACCAGGATTATATCACCCTTGTTTGGATAAACTATCGACCTTTGCCTATGCATTGCTGGTTTGCTAGTCAAATCATGTACCCTGGTCGCACTACTGCATTTCAACGTGCGTCTGCTTCTTTGGACCTACCCCACCATCTCACCCTCATCTCAACACCATTTACCCTTTATCAACCCTATCCCTGATTTCACGCTACCTCAATCTGTGATAGATTTGAGGGGGATTACCTATACCCTTAACAGGAGTAACCACTTCTTATTATTGTCCGTGCAGCTTTACAAAACAAACTACACGACAATAAGGGGCTAATGTAGACACCAAATTTGTGTCTTACGACCCCTTGTGACCCGCATCGCATTTCGCAACCTAACCTCACCACCTAAACCTTACACAATTATTTATTAATTACCTTATAATTAATAAATCCACATCACCATACCTACCACCTCATGTCGCCACCTCATCATGACCTAGTCTTAACCCTAAACTAACCTAATTAAGACCTATAACTTGGTCCAATTCCACACCTATGACTAATTACTCCTCATCCGCACCTAAAACCAACTTCATAATGACTTGACCAAGCCCGCTACCAATCCTTCTGGAAGAAAATGAGGGAAAGCCGGCTATTTTACCAAAAATAGCTCGCTTTGACTGACCGATACCGGTTCTACTCGACCGCCGCCGTCGGTTGCACGTAACCGCCATCGGTTCCCCGTAAATGACCACTTCCACCAAAAACAAAGGATCGGATTTTCATTTGATCGGAAAAGGAGAAATCATCGAGAGAATCCAGTTTGGCTTGGCCGAGTAGAGACAAGTGAAGAAACAAGAAGAGATTGTAGAGAAGGACATCAAGCCCAAGACTACAACTGAATAACCAGAGCCCAGTAACACTCATTCGAGCATCAGAAGAGGAAACTGCATCTAACTTGGGTCCTGTCTTCATCATCACAGTCCTGAAACTTGCATCTGCATCAGGGGCAAGTAAGTAGTATGTTATATGTTTCTAAGCACCATTTTCTTGAGCCCGTTGATTAATAGTAATCATAAGTTTATTCCTAGATCTACTACCAGCCACTACTGCACTTAACCTTCACTCACACACCCTGATATTGCCCAGAAGGCCATTTTACCACACTCTGAGTCTTCCCTATCCTCCCATCATTCCCCTCAGCCATCCCCCAATCTCAATAACCCCACAATCACCTTGCAACCAATCTCTACCCAGAAGCACCTAGATTACTGACCCTACCGGTGTCGATTATCCTATACCGGCAGCGGTTCTCTAACCGTGGTCGGTTACCCAGTGACCACCGTCGGTCACTGTGACTTATACCCAAAACCCTTTTGCTCGCCTATTTGCCACCTAACAACCCCAAATCCAAATGGTTTATCCTATAACTCAACCTGAACGTATCAACGACCAGTAACCGAACAAACAACGTGACGCTTTATTATTGATAGTTTAGTTTCTATTGCTTTGTAACGAGATACCTAAATCGTGATTTTGCAATAGCTTTCTTTATTATCATTTGTGTTAAATCGTATTACAAAGGGGAACTGACCACCTTCGAAAGGAAGTTTTTACATTTCCTGGGCCTAAGGCAGATCCCTCATTTATTGTCTAACTCAAATCTGGTGGTCTTGTATTCTTAATTGCAGGTAGTCCTTCCAAGACAAAAAGGAGTTCTTCGCAGTCGATCTGATCTTTCTCTATGGTACGCGCACACCATCTCAATATTCAACAGGTATTCCTCCTAGCCCTAACCCTTATCTGTTTCTCAAAGGAATGATAGGATAGAAGCAAGTCTATTCTGCAGAGCCGAAACATTCTGATGCGAAACAGGGCTCACCCCAAATCATGCTTCCAACTACCTCAATGTGCAAGGTTGCTTCAAGTGCTTCGTAGATCGAGTGTATGTCTTATGTGAAAATTCCTCCTAAAAGGGGTAATCAAGCCCCCAATGAACCATTATGCATTTTGGCTTGCGTATATGTCACAAGAAAGCTTTGATAATGGCGTTTTAAACCATGCATCATACTCTCTAACACTTTCAATGGTGCCTTGCTTTATATCCATGAGCACACTTATACTCTTCTACTCAAACTCGTGGATATGAAACTCTTTAAGGAATGCATCCTTCAAAGTCAGTATAATCTACGTAAGTCTAATCAAGGTCAAACTTTATGTACCACTGGTGGGGCATGCCCTTATAATGTAGTGGAAAATTGGCTTTCCTACACTCGTAAGCCATGATTCCTTTTGCGCGCCATAGTATTTCACACATGTGCACATGTTCAACAACATCTTCTATGACCCTATACTCTAGAAGATGAAGAGACATTTCCATGTAAATATTCTAGGGTTGGTGCATACCTTGCCCACCTGATCCAGAACCTCATGTGTTTCCCCTGCCTCCGTAACCACTAGATCCACTTGAACCGAGCTACCTATGCCTCCTAATCCCGACCCTATACCTGGGTTAGACTAGAAGATGTAATTCCATGTGTCCCAATAGTAGAACTGAATTGTACCTTGACAGACTGTGAAGCATTACTACTCGTAGAAGTTAATCCAAAAATCGGTGCGCTTATATTCTTTGCTAATGATACACCCAAAATGGTACTCCTATATAACAACAAAGTCATTTGTGTTGCCATCAATGTGCCTCTTATAAGCATCGCTCCTACTCTCCCACTGCTTGAACTAGCTTATTGATTTCTTGTTGGACTAGATGCTGAAAAACCAAACACAAGGGCAAGGTTACTAAGTGGATTCAGATGCACGCCCATGGCCTAGGTAGTCTCTGCCGTGTGCTTCTACGTGAGGCCGAGGGGGTCCTCAATTATGCTTTCTTAGATGGGGAGTTCCCGATGCTCGCTCCATGTGTTCTATGTGAGATTCAAATCCTTCACGATTCATCTCTCTCCTTGACACCATACTTTCTACAATGTTACGTTGTTTCTCTATCTCCCTCTCGCACACCTCATTATACTCAAACCATCTTTCCTCTCTCTTCCTTTCTGCCGCTAGGTCTACCATCTTTCACCAAACCTGCTCCCGCCCTCATACGTGGTGGGTTTTAGTTAGTAATTTGTTTACTCTCCAGTGATTCAAAGTTACCATCGGGATCTTGATTTCCAAGTGGAATGCCTTGTGGGTAAGCTCCCCTTGGATATCATAAAAACTGGAATTCAACTACCTTTGGACATGAATAAGTGAAAATTGAGTATTCCAAGATATAATTGTTCAAGACACCATGGAACCAGTATCCACACTTGAGTTCAAATCATATCAAGCATCATAAAGGGTCTGGAATTCTTCCTGTGTCCAGACAAGTGCGTGATACCTCCAATTCCACTTAGATGCATAAGCAATTAGCCACTCGTACAATTCTACTAGAAAGATAGCAAAAATATCTCATATAAACTGTCATACAAATTTTGTTCCACCCACACACATGTATTAAACTTAGATCCAAAGTCTTTGAATCACCACACGTATTCTTCTTCCAAATCGCATATCCATTCTTCAACACTTGTTAAGGTCAACCGGTATGTCTTCATCGTGAACCATCTTGAAAACAACTAAAAAGAGGTCCCAACAATGGAACCAATGATGTAGCCTAGAATTCAGTGATACAAATCCAATAAGACCTTAAACGCGCCGACACATCACTCACCTAGAGTGAGCGCTCACCAAGTGCGCAAAGGTCCATGTCCCTCTTTAGGGTTGTTGTTGTAGGATGTTAGCATGATGAAGAATTAACATATATAGTTCCATTACTAACACATCATTCTACAAAGCATACCAGATCTATCTCTAAGGGAGAACAGAACTAAATATTAACCATGATGAGATCAAAAACATACTAGAGTCAGATACACACAAAACTAACACTTATATTCAGCCAATATCCTCCATTATATTCAATGTAACAAGTATACAAAATCTTCATTACAATAATAGTAGTATGCGCGTAACGTATTTAGCAGCATAATCTCACCATGTATGCATATCTCTATATATGTCCATCTCTCTATTACACATTTTTCTACATACTTATAAGGGTGGGGGCTTTCCCTTCACCACTTATCTATTCCCAAAACAAGTCACATGTTATTAATAGCTATGTGCCATTTACAAAAATAGCCACACATGCAAGTACACTAATAATCGAATACTACTAGCCGATGATGACAAAGAGCAGAGCTATTTCCATCCTATGTCCATGTAAAGTTCTTCGTATATGATCCTCCAAGAATATCCAATGTGTGGCACACACATCTCTGCCTCATTTGTGTGCTCTACACACCATCTCTAAAAATATACCTTCATAAGCGAAAACGGATGAGTCTCGAAAGCTGAACTTCTGCTCTGTGCGCATGTTCTCCCTATCCATTCACGCCTTTGAATATGACCTGCTTTCCCACATGGACTTCTTGTGTGATTTCTAGAGCTTGAATCCACCATTTTTTTCCTTGAATAATATCATAAAGGATTCCATGATCTAAAAGACAAAAAAAATGAAAAAATCCAAATTCTAAACGAACAAAAACAAGATTTTTTCCTGAAGTAACCTCGAAGTCCGTGAAGAAGAATCACTCATATCTCACAACCCAACAAATGGATTGATGTGCCATATTTTGAATTCTTCTAGTTTTATAGGATACCCAAGGACCCAAAGGGAATCTTTCACATGCACGCCCCATATTTTTACTACAGATAAAACCCCTTGTTTCCCCGTAATAAAAATTGAATTTTTAAAATCTCATTTTCTAGACACCGAATCGAGCTAAAATTGTAGAGGTGTAGTGAAGGGGAAAAAACCATATAAAAAATTTTGTTTTGTCAAAAGCGAGGCCTTGAACACCCATTTCCAAAAATCGTAAGTCGTATACATGGTTACTTTCTATTTTAGGAAATCTTGTGCGTAAAGCGGTTCCAATGAAGGGGGTGCACGAAAGTGGTCTACATGAACAATCCCAGAGGAAGAGTCAAAAAGGTCAAAAATTATCACTAAAAATAGTAGGTTTCCTCTATGGTCACTTCTGCTATAATTAGTAAGTCATCTCAAAGAATAATTTTGCCAAAAGAGGTGTGCACAAGGGTAATCCAGAAGATTTAACTTCAGGCGGTGGGATTAGGAAAGTTGAAATTTGACACTCAGTAAAAATAGTAAGTTACTTTTTACATTACGGTGAAGTGTCCTGAAAGCATGAAGTTCAATTTCACATATTGTTCCATTTTCCCATTCATGTGTGTGTTGTCAACTAATTTTCACTTCGCAAAATTAATAAACGTTAAACTTCAAAAATATATTAAAATTTCAAAGTGTTCTTTCATGTGATTTTTCTCCCTCATCATAATCGTCTTATTCTCACGGTCATTTTGGCTTTCGTTTCATCCATTTTGAATAATCCCTTCTCCCGTTATGACGCAAACCGTGTTTTAATTATTTAATTAATATTTACCCTGTTATTTAATAAAATTAATATTTATTAAATTTTAGGGTTTTTCAATTAATAAATATTAATTTAATACTCATAGAAGTTGTTCAAAACTTGGAAGAACTTTTCTTTTTATTGTCGTAACTATCATGAGCAAGTGTCGGGGCAATTATTCTTCTGCTTCCAATTGTCGTAGACAATTTTAATTTTGCTTCTATCATCCGGAAATTGAGAAGGAGACAGTTACAAGAGGTTGTAGAAGCGGAGGAAATTGGGAAGAAGGAGAAACAAGGAAATATTACAGATATCCAGAGCCAGAAGAAGGAAAAGCTCATTCTACAGGCACTTTCTAGCTTTCACACAGAAACCTGACACGTACATTAGCTAGAGCCAGGAAACCTTGAGAGCTCCAAGAAGTTGTCTCCTCCATTGCGGGATCACAAACTTAGGAGTCATCTTTCATCAACAGTATTCAGCTCTCATTTTTGGACTGATATCTGTACAGTCTGCTCTCAATCCCGATCCACATAGCATGCATGAAGCTCAAGCTCGTGCTAACATGAAATGAATCAAGTTTTGGGTTTTTCTTTTTATTATTGTTTTTTTATTAAATATTCTTTGTTTCTAGTTTTATTGTGGACATATACAACCACGTACAAGTTGGGTACAGTTGCTCATGATATCCACGTATTTACTTGATCACAAAATCAAACCACTCAAAAGAAGGAGCCCACGCAGCAATAGAAAGAAGTTTCTGAGATTCCACACACATGCAAAGATGCTAAAAGCCAAACTAGAAGCCCACGCATTGGGCAAATTAACTACGTAAAAGGTGAAGGCCACAAGCTAGTTTTAGAGAGATCTTCACTCCAAGGAGATTTACACCCAGCCACAGGTTGAAGACAAGTTTTACACGCATTACCTGAAAGGAGATTACATGCAGCAATATCCAGATTGATCTGAAATCCCATTCACTGAAGGTGAAGGCCCACGTGTTGTTTTTGTTTTTAGGAGTTGTTCCTTGAAAATTTTCCCATGCAACCACAAGGAAGTCCATGCCATGCTAATCAAGCAAAAAAAAAAATCCAAAAGCAAAACTCAACACATGCATAGGCATTTTTTTATTATTTTAAAAAAGAAGGGAAATACCTAGAATGCCATGCATAGGAGAAATAATAATTTCCAACCAGTTTTTAATGCATGCAGAAAAGAGAAAAATGTGAAGTTCAACGCCTTCTCTAGATCATACTCATTTCTTTTTATTATTATTTTAAAAAAGAAATAGAATATATAGAAGTCCACACAAGTCTATTGAAAAAAATATATCATGCGCGCAGAAACGAAAAATATCATTCGCTGCCAAAGAAGAAAAATATCAGGCTCGTGCAGCCCACGCATTGCCGGAAATAATAAAAATGGTCTAAAAATTGTAGCATTTTTAACCCGGATGGTGATTTGAGCTTAGTCTCAATATTTTGTTTGTATGATCATTTTGAATTCGACACCGCTAAATTTCTTTTTATTTTAAAAAATAGATAAAAGAGTCGTATTATTCTTGTGGCAATGGTGGTCCGGAGACTTAGACCCGACACCTTTCTAGTGTATTGTTTTCTTTTTGCTTTCCATTTTTAAAAATTCATAATGGGTGAACGTTCTAATAAGTCGGCACTAAAATATGCATATCAAGGATTAGTTCCAACATCGTCTTTAAATTCAGCGTATGATAATATTTTAGATACCGATATGGGTCACGTGGATATGGTTCAATTTTGTGATAGGGTAAGATGGGAAGGGAGGACTATTTTTTCAAAAAGGCTTTATCGTTGTGGCTTACCTCAAGCGGCAGCGTTTCTAGTTGCCATACAATGCCCCGAATTTGTCCTAGCTTGTGCCAAACATTATGATCCTTGAGCGTCGAGGAATTTTTAATGACAAAGATGAACCTTTCCTACTCAATTCTCCAGATCATATGGAAGATTTGTTAAGAGTACCACTTCATGAAGAAAATGCTGACATCACGTAAGAATCAACACAACAATTCTGGGATGAAAATCCTTTGAGATGGTCAAATATGGTTGATAAAAATTGGTTGGTCAAACCAAAACTCACACTTCAAGAATTCCCAAAGAGTTGTTTTGGGTAGAGTTTCATGAAGAAATAGGAGATATGATTACTCTCCTCACAGGGTTTTTGGTCTTCCTTCTACTAGAAATTTTCATCCTTGGATGTATAAGTTCATTTGTATCATTCTTGATGCAAAGATGTTCATTGATTGGGCAAGTATCGTTAGCAATACTCTCCATAAGCAATTGATTGAGGTAAGGATGACAGTCATTTTTACATGACCTCATATTTGATTTATGTTGTAGCAAGAAGGAGGATATTTTTAGGGCTAACAACTAGAGGTACAATGGGTCCTAGCAAGAATAGTGTTTTTCACTTTTACCTCGTTAGCATATGGATTTTCACGCATGCAAATGACATGCAATAGTGTGGGAACAAAGTCCCTCCTCAATGAAGGTGAGGTTGCCTTTATTGAAAACCAAAACTGTATTTACATCTGTACATTCAAAATTGTATGTGGGGGGTGTTTTGGAACATCAATGGAAATAAAAGTGAATGAAGGAGATGGAATGGAAAGAAGGAAATGAGTTAAATGGAATGAATCAAAGAACATGCAAGAGTTAGGTAAAAACAAAGCCTAATATTGCGTGAAGAGGAAAGATGAATAACTAACACAAATAAAATGGAGTTTGAGTTAGCCAAACAAGAACGTGTAAAGGGAACACACATGAGCAAGTAGATAATCGTGAGATTGATCACTTGTGAACTAGAACAACTGATTAATAATGTTGACAATAAGATCAAAGATACTATTTACATGCAAGATTCAAACACCTAACATCTAATTAACATAAGAACATCAAATGTTACAAGAGACAATGAATGAGACACAAAGTTCGTATTTCATTAACTCCAAAATGTTTTTCACAAAAGAACACAAAGTTTCTTCCTGAAACAAAGCTTGCACAAAAGTATTTCTTCTTCTCTCAAAGTCACCTTACAAATGAGCCCTTGACTTCCTTTTATAACCCAAAAGTTGGTTACAAATTAGTTAGGGTTTTAAATGCACATTAAATAGGGCACTTAAGTGACTTTGACTTTTTCAACCAACTTTTAAAAAGTGACTAAAAATAGAAACCACTTAAGTTAAAAAGTCATTTAAGGAAAAATACATAAATAAAAGAAATGGGTACATGTGGACCCACTTAAATGACTTGGACACACACATAGAAATCCTAGTCAAGATGCACCACCCAGATCAAGACACCTAGGATCAGTGCCTTATCCATTGGGCCAAGAGTCCGCCTATCCCGATCGTATGGGAATGAACTCATTGACTGTGCTCTGTAATCCTCCAAATGACAAGAGTGTTGAGCTTGAAACTTGAGCAATTCATCCACCCCTCCACCTGAGCAATATTCTGGTGTGAGAAAATTTGTCTTCATTCGCATTCACATTCACAATTACACACAATTCTCCACATGCTCCGAATAGCCTTCCATGATGAATTATTCATTTGTTGCGAGACTGTAGTCGTTACGCCATTTTTTCAAACACTTGATGTGCTTCCTCATAACTTGTGTGAGTGATTCGATGTTGTTACAAGCCTTCACAAGGTGCCTGCAATATCTCTGGAACTAGTAAATCGCACGTTATTAACATGAATTGTTGGCACTGTTTGGAACATTGGCTCTTTGTGAGTGGCAAAAGAAACTAGTGGCGTAACAATAATACCATGCATGATTCTAACAAACGATTTGATCATCTTTACAATAGTGATAGTTCTGATGCTCTGGTACAATAATAATTTCTTAGCTTTGAATGCATCGGCTACTACCGTACAGAGAATAAAGCAATTTCTGAACCTGTTATATGATGGTTTATTATGAATCCCAAAACAATTGGCTCATTAGTCACATTGATTGATGACTTTAACTTCCAGGAAAATGTACCACAATTTAAAAGCCTTTCACGGATCATCTTCTGTTTTGAATATTTCTCAAGAAAACTGCTAAAACCTTTTTCATCTGAAATAGGCATGAACCGTTCCTTAACAAGTCTCAAATGGCAGCGAAAAAAAATGAACTAAACCCTAACTCTGTGGAGGTCAGGGAACTATACAAAGTAGATCACCACCATGGTTTATCGTAGTCTAGCTTTTGGTCTTTCGCCAATGAGAAGATCTCAAGAGCCAAAATTGCAATTCACCTCCAATGGTATTATAAAACATGGCTTTAACAAACACCCCATGAATAAATATAACCAGTTATTTTCACTATACATCTGATTTGATGAAGTCGAAAGCATTGTCTAGCTTTGCAAACACTTTCTACAAATTGAATACTCGACTCTTCCATCTAACTACACAGCCTATCTTTTATTGGTTCACTTAACATCACCAATAATCACCAAAAATAACATTTTCCTTATTTGAAATGATGGAAGCAGTTCTCATATTTCACAACAATCTTGGAAACAAACTCGGTTGTAGTGTGTCAGCATGCACACAATTGAAGGTTCTTGTCGAGTCAAATAGTTATTCCAAGAGACATTTTTATCAATCAATATGGCAATGCAAACTTCTCATTTATGTGATAGAGGAATGGTTATTTTACTCATGAACATCATTCAGGAATCTGAATCGAAAAATACCCTGTTGCCTTCATCTCGTGGGTAATTGTTAGTGCGATCTATCTCCTCCACAAAAAGTATGAATCATTCTATGGTCTTCATACATAGAATTAAACCAAATTCAAATCATAGCATGGTCTTCATCCATAGGCTTAAACCAACATCTATAGGGATTGACCTTGCCACCATGATTACACTTAACTCTCGTCAATAATCGTTAAGTTTGTTGTAGTGTAATCAAAATTGTTTTTAGCTTTTCAGCTCAACTACTTTATATTCAAGCTTAACCCAACATTTCTGAAAAGAATGGTTTTACCACAATGCTCACAGTTCTTCCTTATTATATAACACTTGTAGTAAGAATGTTTTGGCTTTGCCATAATAAGCACAATTGTACCTTCCAAATGATGAGAAAATGCCATTACCAATAAAGACCTAATGCTGCCATGATGATGACCCAGGTTCAAGCCCTCAGCATGTCGATAGACACCCTTAAGACTGATTCTTGGCCAAAGAGCCCCTCGGTATTTTGGCAGTTCACTGGATTTGATAGTTTCAATACTGAAAGACTGCAAAGATAACTAATAAAAATTCATATTATCTTTGAGTACACGGAGAGATATATTAGTCATGGACTCCACTTTGACTCCCGGATGTTCAAAAACTATGAAATGTAGACAAAGATTTAAAATCAGGCTTAATGCAACCTTAAATACACAGCTTGCAGTATTTGTGCTTACTGCACATAGAGCCAATCTGAGATCCACCACTTGTTGCCTGCCAAATCAAAGCAATTTCCATAGTACTTGAAGAATAACCTGCAATTTTCACCAAAGCAAATATAGGAAATCCATGCAACAGCCGAAAATCCATGCAACTTTGCTTAAACAACCAAACCAGGCACTAATCAATAGCCAGTATTATTAGCAGATCCATTATGTGCATCTCTTTCCCTGTTCCACTGTTCAATTCTGGCCCTCCTCTCTGCACTGCCATCCCTTGCTGGAGGACTCTCATTCCGCTTCGGGCTCCTGGGCCTACGACTGCCACTACCACTGCGCCGATAGTCTCTGTCACTTTTGTAATCGCGTTCAGTGCTGCTCCTCCTCCTGCTTCCTCTGTCATCATATGATCGGTGAGATCGAGGCACCGGACTCAAATTTCGATTGCGGCTGTGAGTTCCACTACCTTGAATTGAACATAAACATTTCCTACCATGTGATCAGCCAAATTATCACAGATATTCGGGTTTTCAATCTCCCCATACTTGCTTAGCTCTTCATATATGTCTTCAAAAAATTCATCGAAATGTTCCTGAATTTTTCGGGGTCCAAGGACTGGCCCTGCAGATCGAGCCCTAGGGTCACCATATCCGGCCTCTTGTACATATTTGACAAAAGTAGGATAAGGCTTATAGTAGGCCTGTTGTGAAGACGCGAGCAACGGTCGCCGTGGCGGCATGCTCCGATTTTAAAATAAAAGGGATAGTTAACTCTATCTTTTTCGGTGCCAAAAATCGAAGCTAAGTGCTCCGCCATGAATTTTTACTGTTTAAATTAATTCAAAATTTGTTCTGCTGACCGTGAGTTGCTGACAGACGAATACGGGTGAATTTAGTTCTATATCCCGGATGAATGAATGTGAAAGCCGCCTGAGAGGAAGTTTTGGGATGAACCCTAGCCTTGCTTCATGACAAACCCTAGGTTGGCTTCTGTGTTGTACTCACAACCGTTACTCCCTGACGAATAGCTTGCTAAATCCTAAATTTGCTGCATTAGCAGATACCCTCAGCGTTTACAAAATATTATGTCCTTCAGAAGAAATAAGAAGCAAAGATTTGCATGAATTTTTCCAACGGGTTTGATGGAGGAAGTTATGAGGATTAATTCAACTTCCTCTCTTCCCGGTAGTGGGCTTAAGTGCCAAGGGGAAATGGGGAAAACAACGGACAATTGCCAATGGAAATGGCAAAGTGGGTTGGAAATTCCCGTTCAATTTCCCCATGTCGGAAATTGGGGAATTTCTTGCCCGTTAGCCAATCCATGATTTGGCAATTGGTGGAGAAAACCCCACGTGTGGGAAATTGGAAGAAGATTGCCAAGAAAGGGGAAATCTGGGTTCGGTCCCGGCAATTGGAAGCGTAAGCTTACTTCCCTAGCATTAAAATTTGTCGAACGAAATTTTAATTTATATTTATTTAATTAAATACTTCTCAAGTGATTTAAAAATTAATTTAATCAAACAAGGAGTAATTAATTAATTAAATATTAATTAATTAATTTTAATGTATTTTAACACGTTTTAAAGCTTGGCGGGAAGAGTTCTCACCCAAAAAGATGAAATGAAGACCAAAACAATCACAAAAATGAGACGGTCGCAACGAGGGCAATGAACCATGCAAAGTGACACTTTTCAAAAATTTCAAATTTTTCATTTTTTAATAATTTTACAAAGTCAAAATTAGTTGATAATATACCCACAAATAGAGTTCAAGAACGGTTCTCACCATTTTCGGAGGGTAAATGATGCTTTATTTTTATATAATATGGTCACTTAGGATAAACCCAGAGGAAATATTTTCAGAAGATGCCAAGGTTGTGATAAAACAATGGGGAACTTGGTTTATCCAATTTCCCTCTTACTCCTATATACGAGTTGATGGATTTGTGGGAGCTCCTTACAAACTTCCTAAATATGTCAGTGATAAAATAGCATTGATGGAACTTTCACATCAACTTTTCAAAATCCATTTCCTATTGGTGGATAAATGCAAAGGAGGCATTCATTTCCCAATTCAGATTGGGGAATACAAATGTCCAAATTCCCACAGTGCAGAACTTATGGAAAAAGAATTTTCTCTCATAACTATACATCCTTTCACAAGCAGGGCTCAATTCGATATTAAAGGATCCATGGAAAAAGCCCTAGGAGCAAGATATAGGCACAAGGAAAACATAGAAGACTATTGGGTAGAATGTGTGGATGACAGGGAGGTAAGACGATGACAATTTTCTCATCTCACACTGGCTCAGATAGAAAATTATGGATTGAGGGATCCTCCCTTGACCCTTGTTGATAATGGGATTGATCTTATGGATCCTGCCTATGATCAAATAGTTTTCACTCCACTCCCTGGTATTGATTGGAGTAGAGGAGATGAAACTTCTCTAGATGTCATGAATCAACATGTGTTAAAAAGGACTATGATGTGGTATGAGAATTAGATAGCCAATCCTCTCCCATTTCAGCACATATGTTAGAAATACGAAAATGCCAACGAGAGGAGGATTTACACATAAAAAGGTGGTGCAAACTTCTTCACACCAGTCCCCACCGACATCATCACATGCATCTCAGAGGAAAAGTCGGTGGTTACCCAAACTTGTCTCTAATAAAGAAGCAGTGTCTCAAGGATCGGTAAAAGTGTGCATCTTCGGGAAGGAAAAGAATGTGTTTCGGGTATTTCTACCCCAAACTCATCTATTCACATCACTGAGAGTTCCAATAGGCCTACCAAAGATCCAAATCATCAATGTCATACACCAGAGTCCAAGCAAATCCCAGTGGTACGATATCTAATTCTTCCGAACATCTAGGTGATAAGGGTATTCCACAAGAACATGAGGATAATCAAGAATGTGTTGTAGATGCTACTTCACCAAGGATTGAGGCCACAGAACAACTGCCTACTGGTTTTAGTCATGAGAAAGGCAAAGAGGATTTTTCTTCTAGTTCTTGACTTTTTGTGTCAAATTAATGAATGAAACACGACCCTGGTTGACTCTGAAATAAAAAGAGAAAGAGATTGGTCAAAGTGGCCAACATTGATTTGGAATCTCTTTCTGCCCTTTCCAACAAATTTGTGCCCAAAAGCCTAAGGTATTCTCTAGAGTAGTGATTGATGATAGCGGAGATAAGTTTGCAAAAATTACAGTTCCTACTATTGAAAAGGATCATGGGGACATGATAGTCACTGACTATGAAGTATCCAAGATAGCCCTTGGAAAGACCACTTTTGAAAGTGATGTTGTTATGGCAAAGGATTCAATGAATAGTGTGCTTAAAAGGTTGGAGAGATACAAATCTCAAATTTCCCAACTCAAGGAAGAAAAGAATCAGTTGATTTCATATGTTCAACATTTGATCAGCCCAATTGCGTCTTCTTTTCTGTTCCAGAGATGGTGGCTATCCCGGATCAATAAATTCTCAATCAATCGAAGGATGTGATCACTCTAGGGCACACTCTAAGGTCATGGGTTTCTAAGATAGAAAGTGGTGGGTTGAAAACAATTGCTGAGGTGATAAAAATATCTGAGAATATTTATGCCTACCTTGATCTAGTGTTTCCATTCAAGGAATGCCTCATTACAGAATTAATAACACTGGATCAGATTTTTCCAAGTCTTCAAGATCTTGCTCGCATGGAATCTACATTCTTAGCCTCAGAGGGGATACTTGAGTTTGATCATCACATGACACGAATTCTATGGTTAAATCATGCTAAGTCCAGGAAAATGATTCTAGAAGACTTGGTAATTCAGTTTGATAGTTTGTGCAATGAATCCTATACCGCGCTCTCTTCCATTCAAGTCTTCATCGAAGATATTCCTTGTACCTTCATCAATAAACATAGCCAAAGGAATTCAGTACAACATCTGGTGGAGCAGTTTACAAAATTGATACATGAAATGTATACTCCTGTTGATGTTTTTTCCACTTCTTCTATGGATCAATGTTTCAGAATCAAACATCTTTGCAAAGAGATCCAATCTAAAGTTGTAGACCTGCATACCATACTAGGTAAGATTCTTGAAATGCAGGTACTTTGTGAGGCTAGTCTTCTCCCGAGTTGTTTTCCGGAAGAAGAGAAGATGCACTAGACATTGCAAAAGCTCAAATCTTTTGAATTGGCAAAGAATCAGGATCCTTGTTTTTCCAACAACATGGTAGGATGATTTCCTATATTTTCTCATGGGTGGGAGAGTCCATTTCTCATACGATTGAGATAGGCAGACCCCACCCCAATGGATAAGGCACTGGTTTTTGTCGAATGTTTTGAAAGTGGTATTTTAAATGATGTTATTGTTGAATTCACTTTTGAGAAAACTTAAGAGATTTCTATTTTTAGTTGTTTTTAATAAAGTTGGTTGAAAAATTCAAAGTCATTTAAGTGCCCTATTTAATGTTCATGTAAACCCTAACTACCTTGTAACTAACTTTTGGCTTATAAAAGGAAGTCAAGGGCTCATTTGTAAAGGGTGACTTTAAAAGAGGATAAGAAAATAATTTTGTATGCAAGCTTGACGTCAAAAAAGAAACTGTGTTCTTTTGAGAAGATATTTTAGAGTTAATGAAATATGAACTTTGTGTCCTGCTTCATTGTCTCTTATAGAATTTGATGTTCTTATGTTTATTAGATGTTAGTGTTTGAATATTGAATTTAAATACTATCTTGGATCTTATTGTCAATGCTACTAATATGTTGTTCTAGTTCACAATGATCAAGCTCTAATTATCTACTTGTTCATGTGTGTTCCCTTTTACTCATTCTCATTTAGCTGATGCAAACTCCATTTTATTTATGTTATTTATTTATTGTTCTTCTCCTTGCAATATTAGGCTCTGCTTTTACCTAACTCTTGCATGTTCCTTCCATTCATTCCTTTCCATTCCTTTCCTTAATTCCATTCCATCTCTCTCATTCACTTTTCTTTCCATTGATGTTCCAAAACACCCCCACATAAAATTTTGAATGTACAGGTGTAAATACAATTTTGGTTTTCAATAAGGCAGCCTCACCTTCATTGAGGAGGGACTTCTTCCCACATGGTTGTATGTCATTTGCATGCGTGTAAATCCATATGCCAACAATTTTTGGCGACTCTGGGATTCTAGAATCCTTAACCAGTGCTTGGTTAAATCTTTATGACTATCCCCTCTGCACAATCTCCAGTTCTTCAAGTGAACCTTGTGCCCAACGAATATTTTCAAGGAGACATTTTTGCCAACCTTTGAATAGTAGTTTGGGAAAACTGTGAAAAGCTTACATCAATTTGTTGTTTTTGATTGAGCCATTGAAAGAGAAATCTACATTGAAGACCTTAGAAGAAGAGTACCCACACTTGTGGCTAGAAGACCTCCTAGACATGTGTTGATCATTGTTCACCGACGTGGCCCTCTTCCACCAAGGCAATAATATGTATGACTATTACAGGTAACTCACCTATCTTGCAACCAAATCTTCTTTTTGCAGATACTCAAGAAGACATATCATTATATTTGAGGCAAGATATTTGGGAAAAGCGCATGAGAAACTATCATTTTCATCTTGTTGCATCAGTACTAGATAATGAAGAAGATCAAGTTACGAGAGTTGCTAGAGTCATTCAGGACAAAGACATCAAGAAAGAGAGTGAAGAGAAAAGGCAAGAGCTGATCAGAACATGCCAGTAATTCTTTCATAGTAAAGATTTCAAAATGGTAGGAAAGAGGTTTACACGAGGAGAAAAAGCTAAAGGTCAATCAGATCCCGTTTTTTTACTTTCAAGGAAAGTTTGGTTTCAAGTTATCTCCTCCAAGGAGGAACACGCCCCATAGATCTGTAAGCCTTGCATCAAGTCCTGAAAGAGCAAGCAAGGAAGGAATCACTACAAGTCAAGCATTTGTTCTTACTCAAAAAAATTTGCCTTCGCATACCACCTTTCCCAAGATGGCAGTTAACGTACCATGGGGAAATTCCATAGGCCCATTGGCCTTACCATCTCGACATGACCTCCCATGAGGATCGAGGAAGATTCTTCCCAAGTTTGATGGAGATGGGAAGACATCACCTAATGACCACATTTATACCTTATTTTTGCATGTGTAATTTTTTCAGTGGAATATGAAGATGTTGTTATTCTCCTCTTCATTGAAACATTGCATGATGTTTTCATAGATTGGTTTCATCATCTACCAAATGGATGCATTACAAACTAGAATGATATGAAAACTAAGTTTAAAGATCGATTCAAGATGACAGAAGATGAACATGCTCTTCTTTCCCAACTATCTCAAAGTAAGAAAGAGACAACATAATCCATGAGAAATTTCGTGGCTAAATTCAACAAAATGGTGAACAAAGTTCCCGTCAGGATTCACCAACCCTAACGAACAAAAATGTTTTTTTATTAACGTAAAACAACCAAAAGTGTGATATCATCTGAGAAGGGCTAGAGTGGCTACTTTGGAACTTGCTCAATCCTTGGCCATAGAAATTGAGGATGACTTAATCATGGTGGGAAAATTCAAGAAAACTTCCCTTAAGGGAAAGAGTCAAGAAACCCCCAATGCTTTAGAATCTATACTCACTAAGTTGGCTAATGATGTGCTAGCTTTGAAAAAGCAAGTTTCTCAAAGTAGAAAACCTACTCCTTACAAAGACATCCCAAGGAAAGGCTACGTTCCCAACAAATATAGAATTATAGGCGCTTCAATGAGGCTTGCTATTGAAGCGGCTCCCGCAACTAACTCAAAGTGTGATGTCGTTGAAGAAAGTGATGATGAAGTTGAGGTCGTTGAGGTTGATGAAGAAGAGCCAAACTCTGGAACATCTGAACTTGAAGTTGAAGAGCTTGAAGGAGAAAGTAATAATCATTTCTTCGAGTACCATTCAAAATAAGAAGATGAATACGAAGAAATTATAGAAGATATGAATATTCAATCCTTCATCATCTTCACACGTTCTTAGAAGAAGGAGAAAATTACCACTAAGGTGGAAGATAAAAAGAGTTCCAAGGAAGTTCCTAAATAAACTAAGACTAAGGAAACTTCCAAATAATCCAAGACAACCAAGATTCCTAAAGAGTCCAAGGAAACTGAGGTTTCCAATCAAAACTATCTTAAAGAAAGGAGGGCCTTTGTCAAGACAATCGGTTGAGAAATCAGCTACGAAGAAAGTTTCTTATTCCACATCAATATCAACCAAGCCCTAAGCAAAGTTCAAAAGTGTGCCATCATCAAGTTTTAGGTAAATAATGATCATTTGAGACACTACGAAATAAATTTTGGGACGTTATAGAAACCTTTGATGCTTTTTCCATAGAATTTTTCCCTCGTGAAAAGAATCACAAAGCAGATTCTCTAGTATTCTTAGCTTCATTGATGATTCTTCATTCAGAGTTTGAGCAAGACAAATACACCATTGAAATGGTTTTTAGGCCAAATGTTCCTGAAAATGTAGAAAATTGGCAAGTATTCAATGATGTTCAAGAAATTATTACCTTCTTGGAAAAGAGAGACAATTTTGAATAGTTTTACTTTGAAGGAAGTAATTCTACATTTCATGAATCGATGACCTCACCTATTCGAGATGGAATTGAGAATGAGGATCCCGATGATGGCATCATTCAACTCAAGGAAATAGAATTCCAAAAGGATTGGTTTCACTTGAAGAACTTTTTGATAAACATGACAGTTTATTAAAGAGAAAGAGCAGCAGGGACCTACGAATTCTCACTGACTATGAACAAGTTAACATTATTACTAAGGAAAACCTTTCTGGTCAACATTTGTAAGTGTTTCTCACTCCGAGGAGCACAAGAAATTTGTAAGCCTCCTTACCAAATATTCTGATGTCTTCATATGAAGACTTGAAGTCTTTCCAACCTAGGGAAATGGAGCATGTCATACCCTTGAAACTTGGTACAGGAAGCCCCATTAGGGAAGAAGCAAAGACAATATAATCCCAAGATTACAGGGAAAACATTCCATGAGGTTCAAAATATGTTAGATGTATGAATTGTTTTTCCTATTCGACATTCAAATTGGATAGCTAATATTGTACCGGTTTGTAAGAAAAATGGATAAATTAGGATTTGCATAGATTTCATGGGAGACTTAGCCAATTCATTGGCGAGTTCTATCAAAAGCTAACATATGTTCATTTAGCCATCAAATTTCAACATCCAAAGGATAGGGGCCACACTGTGCCGCATGATCAACGGTTCGACAGAGATGCGTGGTAGGATTCCAATTATTTTCATAGTGATGGATCCTGGCGGGCGTCAACACCTCGGAATGAGCTAGATTTTAAAATCTTTCTCGGTCTAGGTAAAGTCGAGGTGGTCAAAAGGGCCACGTAGTGGACATGTAGCGTAATATCAAAGGTGAAGAAAAAAATGTAGCAGAATTATGTCACACTTTGAGAAGATGGGCTCCGATATATCTCAAGCCATGGAATGGGATACATTCTATAATCTTTCAGGTTCAGGTAGTCAAAGGAGGTCAAGGAATTATATGTGGAAAATTTCTATAAAGATAAAATTTTAATTCCACCCAAGTTAAAAGTTGTAACGTGAAGGAAAAATTTGACAATGCTGACAACCCAAAGCTATGTAGAGTCTTCTTATTAGCTCACCTTTCATAATCTGAAAAATATGATGAAAAATCAAGGTCTGACACAACAAACTGTGAAGGGGCATAGAGCTTCCTCATTGTTCAATATTCACAGTGGGCAGAGGAGATAAAATAAAATTCTGACAACCTGAAGCACATGGGGCTTTCCCATTGGCTAATGCTTTGCAGCTTTCATTCAACAAATTAAGAAGGTTTGACAACCCGAGAGGCATGGAATGATTTCATTGGCTTATGTTTCGTAATGTCAAGTTTAAGTTCAATTAAATACCGACACCGCAAAGAGCGTGGAGTTTTTCCATTGGCTCACACTTCATGGGTCAATCAGGGGCTAGAAAAATAAAATTGTGAAGAATATTGGATCCTTCCCATTGGCTCATGCTTCTCAAAGGTGGCGAGAAAAAGTAAAGGATAGGTTGACAATTGCGAGGAACATGGAAATTCTTTATTGGCTTGCATTTCTATAAGAAAGCAAACCCATTGAGAAAGGACAAAGGAAAAGAAAAGAATGGGAGTAAAGCTAGATCATGTGATTCAATTAGAGGTGGACATATGGAAAAAGGTCGAGAATCGACACATGGGTAAACTCAATCCCTAAGCTAATTAAAGGCCACCAAGTGTCACTCTCATGTTCATCCCGACAAAAAAATTCAAATGACCATATTTTTCAATCTACATCTCCAAATTTGACAAAATTAGTCTTGTTGGAAAGCTCTAATCTTGCTCTTCATGTTGGCACCATTAAAATCACAAATTGATGGTGTCTAATAGGGTAAAAGGGAGAAAACAAGATCGACACTTGTGTTGAAACTCAACTAACTCGAGTCATTCCAAATTCGATAGTGAAGGCCAAAAATAAATAAATTTACATGGAAAAATATAGATTTCATGGGAAAATATTTTTTTATTATTTTACAAGTCTAAGTCTAGTGTCCGATTATTTTCAATCAAAATTATGCAAGATAATTGACTTATACTATTGCTTGAAGTTATATTTTATTTTTTACATGCCAGCTTGCATTGGATTTATCTCTAAGTGGGTCTTGACTAATGTTATAACTAAAGTTGTTGAGAAGTTCAAATCCACTTCATTTTCTTATATATACTAGTGATTTTGAAGCATTATGAGATTTTGGTTGATGTAACACATTTCGTAGAATTTTTCCAAAAAGTATCCATAGTCAAAAACCATTTTTCCTTTCCAGAGATTCTTTACAATTTTGTGCATTAAGATAGTTGATTCTTGTGTTTTCCCTGAGTCTTTTAAGTTAATTTCTTATGTTATCTTCCCTTGTTGCAAGAAATTAGTCATTGTGTGTTATTTTAGTGTGCATGCCTATTGAAATATGTATATTGTGATTTATCCCTTAGCATATTTCCATTATTTTTCCTTGAAATTTCACCTAAGACCCTCTATTTTGTGCACATCTCCATATCAACAGTCTCCAAAATTCATGGTGTATCCCCCTTTTATTCAATTTTTCTTTCTAACCTTTACCCCAATCAATTTTAGTTAGGGATACACTGAAAGGGAAAAGGCCCTTCAAATCTGGATATTCACCTCACTTTGGGAAGAAATAAGAGGTGAGGCTTCCACCCATGTAGTATAGTATTCAAACAGCAGGAGATGATCCATTGGTGATGTTGAGAGGAATGAGGGTTAATCTCACCTACAAGATCCAAACCCCATTGAGAGAAATACCAAAGATCTCTAGCAACCTGTAAGGTGTGACTAGGGGTATGATGAAGGTTAGCATGTTGTTGACATTTCACACAATGTTTGACATATTCACAACAGTATTGATTTAGGGTGGGCCAATATTAGCTAAGGTGAAAGATGCGTTTAGCGACAATGAGGCCACTAAAATGACCATCACAAATTTCATCATGGATTTCCTTTATGGTGTATGGGATTTCAGAACTAGTGAGGCATCGAAGTAGGATACCATCAAAGTCATGTTTGTAAAGGAGATGATACCTCCCATGATGACTTAACAGGAGACATTTTGAAGAAAATGCCATCGACCATTACGATTGAGGTCTGAAGGTATGATTGAAAATGATAGGTAATCAATGTAATGCTTATACCAAATGTCATGTGAGTCGGTTTCGATACGTCCCACAAAATTTACTCCATATGTAATATAAAAAGGAGATTGTAATCATTGTATTGTGATAAAGATCTATGAATCTGCATGTGAATTAGGTATCTGTGAGGTAAGATAACCCATGGTATCCATGAATTTGTTAGTGGATCGAGATGTATTTTGAACGTGGTAGTGATCAAACGTGGTCAAAATCAAGTTGGCATGATGCTTGCACTTTTATAAGACCTCAAAAAAATATTGATAGACACCATTAACTTAGTTCACTACTAGTGGTGAGTCCTCAAATATATTAATGGATGTAACATCTAAGGCAATAGCAGTTTGGAGGCCGAATACTAGTGCCTCATATTCGGCCACATTGTTGGTATAATCGAAGTCAAGTTTAAATGACAAAGGCATGGGTTCACCATCAATTGGAGTGATAATGATTCCCACACCCCCCACATTGACATTTAGAACCATCAAAGAATAATGTCATTTGGTAAATAATAGTTACCCCCGGTTACATCAAAGAAGGGATAAGGTTGCAATAGATTCATCTAGGAATTCAAAGTTGGAAGATTGATGTCCAGAAGCGGCACGTCTGCAAGTTGGTCAGGCTGCCTTTATTGAAAACCAAAACTGTATTTACATCTATACATTCAAAATTGTATGTGGGGGTTTTGAACATCAATGGAAAGAAAAGTGAATGAAGGAGATGGAATGGAATGAAGGAAATGAGTGAAATGGAATGAACTGAAAGAACATGCAAGAGTTAGGTAAAAACAGAGCCTAATATTGCATGAAGAGGAAAGATGAATAACTAACACAAATAAAACAAAGTTTGAGTTAGCCAAACAAGAACGTGTAAAAGGGAACACACATGAGCAAGTAGATAATCAGAGCTTGATCACTGTGAACTAGAACAACTGATTAATAATGTTGACAATAAGATCAAAGATAATATTTACATGCAAGATTCAAACACCTAACATCTAATGAACATAAGAACATCAAATGTTACAAGAGACAATGAATGAGACACAAAGTTCATATTTCATTAACTCCAAAATGTTTTTCACAAAAGAACACAAAGTTTCTTCCTAAAAACAAAGCTTGCACAAAAAGTATTTTCTTCTCCTCTCTCAAAGTCACCCTTTACAAATGAGCCCCTCACTTCCTTTTATAACCCAAAAGTTGGTTACAAAGTAGTTAGGGTTTTACATGATCATTAAATAAGGCACTTAAGTGACTTTTGACTTTTTCAACCAACTTTATTAAAGACAACCCAAAAATAGAAATTACTTAAAATAACCATTATTTCCCAAATAAAAAATAACAACACCTTTTAAAATATACAATAATAACCAGTTCCTTATCCATTGAAATGGGGTCCGCCTATCTCAAGCGTATGAGAAATGGACTCTCCCACTTCGTTAGATACCAAGAAAATCAACTCCCTGCACCACCGGTGAAATTAGGATCTGCTTGCTTTTGCTAGTTGAAAGGATCTAAACCTTCCCAAAGTTTCAAACATCTTTTCTTCTTCTGGAGGTTCACTTGGTCGAAGAATAGCCTCACAAAATACCTGCAATTCAAGAATTCTACTTGGCATATCATTTAAATTAACAATTTTAGATTGAGCATTCTCAAATAAGTTCTTCAATTTGATGCACCGCTCCATGGAAACTGACGAGAAATTTTTGGTAGGAGTGTACATGTCCTTAAACAATTGTGAAAATTGTTCTTCCACCTACTCCGATGAACACCTTTGATTATGCTCATTTACGAGGTTACAAGGAATCTCAGCCATGAATTCCTAAATCAAGGAGAGTGAAGTGAAGGCTTCATTGCACATGCTGTCATAATGAATCATAGAATCCTCGAGAAGCATCTTTCTTGATTTGAGATGCAGACACCAAAGAAAATGTGTCCCCGATGTTCAAATTCGAGAATTCCTTCAATAGCTAAAACTAAGATTCCATACTTGTCATCTCATGGTAACTAGGCAATATCTCATCCAAATTTGATATAGCAGAAAACAAAAGTTTTTTGAAAGAAAGAAAGAATTGGATCCAGATACGCACTGATATCTTCATGAAGCTTAACCATGGTCTTGATCATCCCTTAGCCTAAAACGAGAATCTCTGAAAGCCAAGTTTTAGTGACATGGCCCAATGTGTTTATTTCCTTTGAAAAATTGAGAGTCTCTTCATCTGGGGCAGCCACTATTAAGGTACTTGGGAAGGTGGATGATATGGGATTTATCAAATGTTGAACATACTCCACCAATTGATTCTTTTCAGCCTTGAGCCGAGAGTTTTGAGACTTGTATTTCTCAAGTCTTTTTAGCATGATATCAATTGAATCTCGAGCCATCGCCATGTCACTTTCTAATGTAGATCTTCCAAGTCCCAGTCTGGAAACTTCATAGTCAGCAGGCGTCATAGCATCGCGCTCTTTATCCACTTGTGGAATGGTAAGGTCTATAAATTTGTTTCCATCATTATCCACCATTATTCGAGAAAACACCTTAGGCTTTTAGGAATGGCATCATTCGAAAGTTTGAAAAGGGCATCAAAATCAATGTCAATTGGCTTGACAACTCTCTTCCTTTTCTTTACTTCAGAATCAACCTAGGAAGGAGTATCATTCACTATTTTAGCATACGAATCCTAGAGCTCGAATCAATATTCTCATTATTCCCGACATCATGAGATCCTTCTTGAATCCTATCTACAACCTCAATTTGAGGAGACACAACCTCAATATCCACTTCCTGATTATTCGGAGATTTTGGGAAATCCCTTCATGAACTACATGCTCTGAAGTGTTTGATATTTGAATTACCTGCACTTGAGTGGATGCTTGTTTGAAGCATGGTTGAGGATCATTTTCTGCTAGCTTTAGAGCACTATTAACGATGTGGGTAGAAGAATCTCTACTCGAGGTAGAAAATCTAGACACACGCTCTTTTCCTTCTTCGGGGTTTGGATCTTTAGATCTTCTCACCTCATGACACATTACTTGGTGAAGTGGATTTTGCAACCACTCCTTTCTTGCTTGTTGTGTATGATTGGATGGTAATGAGGTTGATCGAGAAGAGACTTTGGTCGAATGGAGACCCCCTCGTATTGGAAATTTTTGTGATCCCGAAACGTGATCTGGAATTGATTGCAATTTGGCAAGTTCCCTGTCATACCAAGATATGCTTCTTTCAATAATTGGTTGGTTCTTTCCATCAAGAGAAAATTCATCTCTCTTGGTCCAGTCGATTCGAGGCAATGGGGTAAAGGCAACAACATCATATGAGGGATCAACGACATCCTCATCATCATCTATGAATGAATCGAGAGGACTCTTGATGTGGAAGGCCTTGATCTGAGCAAGTGTTAGGCGAGAGTACTCCCGTCTTCTTACCTCATGTTCATCCGAACAAGTAGCCCATAAATCTTCCATGGTAGGATTATGTTGGTACTTCACTCCCAGAATCTTTTGCATATATCCATTGATATCAAACTGGATCTCTTCACATATGGATGGATGGTTATGAGAGAGAACTCTTTTTCCATGAGTTGTGCACTGAAAAGATTTGGACATTGGTATTCCCCGATTTGGATTAGGAAATGAATTCCTGGATGGTGCTTGTCACTAAGAAGGCATGAAACTTGGAATAACTGTTCATGCCAACTCCATTAATGCCCATCTATCAATCGAAATACTTGGAAGTTTCCACGGGGTCCAAAGAAAATCCACTCACACGAATGTAGGAAAAAGATGAAAATTGAATAAACCAGGTTCCCCATTGGGAAATGACACTCATGGCTTCTTTAGAAAACCTTTCCTCAGTATTCTGATTCAGGTTCCGATCACGCGGAAGGTGAATGCATCGTTGAATCTTCTAAAATGGTGAGAACTATTTTTAAAACTGAGCTGAGGGTAATAGTGAAAAACATTATTCGATGACGACCCCATGACCCTCTCGTTTCAAGTCCCAAAAATAGCTTTCTTCATGCTACTGCATAGGTCAGATATGAAGTCATGTAGAAGCATCCAGTCATCTTAACTTCTATCAATTGTTTGTGAATGGTGTTACTGATGATGGTGGCCCAATCCACAAACTCTTTCTTGGCTAGGATGATACAGATAAACTGGTACATCCATGGGTGGAAAATCCTAGTAGAAGGTAGACCGAAAACTCGACTTAGGAGAGTGATCATGTCTCTGATTTCTTCCACGAACTCAATGCGGTACAGTTCTTTGGGAAGCCTATCAATTCGAGGTCTCTTGGTTACTAACCAGTTGTTGTTGACCATTTTGCTCCATCTCAGGGGTTCTTCATCCCAGAACTCTTGCGCTGATTGGCGAGTGATATCTACATTCTCGGGAAAGTCGGGTATTCCGAGCAACTCCTCAATGTGTTCAGGTGTGATTAAGAGGAAAGGCTCGTGATTATCTTTAAAAATTCCTCGTCTCTTAGGGTCATAATGCTCCGCAAAGCAATAACCAATTCTGGACACTGCACCGAGACAGGGAATGTTGTTGCTTGGGGTAGGCCACTATGGTAAAGCCTATATGAGAAAATGGTTTTGCCTTCAGTTTTCACTCACTCACAAAATTATTGCACATTGATGTGACCCAGATTTGTATCAATGATGTTGTCATATGCTAACTTAATGGAGTTGGGAGGGATAATTCCTTGGAATTCATATTTCAGGTGGATTTGTTAGATTTCTCCACTGGCTTCCTCGATCTCCCCATAGATTTGGATTTTTCGGCCATTATGAATTTAATAGAAAAGTGACTCAGGCATGCCAGACAACGCAAACGGGGCCGGTCTCAGTCTCAAAACCCCGTCGATGCAAGAAAAATATTTTTTTCTTTAATATTATTATTATTATTATTTTAAAAATAATAATAATAATAATTGATCCCAAATTACAATTTTCTTTTTTATGTCAATACAAACAAATCGAGACTAAGCTCGAATTCTAGATCGAGCGATACAATGATAAATATATTTTAATTAAAATCTCCCAATTTTAATATTTTTGATAGAAAAATTCTCCTTTTATGCATGAATGGCTTGTCAAATGGATGTGTGGAGATCTCCTCCTGGGAAATTTTTTCCTTTATTGCCTCCTCTCCTCAAAAAAATTGTTTTATTTGTTGATCTTTGAAAAATTATGTGTTTTCTCCTTGCTGTTTTAAAATCATTTTTGTTCCACTCTCTTCTGATGCACGCATGCGTGGAAAAAAACTGTTTGGAGATTGTGTTTTGAAATCTTTTATTTTATGTTTAAAACTATTCTTATGGTGTGCCTTTGCTTCTACATGCTGAAATTCTTTTTTTATTTTTTTTTGGAAAAGCTGTTTGATTATCTCTTTCTATTCTCCTTGGCTTGCACTTTCTTGATTTTTCCTTTTTAAAAAAAACCTTTTATCCTCTTTCTCTTGCCAAGTGTGTGAAAAGGATTCTTTTGCTTCTTCTTTTTTCTCAAGCACATGAATTTGTTTCTTTATTAAAAAATAATTTATTTTCTTTTTCTTTGCTAAAAGTCATGGTAGGTTTTGAAAGGCTATTTGTTTTATGCCTTCACCCATGCATGTGTGGGATCCCTCTTTCTTTGAAAAATGCGTGAGATTATTAATTCTCTCCTACTATTTTGGCTGTTTTAATTTTCAAAAAAATGCTTTTTCTTCTACTTGAAAACATTTTGAAATCTAGGTCTGTTGCACTCCTTTTGACACAAATCTATTTCCCTTGTGCATGGAAAAAACTGTTCTTTCTGAGTTCTTTTCTCTCCCAAGTGTGAAATTTTCTTTGACATTCTTTTTCTCTTCTTTATTTAAAAACTTGTTCTCCAACTATGCCTCGACTGTCTTTTAATGAAAACTGTTCTTTGTTGGAAAATTTTGTTTGGGCTGTGCGTAGATGGTTATTTCTCTTCTTTACCTTCTACTTCTTCACAAATGGCATTAAGATATTGTTGGATGTGATAAAATATTATGCCTTCAGAAGAAATAAGAAGCAAAGCTTCACATGACTTTTTCCAATGGGTTTGATGGAGGAAGTTATGGGGATTAATCCAACTTCCTCTCTTCCCGGGTAGTGGGGTTAAGTGCCAGGGAAATGGGGAAAGCAACGGACAATTGCCAATGGGAATGGCAAAGCGGGTTGACAATCCCCATCAATTTCCCCATGTGGGAAATTGGGGAATTTCTTTCCCATTAGCCAATCCATGATTTGGCAATTGGTGGAGAAAATCCCATGTGTGGAAAATGAAGAAGATTGCCAGGAAAGGGAAATCCGGGTTCAGGAAGCCATTGCTTCCCAGTTGAAGCGTAAGCATTTTCTTACTTTCCCAAATTTAAAATTTGTCGAATGAACTTTTTAATTATATTTATTTAATTAAATACTTCTCAAGTGATTTAAAAATTAATTTAATCAAACAAGGAGCAATTAATTAATTAAATATTAATTAATTAATTTTAATGTATTTTAACGCGTTTTAAAGCCTGGCGGGAAGAGTTCTTTCCCGAAAAGGATGAAATGAAGACCGAAATGATCACAAAAATGAGACGATCGTGATGAGGGCAATGAACCATGCAAAGTAACACTTTTCAAATTTTCAAATTTTTCATTTTTTAAAATAATTTTGCAAGTCAAAATTGGCTAATAATAGTTGGCTCTGATTGGGGACAAGGACTTCATGGACGCAACAATGGACCCAGACCAAAATAGTCATGAACATGATCTCAAAATGGGGCACAAAAATGGGGCACACAAGAGAGGAGACTGAAAAATAGGGAAACAAACAAACCAAAATCCTAATTACCTATGTACATATGGGGAACAACCCATTTTCAATTTTGATAATGCTTGAAGGAAGCCTGATTAAGATTGCAGAAATCCACGCAAATCCTAATTTCTCCATTTTTCTTGCGAACCGGTACAATATTAGCTATCCAGTCGAATGTCGAATAGGAAACACTATTCGTGCATCTAGCATCTTTTGAACTTCATGAAATATTGTCCCTGTAATCTTGGGATTATATTGTCTTTGCTTTTTCCTGAATGGAACTACACTAGGCTTCAAGGGTATGGCATGCTCCATTTCCTTGGGTTGGAAAGACTTCAAGTCTTCGTATGAATAAGCCAAAATGTCAGAATATTTGGTAAGTAGACTTATGAATTTCCTGCTCCTCAGGTGAGCAACACTTACCAATATTGATCAGGCGAGGTTTATCCTTGGTACCGATATTAACTTGCTCATAGTCAGCAGAAATTCAGGTCCTGCCTACTCTTTCTCTTTGATAAACCTGTCATGTTTGTCAAAAAGTTCTTCAAGTGAAACCAATCCTTTGGGAATTTTATTTCCTTTGAGTTGAATGATGCCATCACCAAGATCTTCATTCTCAACTCCTTCCTGAATGGGTGAGGTAGTTGATTCATGAAATGCCGAATCACTTCCTTCAAAGTACAATTGTTCAAAATTTTCTTTCTTTTCCAAGAAGGCAATAATTTGTTGATCATCATTAAATACTTGCCAATTTTCTGCATTGTCAGGAACACTTGGCCTAAAAACCATTTCAATGGTGTATTTGACTTGATCAAATTCTAAATGAGGAATCATTAATGAAGTTGAGACTACTAGAGAATCCACTTTGTCATTCTTTTCATGAGGGACAGATTTTATGGAAAAGGCATCAAAGACTTCTATTGCATCCCACACTTTATTTCTGTAGTGTCTCAAATGATCATTCTTTACTTGGAACTGATTTCTTACCTGTTTCATGATCAATTATGCATCTCCAAAGACTTCCAATTTTTATCCCTTTCTCCTCTACAACTTAGAAGCCAAGAATTAATGCCTCATACTCTACATTGTTATTAGTATTTGAAATTTTGATTTTGTAGGAAAAAGGAAATATTTTACCATTTGGAGATATGAGCACCACTCCTACACCAGAGCCCATCGAGAAACAACTTCCATCGAACTCAAGAGTCCATATCTCATTGGAATCTTGGCAAGTGATCTCAGGGGTATGAATTTCTATAGTCATCATATAATTACCCATACTTGAGCCTTGGAAAAGGATCTGTGTGTGAGGATCTTCGGTTTTAGTTACCGTGAACTTTGCCTGAGCTTCCGGCATAAGATTTTTCATTTCTCCATTGATAGGAATCATGGCATGAGACCAGTCCATTTGAATCTCACCACCCAAATCCTTACAAAATTTCCTTGCTCAACAACATTCCATACGAGGCGGGAATATCAACAACTAAAATAGTTACCTTAACTCACTTTTGAGGGAATTGGGCTAAAACCATTTGGGCATCTTTAATCTACCCATTAGAGGAACTTTCTTGGTTTCCATGGAGTAACATGATCCGAATGTTCTCGTGTACAAGTCAAACCAAGAGCATGTGCTACTTTTGCCAACATCACATTATCCGAGGCTCCAGAGTCTATAATGCAATTACTTAATTTGCATCCATTGATCAGAAAGGACACAAAGAAAGGTTTGATCTTTTCATTTGAAGGTGTAGTGGCCACCACAATATTTTGAGTTTTCCCATCTTTGGGAGTTTTCATAATTCCTTTGGAGGAATGAACAATAGAGTCACCTTTGATAAAATGGACCAATTTCTCGAGCTGATCCTTGTTGGACTTCAAGTACTCTGCCTGTGACATGGAAATTTTGTTTTATTGATATGATCAATGATATCAAATTTAGGCAAAGTAATCGTACTTGAAGTCTCAGATATAAGTTCTTTTAAACTTGATGATGGCACACTTTTGACCTTGGCCTCAGGCTTGGTTGACACTAATGTGGAAGAAGAAGCTTTCTTCGTAGTTGGTTTACCAACCGATTGATCTAACAAAGGCCCTCCTTTCTTTAAGATAGTCTTGACCTTTGAAACCTCAGTCACCTTGGACTCTTTAGGATCCTCATTTGTCTTGGATTCTTTGGGAGTTTCCTTGGAAACCTCTTTATCTCCCACCTTAGTGGTATCCTACTCCTTTTTCTGAGAGCGTGTGAAAATGGTGAAAGATTGACTATTCATATCTTCTATAATTTCTTCATATTCATCTTCCTCATCGAATGGTACTCAAAGAAATGATTATTACTTTCCCCCTTAGGATCTTCAACTTCAGGTTCAGATGTCTTAGAATCCAGCTCTTCCTCATCAACCTCGATGACTTCAATCTCATCATCACTTTCTTCAATGACATCACATTTTGAATTAGTTATGGGAGCTGCTTCAATAGCAAGCCTCGTTGGAGCACCTGTAATCCTAGCTTTGTTGGGAATGTATCCTTTTCTCGGGATGTCTTTGTAAGGAGTAGGTTTACTACTTTGAGCAACTTGCTTTTTCAAAGCCAACACATCATTAGCCAACTTAGTGAGTATAGTTTCTGAAGCGTTGGGAGTTTCTTGACTCTTTCCTTTGAGGGAATTTTTCTTGAATTTTCCTGCCATGATTAAGTCATCTTCAATTTCTATGGCCAAGGATTGAGAAAGTTCCAAAGTAGCCACCCTAGCCCTTCTCAGCTGATAGCACACTTCTGGTTGTTGTGCATTAATAAAGAAACATTTTTGTCCATCAAGGTTTGGATGAATCCCGGGAGAACTTTGTTCACCATTTTGTTGAATTTAGCCATGAAATTCCTCATGGGTTTTGTTGGCTCTTTCTTCACCTGAGATAGTTGGGCAAGAAGAGCATGTTCATCTTCTGCCATCTTGAATCGATTTTCAAACTTAGTTTTCATATCATTCCAATTTGTGATACATCCATTGGGAAGATGATGAAACCAATCTACAACAACATCATGCAATGTTTCAATGAAGAGACGAATAGCAACATCTTCATATTCTACCAAAAAAACAAACACATGCAGCAAAAAGAAGTAGAAATATGATCATCTGGTGACGTCTTCCCATCTCCGTCGAACTTGGGAAGAATCTTTCTTGATCCTCGGGAGTTCATGTCGAGCAGGTAAGGCCAATGGGCCTATGGCATTTCCCCATGGTACATTGGCTTCCATTTGAGGAAAGGTGGTATGCGAAGGTAAAACAACGTGAGCAAGGACAAGTGCTTGACTAGTAGTGATTCCTTCCTTGCTTGCTCTTTCAGACTTGATGCAAGGCTTGTAGATCTACGAGGTGTGTTCTTCTTTGGAGGAGATAACTTGAAACCAAATTTTCCTTGAAAGTCAAAAGTGGGGTCAGATCACCTTTAGCTTTTTCTCCTCACATAAACCTCTTCCCTTCCAGTTTGGAATCTTTATGGTGAAGGGATCATTGGTGTGTTTTAACCAGCTCTAGCCTTTTCTCTTCGCTCTCTTTCTTGAGCTATTTGTGCCTGAATAACTCTAGCAACTCTTGCAACTTTCTTCTTTGTTATCTAGTACTGATGTGGCGAGATGAAAATGATGGTTACTTGTGCACTTTTCCCAAATAGCTTGCCTCAAATCTGATGATATGTCTTCTTGAGTATCTGTAAAAACAAGATTTGGTTGCAAGATAGGTGGGTTACCTATAATAGTCATACAACTTTTTACCTTGGTGGAAGAGGACCACATCGGTGAACAACGATCAACACGTGTCCAGGAGGTCTTCTAGCCACAAGTGCGGGTGCTCTTCTTCTAAGGTATTCGATGTAGATTTCTCTGTCAATGGCTCTATCAACAGCCACAAATTACTGCAAGATTTCATGGTTTTCCCAAGCTACTGTTTCAAGGTTGGAAGCAATGTCTCCTTGGAAATATTTTCAGGCATAAGGTTCGGTTGAAGAATTTGAGCTTGTGCAGAGGGGATAGTCATAAAGATTTAACCAAGCATTGGTTAATGATTCTTGATCCCAAATGAGTCACCAAAAATTTTAGCATATGGATTTGCACATGCAAATGACATGCAACAGTGTGGGAATGAAGTCCCTCCTCAATGAAGGTGAGGCTACCTTTATTGAAAACCAAAACTATATTTACATCTATACATTCAAAATTGTATGTGGGGGTGTTTGGAACATCAATGGAAAGAAAAGTGAATGAAGGAGATGGAATGGAATGAAGGAAAGGAGTGAAATGGAATGAATTGAAAGAACATGCAAGAGTTAGGTAAAAACAGAGCCTAATATTGCATGAAGAGGAAAGATGAATAACTAACACAAATAAAACGGAGTTTGAGTTAGCCAAACAAGAACGTGTAAAAGGGAACACACATGAGCAAGTAGATAATCAGAGCTTGATCAATATGAACTAGAACAACCGATTAATAATGTTGACAATAAGATCAAAGATAATATTTTCATGCAATATTCAAACACCTAACATCTAATGAACATAAGAACATCAAATGTTACAAGAGACAATGAATGAGACACAAAGTTTGTATTTCATTAACTCCAAAATGTTTTTCACAAAAGAACACAAAGTTTCTTCTTCAAACAAATCTTGTACAAAAAGTATTTTCTTCTCCTCTCTCAAAGTCACCCTTACAAATGAGCCCCTCACTTCCTTTTATAACCCAAAAGTTGGTTACAAATAGTTAGGGTTTTACATGATCATTAAATAAGGCACTTAAGTGACTTTTGACTTTTTCAACCAACTTTATTAAAGACAACCCAAAAATAGAAATTACTTAAAATAACCATTGTTTCCCAAATAACAACACCTTTTAAAATATACAATAATAACCAGTGCCTTATCCATTGAAATGGGGTCCACCTATCTCAAGCGTATGAGAAATGGACTCTCCCACTTCGTTAGATACCAAGAAAATCAACTCCCTACACCACCGGTGAAATTAGGATCTGCTACTTTTGCCAGTTGAAAGGATCTAAACCTTCCCAAAGTTTCAAACATATTTTCTTCTTTTGAGGTTCACTTGGTCAAAGAATAGCCTCACAAAATACCTACAATTCAAGAATTCTACTTGGCATATCATTTAAATTAACAATTTTAGATTGAGAATTCTCAAATAAGTTCTTCAATTTGATGCACCGCTCCATGGAAACTGACAAGAAATTGTTGGTAGGAGTGTACATGTCCTTAAACAATTGTGAAAATATTTCTTCCACCTGCTCCGATGAACACCTTTGATTATGCTCATTTATGAGGTTACAAGGAATCTCATCCATGAATTCTTGAATCAAGGAAAGTGAAGTGAAGACTTCATTGCACATGCTATCATAATGAATCATAGAATCCTCGAGAAGCATCTTTCTTTATTTGAGATGCGAGACACCAAAGAAAACATGTCCCCGATGTTCAAATTCAGAATTCCTTCAATAGCTAAAACTAAATATTCCATACTTGTCATCTCTCTGTAAAACTAGGCAATATCTCATCCAAATTTGATATAAAGCAGAAACAAAAGTTTCTTTGAAATAAAGAATTGGATCCAGATATGCACTGATATCTTCATAAAGCTTAACGGCGGTCTTGATCATCCCCTTACCTAAAACGAGAATCTCTAAAAGCCAAGATTTTTAGTGACATGGCCCAATGTGTTTATTTCCTTTGACAAATTGAGAGTCTCTTCATCTGGGGCAGCCACTGCATTAGGTATTGGGAAGGTGGATGATATGGGATTTATCAAATTTTGAACATACTCCACCAATTCATTCTTTTCGGCCTTGAGCCTAGAGTTTTGAGACTTGTATTTCTCAAGTATTTTTAGCATGATATCAATCGAATCTTGAGCCATCGTCATGTCACTTTCTAATGTAGATCTTCCAAGTCCCAGTCTAGAAACTTCATAGTTGGCAAGCGTCATAGCATCGCGCTCCTTATCCACTTGTGGAATGGCAAGGTCTACAAATTTGTTTCCATCATTATCCACCATTATTCGAGAAAGAACCTTAGGATTTTTAGGAATGGCATCATTCAAAATTTTTAAAAGGGCATCAAAATCAATGTCAATTGGCTTGACAACTCTCTTCCTTTTCTTTACTTGAAATCAACCCAGGAAGGAGTATCATTCACTATTTCAGCATACAAAATCCTAGAGCTTGAATCAATATTCTCATTATTTCCGACATCATGAGATCCTTCTTAAATCCTATCTATGACCTCGATTTGAGGAGACACAACCTCAATATCCACTTCCTGATTATTCGGGAGATTTTGGGAAATCCCTTCATGAACTACATGCTCTGAAGTGTTTGATATTTGAATTACCTACACCTGAGTGGATGCTTGTTTGAAGCATGGCTGAGGATCATTTGCTGCTAGCTTCGAGCACTATTAACGATGTGGGTAGAATAATCTCTACTCGAGGTATAAAATCTAGACACACACTCTCTTCCTTCTTTGGGGTTTGGATCTTTGGATCTCTCTCCTTGTGACACGTTTTTCTTGGTGAAGTGGATTTTATCAACCACTCTTTCCTTGTATGTTGTGTATGATTGGATGGTAATGAGGTTGATCGAGAAGATACTTTAGTCAAATGGAGACCCCATCATAGGTTTTTTTGATCCCAAGATGTGATCTAGAATTGATTGCAATTTGGCAAGTTCCTTGTCATACCAAGATATGCTTCTTTCAATAATTGGTTGGTTCTTGCCATCAAGAGAAAATTCATCTCTCTTAGTCCAATCGATTCGAGGCAATGGGGTAAAGGCAACATCATCATATGAGGGATCGACGACATCCTCATCATCATCTATGAATGAATCGGGAGGACTCATGATGTGGAAGGCCTTGATCTAAGAAAGTGTTAGGTGAGAGTACTCCTATCTTCTTACCTCATGTTCATCCGAATAAGCTACCCAGAAATCTTCCATGGTAGGATTATGTTGGTACTTCACTCCCGAATCTTTTGCATATATCCATTGATATCAAACTGGGCTCTCTTCACATATGGATGGATGGTTATGAGAGTGAACTCTTTTTCCATGAGCTGTGCACTAAAAAGATTTGGACATTGGTATTCCCCGATTTGGATCAAGAAATGAATTCCTGGACGGTGCTTGTCACTAAGAAGGTAGTGAACTTGGAATAACTATCATGCTAGCTCCATTAATGCCCATCTGTCACTAACATACTTAGGGAGTTTCCATGGGGTACCAAAAAAATCCACTCATGCAATGTAGTAAAAAGATGAAAATTGAATAAACTAGGTTCCCCATTGGGAAATGACACTCATGGCTTCTTTGAAAAACCTTCTCGATTCCATTCGGTTCCGGATCATGCGAAGAAGGTGAATGCATCATTGACTCTTCTAAAATGGTGAGAACTATTTTGAAGATGAGTTGAGGGTAATAGTGAAATACACTGCTTTATTCGACAACCCCATGAATCCTCTCATTTCATGTCCTTAAAATAGCTTTCTTCATGTTCCATAGGTCGTGATATGAAGTCATGTAGAAGCATCCAGTCATCTTAACTTCTATCAATTTCTTGTGAATGGTGTTATTGTGATGGTGGCCCAATCCACAAACTCCTTCTTGGCTAGGATGATACGAGATAAACCGGTATATCCATGGGTGGAAAATCTTAGCGAGAAGGTAGACTTAAAACTCAACTTATTAGAGTGATCATGTCTCCGATTTCTTCCACAAACTCAACGTGGTATAGTTCTTTGGGTAGCCTGATCAATTTAAGGTCTCTTGGTTACTAACCAGTTATTGTTGACCATTTTTTCCATCTCAGGGGTTCTTAATCCCAGAACTCTTGCGTTGATTTGCGAGTGATATCCATGTTTTCGAGAAAGTTGAGTATTCCGAGCAACTCCTCAATGTGTTCAGGTGTGATTAAGAGGAAAGGCTCACGAATATCTTTCAAAATTCCTCGTCTCTCAGGGTCATAATGCTCCATGCAAGCAATCACCAATTTTGGGCACTGTACCGAGACAGGAAATGCTACTTCTTGGGTAGGCCACTATGGTAAAGCCTATTTGAGAAAATGGTTTTGCCTTCAATTTTCACTCACTTGTAAAAACTGTTGCATGTTGATGTGACCCATATTTTTATCGGTGATGTTTTCATATGCCAACTTAATGGAACTAGGAGGGATAATTCCTTGGAATTCATATTTCAGGGTGGATTTGTTAGATTTTTCCACTGGCTTCCTCAATCTCCCCGTAGATTTGGATTTTTCGGCCATTATGAATTTAACAGAAAAGTGACTCTGCACGCTAGACAATGCAATCAAATTGGGCGTAGGTCTCGATTCTCTGAAACCCCATTGATGCAAGAAAAATATATTTCGCTTTAATATTATTATTATTATTATTTTAAAAATAATAATAATAACTGACCCAAATTTCAATTTTTAATATGTCAATACAACCAAATTGAGACTAAGCTCGAATTCTAGATCGAGCGATACAACGACAAATATATTTTGATTAAAATCTCCGATTTTAATATTTGACAGAACAAATTCTCCTTGCTATGTGTGAATGGCTTGTCAATGGATGTGTGGAGATTGCGTGGGAAATTTTTTTCCTTTACTAGCTGCCTCCTCTACCTAATGTGTGGCCTTTCAAAAAAATTTGTTTTGTTTCAAAAACTTTTCCACCTCTTCTCACGCGTGGAAAAGAAGTTTTAAATCTTTATTTTATTAAAAATCCTCCTTTATTCTGGCGCATGGAATTCTTTTGTTTGTTTTAAATATTTCAAAATTGTTTCTATTCTCCTTTGTCCTGCGCATTTTTTTTCCTTCCAAAAACTATTCTTTTCTTGACAAGTGCATCGGAAATTTTGTAGGCGTGGCTTCTTGAAACTTTTAAATTTTTTTCTATATTCTTTTTAAAACATGCGTAGGTTTTGTATTTGGTTTGGCAGTGCGTGGGGTTCCTGGGACAGCTCCACCTCTCCTCTGCCCAATGCGCGTGCTCAACACAAATGCTTCTGCACTCTTTCTCTCTCCCAAGGCGTCTCCTTCAGGCTTCTGCTTGGATTTGAAAACAATTTGCTGCTTGTTTTGGACTGTTCTTATTTCCCTTTGCAACAAATGCGTGGAAGATTTTGTTGGATGTGATAAAATATTATGCCTTCAGAAGAATTAAGAAGCAAAGCTTCGCATGAATTTTTCCAATGGGTTTGATGGAGGAAGTTACGAGGATTAATTCAACTTCCTCTCTTCCCGGGTAGTGGGCTTAAGTGCCAGGGGGAAATGGGGAAAGCAACGGACAATTGCCAATGGGAATGGCAAAGCGGGTTGGAAATCCCCATCCAATTTCCCCATGTGGGAAATTGGGGAATTTCCTACCTATTAGCCAATCCATGATTTGGCAATTGGCAGAGAAAATCCCACGTGCGGGAAGATTGAAGAAGATTGTTAGGGAAGGGGAAATTTGGGTTAGGGAAGCCAAATTGGCTTCCCACATTGAAGCATTTTCTTACTTCCCGGCATTAAAATTTGTCGAATGAACTTTTTAATTAATATTTATTTAATTAAATACTTCTCAAGTGATTTAAAAATTAATTTAATCAAACAAGGAGCAATTAATTAATTAAATATTAATTAATTAATTTTAATGTATTTTAACGTGTTTTAAAGCCTGGCGGGAAGAGTTCTTGCCCGAAAATCATGAAACGAAGACCGAAACGATCACAAAAATGAGACGGTCACAACGAGGGCAATGAGCCACGCAAAGTAACACTTTTCAAATTTTTCATATATTTTTAAACAATTTTGTGAAGTCAAAATTGGCCGATAACGATAGGTAGTGACGAAGTTTGGTGGCCACAAAGACTAAATCAAGAAAAATCTTTTCCACATGTGTATATCTAGTTTCATATTCTAAAATCATGTGGCTTATGTATTAAACCATTGGTTCCTTATGTTGCTCATCACGATGAGCGAGCATGGTGCCCAAGGAATTATCAGTGGCAAAGATGTAAAGGTAGAAAGGTTTTTCATCTTGAGGTGGAATGATCACAGGTGGTTAAAGAATATATTCTTTCAACACTTCAAAAGCTTTATGACACTCTTCATCCCACGTGAAGGAAACATCTTGTTTAAGAAGATGATGAAAAGGATGACATCAATCGGCAGGTTGGGAAATAAAACGTCGAATAGATTGTAACTTTCCTTGCAAACTACGTAACTGGTGAAGATTAGTAGGTGGTGGCATCTTGAGTATGGCCTTGATTTTAGCAGGATCGACTTCAATGCCACGCAAAGAAACAATGAAACCAAGGAGCTTTCCAGAGAGAACCGCGAAGACACACTTCTTGATTGAAGGTAAATGCACGATTTAATGAGACAGTTGAAGATAATTTTAACAACGTGAAGATGTTCAACACAACTTTTGGACTTACCCTAGAGGTCATCAACATAATATTCCAATATGTTATGCATAATATCATGGAATATATAGGTCATTACACAATGATAAGTGGCACTAGCATATTTCAACCTAAAGGGCATGATACGATAATAGAGGGTTCCTCAAGGGGTAATGAAGGTGGTTTTATGTTGATATTTTAGTGCGATTAATATCTAATTATAACTCGATAACTTGTTCATGAGAGATAACATCTCATGCCCTATAGTTAGATTAACAAGTTGTTCAATTCTGGGTAAAGGAAAATTGTCCTTGGGGCAAGTGAGGTTAAGGTCACAAAAATTTGTGCATATGCAAAGTCCCCCTGTCACTTTAGTGATAGGATCAGTGTTAGAAATCCATTGGGGATAATCAATGGGTAGAATAAAAGAAACAGAAAGGAGACGCTGGAGTTTTTATTTTACAAGAAGGGAAATACATGGGTGCATTTTTTTTAGCTTTTGTTTCAAGGGTTTAGCATTAGAAAGGGTGACAATATTGTGGACCACAATAATTGGGTCAAAACCAAGATTATCGGCATACGACCAAGCAAAGGCATTGCTATGGTCATGGAGGAAATAAGTGTAAGCTTCTTGCTCAACAAAATCTAATGATTGGCCAATCTTGAGAATGCGGGGGTCATCCTAAGTGCGAATGTTGATCTCTATGGTCGATTCATTCAACATGGTTTGTGTCTCAGATGGTAATGACCTATGAATGTAGGAATTCTTTACATCGAGATAGGTAAGTAGAGAATCATCATCCTGACATTGAACAACATTGATAGAAAGAGTGTTGACATCGATTATGTCAAGATATAAGATGGGGAAAGAAATAGAATCCTCGCCATCATCTTTGATATCGAGGTCCCAAGGAAATGGTGTTTATGAAAAAACAAATTAGGAGGAATGGATTATGGATCCATAGACTCCATATGGGAAGGTGGGGTGATAGGAAAAGATGGTATAGAAGATGGTGTACTAGGTGAGGAAGGTAATGAAGGTTGTGTTTCTTATATAAGGTGAACGCAAGCCTTATTTGGACTAGGTGGTGTAGTGAAGCTAATACCACTACGATCTTTATGTTTGCAGGTTGTGCAGGGTATAACTGTGTGACAACCTTGTTCATAAAGACCAAATCCAAAGCCCTTCCAAGCACAATGATGGAGAAAGGTATGGGCGAAGTGGTGGTTAGTGAGGTGTTTAAAATCAGATGAAAAGGGGTGTGTTGTGGTTGGTGGTTTGAGTGAATAAGAAGTGACATCTAGTCCCCCATATGTCATATTGGTGTGGAGATGAGGAGGACCATATGAAATTACTTCTCTTATACGTCATTCATAATATGGATGTTGGTGTAGGATACCATACTCTTGAGGAGTAAGGAAAGTATTGACGTTATAGAGGTGATATTCCCCCAAGGAAAGATGTTGAAAAACATCTACCAAGGGATCAGAAGTTGGGACTTAGGAAGCTGAGATAGATGAAATACTCGAAGCTTGGGAAGATGATGGTGGGTTAGCTTTGGAAGCAATAGCAGCAGTAGGAATGGATGGACCACTTGTGGTAGGTGGTGTGGCAGAAATGGTAGGTGTGGTAATGGAAGAAGGTGAGGTTGCCTTGGAAGAAGGAACAGAAGCGAAGTAGTGGTAGTTGTAGTGGTGGTGACAGTAGATTCATTGACCAGAATCAGGACATCATTTGGGTGCTATAACATATTATAAGTCTTAGAAGGGGAAGGCTCTGCAGGAATGGTATATGAGTGTCCTTCATACTTGAATTTAATGTACCAATGAAGTGTTGAAGGTAAACAATGCATGGCGCAAATCCAAGGTCAACCAAGTAACATGTTATATTGGAATTCCCCTCAAGAACATAGAATATCTCAGGAAGAATACGAGGACCAACATGGATAAGAAGGATGATTGTACCAAGAATGCACGTGATGCCATCATTAAATGAGCACAACATAGATGGGTTATTATGCTTGTAATTAGCAAGTATCCACATTTTCTCATACACACATGATGAAATGATATTGATACTTATACCCCCATCAATCATAACTTGTCGAACATGAGTATCATCGACATGAATAGAGATGAAGAGATTTGGATTAGGATCATCTGAATAGAAAGGAGAAATTTTCGAGTCAGAGAAACTAACAGTGGAAACTTGATGAGTGGTAGTGCGGAGAGAATTTTTAGGTGAAGTGGTAAGTGTAGCTATGTGGTGAGGGGTGAATATGACATTGATAGGTGAAGGTTCATTGGGTAGTACCTCGATGGTTTACAGGATCGTAAGGAGAGCCTGACGGTGAGATTTAGAGGTTTGGATGAGATCATATAACGACATCTTTAGAGGTGACTGCGCTAATTGCTTAATCATTGTACGATGGGAAACTCCATCTAAAATGGGGTATGTAGGTCCATGGATGGTGATTTTAGGTGCAGGTGCAGATGGAATGTTGGGTAATGGTGCTATGGATGAACTACCCATCTTCTCTTTCTCTTTTTCCTTCTGTGTGTGAGTAGTAACTCAAATCATATTAATTTGAGGAAGAACTGGTGATGGAGAAGGTGTGTTGTGAAAAGTGTAACAACATGATGGGAAAAATAATGATGAAGAGAAAATCTCTTGTGAAATAATTTGAGAACACGAGCACTTTAAAAGAGTTTTGGATAGTTCACTAATGTGTACCATGTTGATCTCGAATTGTGGAGGAGGTTAAAAAGGTTGTGGAAGTGGAGATGGAAATTCCTAAATATGGGTAGAGTGAAGTTGTGTGTAGATAGGTGAAGGTGGAATGGGGTCCTCATCTAAAAAATCATCATTATTAAAGTTTTCTTCAAGAGGAAACAGGTGAAGAAGAAAATTTTTAAGAGCCTTACAGTTTTCTAGATCATGTCCTGGCACACGATGGTAGGCACAAATTTTAGAATCATCAAACCCTCCTGGTTTAGGTTTTAATGGGTCATAAGGTCTAAGTGGTGGCAATGTGATGATAGAGGTTTCCAAAGGTTAGTCAGGATGTTGGCATAAGATCCTGCCAACAGATCACAATGTGAAACGAGAGTAGTTTTGGATGGTGGCATGGGCGTGTGAGTAAGTTTGACCTCTTGTTTGGTAGATGATGTGGTTTTAGTTTTAGGTTTCACCTTCTTGGGTAAAGGTGTAGTTAATGAGCTGGTTGTGGGAGGCAGTGTAGGCTTCCCTACCCTTTTGGAAGGTAGAGGAGTATTGGGCTTGGTTTGATCCTTCTTGGGTAAAGGTGCAGAAGAAGTGTGTGATGAAGAAGGGAAGGTAGATGACGGAAGGGGATGGGTTAACCAAGGCAATAATGGAGGTGTGGTAAAGATGGTAGTGAAGGGAAATGTGGAGGGGATTGGTAGGGGTAATAATGAGGGTATTAGTAAAATTGTAGATACATGAGGTAGCGAAGGGCCAATGTAATAGTGAAAGCACGGGTAGTGTAGGTGGTTTAGGAGAGACAAATGATCATGATGAGGAGGTGGGTTGATGTGTTATTTTTACCTTGGGTAAAAGTTTGTTTGCCAAGGTTGAGGGAAAGGGCCTATTATAGATGGCAGTGGTGAAGGAAACAATAGTGTAGTGTGCAAAGCTAGTGTATGCAGCCTAAAAGGTTAGGTTTTTCTCTTAGGTGAGGGAATAGTCTTTGTGATGATTTTGCGAGGATGTAGCTTAATCCAGGTTTGACAAAAGGGTGGAATAAGCTTGGTGTCGCATGACTTTTAGATACAAATGAAGGTATGGATGCAGGTAGGGGTTTTGGCATAAGAAATGGCTTGGTTGATGATAATGGTTTAGATGTGGGTAAGGGTGATGAAGAAGAGGTGATTACAATTGGTATAGGAAAGATAGTTTTGGTTGTCTTAGACACCTTTGGATAAATCATGGAAGTATTAGTAGATGATATTTACCGTTGAGTGGGAAAAGGGAGCCGAAGGCATCCCAAAAGCATGGAATTATTGACATAATCTAAGTAACTAGCCAATCATGAGAAACGCTTTAGCTCAGATAGTGATGAATGTGTTGTGACACCCATCCAAAATTCTGAGTTAAGGGACACGGAAAAGTCTTTGCCTCCTCCTCAATAGGTAAAAGTGACACGAGGAGATCAACAAGATCTGAAAGGTCCTGGGAGAATTGTCACTTATAGGTAGGTGTAGACACCCCAAAATTACACTCATGTTTCCACTTGTTCCTAGTGTTATCCTAGTACACCCTATTATTCACCCATTTGGGATTAATTGATTACATTGATTAATTCATGCACATTATACCATTTGGATTAATTAAATTAATCCCTTGTATCCTTTGTACCCCTTTAGCTAAGTTAATTATTATTTATTAATAAGTGTGTGCACATCCTAGTAGACTCCCACTTGATCAACATCCACCTAGACTCCACTTAGACTCCACTTGGACTCTCTATCCTTATCCTAGTTAACTGCATTTCCAAAATCCTATAAAGGTGGGGCGATTGAATTGCACGTACAACCACCTTTTCGGATGTGAATTTTTGTAATTAATTCATCTATTTCCCCAACACTCATCAGTAACTTCCCTACAATGCTATTTTTAGCATATGCATTCACCCGTATGTAACCAATTTCAACTACTTTTGCCTCTATAAATTGTAGGCTTACCTTGCTTACAAATCCTCTTGAATCTGAAGTATAAAAACTCAGCTAAAATTCATTTTGTTCATAATAATTTCATCCCAAGTTTGGAGAGAATTCAAGAGCATCCATATTCACTTACAAGGTTCCACAGACAAGGTATCTACAACCTTACTGAGGTTTGCATTGAAGGAAGTGTAGGGAAGTTCTACATTAGTAGTTGTTTATCTTTCATTACTTGTAGTTTTTTCATAGCTTACATTTTGGCACGCCTTCGGTGGGAGTTGCACCCCATTTTTCTTTCATTTTTGGTTTCATTTCTTATTCTTGTGTTTTATTTTTTTCACAAAAAACTTCTTGTTTGTGTGCGATTTCATAGGTGAATTGGGAAGTTACCATTGTTTATTGTTTTACATGTGCAGGAAGGAGTTGTGATTTTTCTAAAAGTGGCTTCTCTTTTATTTTATCAATTTCTGTATTGTTGTTTTCTTCTAGCGTATACAATTTTTCTCCATTTTTATTGTTTTACATGTGTAGGAAGGAGTTGTGATTTTGCTAAAAGTGGCTTCTATTTTAGTTTATCAATTTTTACATTGTTGTTTTCTTCTGGTGTATACATTTCTGCTCTTGGTTTCTCTTACGCACTTTATGCATAACCTCAACATCCAAAAAAATAAAGTTAGATTTTTATTTTAATCCAAAAATAAAATAAGATTTTTTTAGTTAGATTTTCATTTTCTAAATTAGATTTTCTGAAAAAAAAAAAAAATCAAACTAAAACTTAGCAACACATACTATAAAAAAAAAACAAGAATTCAAACCCTAGACCTACCCTTCGCCTTACCCCTCACCTCTTCCTCCCGCATGCTCGGATAACTCGGTCAAGTGATTCCTTCCCCCATTCCCTCACTACCTCATCCTAACCCAACTCACCCCTACCCACCCCGTCCCCCTACCCTATTCTATTCTCGACTCGAGACCTGGCCCATAGCTCCCACCCCCATGCTACATCCTACATACCCCGATCCATCCCTTCCCCTGTTCCTCATTCCTTACCTCCGTGAGATCTCCCATCTCATAAACTCCCAACCATGTCCCCAACGCCTTCCCTCCCATGTCTCCCACTCCCCGACTCAAACCGAGTCACACTCCTCACGACCCAACTCCCCAGGTGACCCTACTCCCGATCACCTCGTCACAAACCACTCTTCTCAACCATCCTATGTCCTCCTTCCCCTTCCTCCCATCATCACTCCTACCAATCACCCAACCCCTACCGTCTACCTGATCCATCACTGGCTCACCTCCCTGCAACCGCTCCTCCCCTAAACTCTATCCTTGAGCCCTCTCCCGAGCTACTCGACCCACCAACCTGCACACACACCACATACCAACAACAATATTAGGTTTTTATTTTTCTTTTCAATAGTTTCCTTGTTTTAGGTTTAGGGTTTTCTTTTTTCTTTATTTATTTTTATTTTTGTTTATTTTAGGTAATCGGGGTATTTTTAATCTATAGTTTTAACATATAGTTTTACACATAGGGTTTTCTTTATATTTCATTTCATTTATCTTTCTTTATAGTTTACCACTTTATTTTTGTTTAACTTAGCTAATTCTATTACTTATTTCCATTCTTGTTCCTTCAATTATGACTTTTATTAATATTAATATTATTAGTTTTCACTTTTGTTCACATCGACTAATCCTCTCACTTCCTTTGCGGGTTTCTTGGGTGTTTCGGTTCCTTTTATATTCACTTCTTCATGCCATTTTCTCACCATTTAATCAATTACGACACTTTTTCATTGATTATTTTTATCCTTTTCGGCACGGGGACTAATTGTGCATGTTACAAACTTAGTATTATTGGACGTTTCGGTTCCATTTTTGTCACATTTTTAGTCACTTTTTCACATGTTTCATCATTTTCGTTTCTCGACTAACCCTTTCTAACGTGTTCGTGTGCTTCTCACTTGTCATTGTCTTTTTTTCGTAACTAATCACGACATGACCACACGTATGCTCTTCCCTCGTGCTTTCTAAGCGATCTTGGGAATCAGAAACATGGTCATTTCTTTTTCATTTTTGGGGAATTAATGTTTCACTTAATTAAATCCAACCCACATGTATGCTCTTTCCTTGCACTTTTTAAGTGATCTTGGAAATCAAAAATGTGGGTTCACTTTTGTTGCCTTGTTTGTTTGTTATTTTTTTACCTCATTCGGAAAACTTTCTAATATTTGTTTACAGGACCCACTCTCACACAAGGTGGATAAAACATTCAAAAACTACTAACTGCAGGTTGTCAAAGGAGTACAATCAAACCACATTAAAATCAAAAGATAAAAAACTCCACATTCAAAACACTATATTTGTAGGTTTGGTTAAGAGATACGGATCGACCGCTTAACTAGAACATAACCCCCTTGGCATAAGCCTTCACTAAAATAAATGGGGTGGTTCTAGGAACCCCAAAGTAGTCCACACCTTGAGGGAGCTGGTGGAAGAAATGGGAACCTTTTTATCCTACTACGACTAGTAAAACCTTGTGAGTTAGAGTCACGGATATCCTTAGTGGTGACCCCAGTGCAATTCATTTTGAACAAGATCTTTGCTCGGGGTTTCAAAGGGGGTAAAGTAAAGTCGGCAATTCTAGAATAAGCATCGAGCTCGCTCGGATATATCTTTGTTGACACCTAGTTGAGAGAACCACCTAGGAATCCAAACATTTTCCAGAGCCAATTTAAGGTAGAGGCCACAAACAAACATTCAACAAAAACGTAATTACTATGTTTTCTTATTTTGTTTTTATTTCTTTTTGTAGTTCCACAGTCATTTTTTTCCAAACATTCCTTGTTTGGGATCCACCTTTCACTTTTCTTATCTCTTTTTTCATTTTCTAAAAATCCTTGTTTGGATTTTACTTTCATTCTTATTTCATCTTTTCTCATCCTCTTTTCTCTTTGTCATCAGTCATTCACTAAACATCATTTTACTCTCACATTCCCTCTTTTCAGAAATTTTTCTCTTTTTCATTGTTTCAATTTTTTTCATCCTCGTTGCCTTCTCTATTTGATCTTCTTTCATTCAGTTGGGGTTATCATTCACTTATTTTATTCTTCCCCTTTCGCGATCATCAAATTTTTATATCTTTCATACTCACCTCCTTTTGAGTTTATCTCTCATTTCATTCAACACTTAAACATTTGGATAACCTTCCCAAATTTTAAGTTTTCATTTATTTTCAACATCAAGTTTTAAGTTGCGGATATCCACATCCTCACTCAAGCACTTTCATCTTACGACTCACATCTTAACGGTGTTGTGTTTCACTTTGTCACAACTTATTTTCATTACACCTTATTGTCATTCTCTTCGTGCATCCTTTAGTTTAATAACACCATTGTTAAATTGTATATGTTTGCTTTCTTCACATCTCTAACTTGAAAAAATATTTGTTGTGTTTAGACACTTCATCATATCTTCTTTTTCAAACGCTTACGTTATCAATATTTGAGTCTTATCCCTTCATTAGCCTCTCCCTTATTAACTAATTCTTTTTAAGGGTTAAGTGCATCGCATATATGATTTGACTCTTTTTCATACCCTCTTCCCATTTAGCATTCACTTTTGCTAAGTGGTAGAGTGCACTTGCAATCAATCTATCCTCGCTTATCCACTCTAGCACTCACATTATTATAGGTTGAACACACTTGGATGTTTTTCACTATAGCCCTCCTCTATTCTAGCATTCACTTTGTTAGAGGATGAGACTCTTCATCACATCGAGACCACTCTTTCATCCTGGGCATTCAATTTGTCAAGGGTCGAGTTTATCAAACACTTTCACATGCTTCCATCTTAAAATTCACTTTTTTAAGGGTTATGTCACTCATATCTTCCAAACCTATTTTCCATCTTATCATTCACTTTGTTAAGGGACAAGTTATTATCAAGCTTAATCGCACACCTCTCTTCCATCGTTGCATTCACTTTGCTACGCGTTGATTTGCCTTTCGTGTCTCTCTTTTACTTCCTCCCTCTTTTAAAAATGGTGGGAACACGACACAAATATTATAGTCCTTTTGGAAGGGGAAAAAGACATCAAAATACTTTTGGAAATTTTGATAGTGATAATGACCAAAACTCTGAGGATGATCGAATGACATCTCACTTGAAAAACAATCCCACGTTGAAAATATTTTACGTATGAATAAAGGCCAATTTTTGCTTCATCTCCTTGATATGGGAGAAAACTTACCCTCTAATTTCGATGAAGATAGCCTACAAACATTACTTGGAAAACCACCACCTAAAAGGGTGAACCTTTCATTTTGAAAAATAATGATGATGAGGTAGGCCCTAGTCACATGAACACCGATGATCGAAGCAAGTCCACTTCAAATAACACAAATGGTGATGAATCAAAAAAATAAAAATTTGATGAAAGGAACAAAGGAAAATCAACTAATTCAGCCATCAATCCTACGCAATCCCTCATGATTCAAATTAATGATATGGCTAAACAACTTGCTATCTTAAATTCCAAAGTCACCAATGAATCCCATGACCATGAAGCACCAAAGGAAACTAGTGATGCTTCATTTAAGAGTCATACCATGCACACCAAAGATAACAAAAATATACGAGTGACGGCTCCTTATCTTTCTTACGAGAATAGCTCACCATTTTCCCAAGAATGGAAAATGATGAAGGACACCATCTCAGTATACAACATCAACATAAATAATTAAACTTTCAAGAATTGTGTCCTTACCCCTTTGATAAGGAAATTTTTCATGTCCCTTTTCCAAAATATTTTGAGACACCCAAATTTGACTAATACAAGGAAATAATGATCCTAGAGAGAATATCAAGGAGTTTTATATATCTTGCCAAAATGTAGCCTATAGTGATGTCTTCTTAATGTGTCACTTTCCACGAAGTCTAGGAGGACAAGCGTTGGACCGGTTCCTAAACCTCCCCAAGGGCTCTATACAAAATTTTACAGAACTCTCGAGAATTTCATAAAACATTCTCATTCAACGTAGACTCTGAAATTACAATGATGGACTTGTGTGATGCCAAACAACGAACAAATGAAACCTTTGCACAATTCCTACAAAGATGGTGTGGGATTGCTATTCGTTTCCCATGCTCCATGCTTGAGAAGCACTTGTGTGCATCTTTTTACCTCATCTCAATAGTGAGTTATCCTTTCACATGTAAATGTACTGCCTTAACACCTTTAAGGAATTTATTGAGAAAGGATCATAGATTGAAAAATCCCTTATCTCAAAAGGTTTGATTAAACCTTATTCAAAATACAATGGGCAACATAGTAATCATCATAATATCTCTCACCAAGAAAAATCCAAACATGTTAACCGCAATCATAATATGATCAATGATGGTATTACAAATAATTTTAATGTCCACAACATCCAAAACACTCAGACTAGGCCAAAAAAGGTAAACAACCTCTTTTTTGTTTCTAGAAACTCATTAATACAAACATGGCTACTTATCCCATCACCGGACCTTGGGTTGAGGAGAACCCAAACCTACTTGGTATAAATTTTATACTTATTTTGATTTTCATTGCATTGTGATCACCCAACTAATCGATGCTTTCTCTTATGTCACTTTGTCCAAGATCTCATTGATAGTGGTTGTTGAAGAAAAATCACCTAATAAAACACTAAATGACAATCTTAAGGTGTTCTAAAACCCATTTCCCAAACATGTCGGTAACAATAAAAATGTTGACAAAGGTCCCTCTGTCAATAACGCTGATTTCAGTTTAGTTATCGCATTTATTGAGGAAGTATCATCTATAATGGCGACCATTAAATTCAAACCTTCAATAAATCTTGTGACCACATGCTAAAGGAAGATATGGGTTCCCATGGCAAACCAACCTTCTATGTCTTCTACAGAACCTCAAATGTCCAAACCAACAACTCCTTCAAATCAAAAGTCAAATTCTAATGCCAAATCTTCCACTGGGTCAGTATGACTTCATCAAACAATTAGCAACCACGCCAACACATATTTCTCTAATGGAGCTGTTAAAAGAGTCACCTAGATTTCAGAATATTCTCACTCATTCTCTAAATGAATCACGTGTTCCTCATACTCTCAATGTTCAACAGATTTCAGTTATGATCGCAAACCTTACACCTAAAACTCATATCATATCTTTTGTCCCTCAAGATATGTTGAACCCAAATCCGATTAACAATAAATCCTTATACATCAAAGCCTATATTACTGAGACCATAAAGTCAAGAGAGTTATTATCGATAATGGGGTGGCTCTTAAAATGTGCTCTATACAAATGCTCTGCTACCTTGTTCATACAATATATGACTTATATGTTATTATCATTACCATTCATGCTTATGATAATACGAGCATCATCATGTGGTACCATCACTCTTCCCATATAAGTAGGCTTGCAGCTCCTTGACATTGTATGTCATGTAGTTGAGGCAGAAACATCATATAACCTTATTTTGGGTAGACCTTGGATACATGTGATGCATGCAGTACCTTCCACCTTCCATCAATGTATAAAGTTTCCACATAATGGTAGAGAGCTCACTTTGCGTGGTGATATTGATCCCTTTGAATATTGTAAGTTTTTCGAAGCACGGTACAAAAAGGCAAATTATTGTCCATCTTTTGATATCACAACTGGATCTAACACAAATCCTATTGTTACCAATTTGCACCCTCAGTATTGACCTGATATAATATTGATCCCTCATGCTTCCTCATCTTCTTCTTAAGCATCTACATCTAAGGTGTTACCTCAAATCACGTTCTCTCATAAAGGCATAGGCAAGTACATACTTGACAATGAATTTCTTGTTGGAAAACTCCCATTATCACCTCACAACTATGGGCGTCCTAATGCTCCTCATTTACAAGAACATCTAGCGTACTATCTCGGAAAAACTCTTTGTAGATGATATGGATATCTAGAAGATGAACACATTCCAATCTCTGATGACTCTTTTTTATGCGAAGATAGGATGGCAGAATGCTACGAATTTACTCATTACACCAAGGGCCATAGAATGATGAAAAACATGAACTAGAAAGGAAGAGGCCTTGGCCTACAAGGGCATGGTGTTTTTAAACCTATAAATATCAAGTCTAATCTTTACACATATGGTATAGGATATGAGACATATGAGAAGAGGCCTATAGTCTTTGATGTGTTACCTAGCAATGAGGACTCAGATTTTGAAATTGAGACCAATTCCACACATAGCCTCTTCAAATACCTAGTTGAGACTACGATTTTCCTTGAATACTTATCCATTCGAACCCTTGATGTTGTTTATCCTTCCCTCATTGATTAGGACCAACAGTGTCATATTTCTATGGATCTCTTTCAAAACGATGAGGCCATCTAGGAGTTCCTCGAGGCTCGGACCCTTTTCCCTTGTCGGATCACAAGAAGGGTTTCGATATAAACCTTGATGCTACCGCCTACTTCGGTGAAGAACTTACAATATCCAGTCCTAAAGAAAAATAAATTAAAAACAAAAAAATGACAAATTATATCTCACATAGTGAAAACCTTTCTGAGGCATTATATGAGAAGAAAAAAATGAAAAAGAAAAAGAAAGAAAGGGATGCATCTCCTAGTGAAAACCTTTCAAAGGCACTAGAGATAGGAGATTCGGATCCACAAATATCAAACAATCTACATAAGCCTACAACATCATTTAAAGATAATGACACTTCTAATTTTTTGGTAGAAGAGATGAAAACCATTAACATTGGAACTGAAGACCAACCAAAATTGTTATAACTAGGTGTCAATTTATCAGAAACTAAAATCAAATCCTTCATAACACTTCTAACTAAGTTTCAGGATGTATTCACTTGGTCTTACAAATATATGCCCATCCTTGATCCTTCTCTTGTGGTTCATCACCTTGTGGTGCACCCAAATGCTAAACTTGTCAAGCAAAAACTACGTAAAATGCATCCCAAGGTTGTACTTGTTAAGGCTGAACTACAAAAATTATTGGATGCAAGCTTCATACGGTGCATTGACTACTCAGAGTGGATATCTAATATGGTACCAGTTACGAAGAATACCCTTGGAATCCATATTTATACAAATTTCCAAGACATTAACAAGGCATGTCCTAAGGATGATTTCCCTTTTCCTAATATTTACATGATCGTCAATTCTATTACAGGCCATGAGATGTTATCCCTTATGGATGGATTTTCGAGGTATAACCAAATTTAAATTGTTGAAGGAGACCTACATAAAAAAAACATTTTACAACCCCATGGGGGACATTTTGTTACAAGGTCATGTCTTTTGGCCTTAAAAATGTTGGTGTAACTTATCAACGTGCCATGATTGTTATTTTTCATGACATAATGGAGGATTATGTCGATGATATTATTGCTAAATCAAAGACTAGATTGGATCATCCAAGGTGTATATTTGAGCGGTTAAGGAGAGTACAATGTTCACCTTAATCCAAAAAAATGTGTCTTTAGAGTCACTTCAGGAAAACTTTTAGGATTCATTATCTCACAAAGAGGAATGGAAGTGGACCCTACAAGGTCAAAGCTATAATATATATGTTGCCTCCTCGGAACCTTCGATAAAACTAAGGGGCCTATAAGGAAAAATAGAGTATATTCATTGCTTCATCTCTTAATTGCGATAAGTGACATCATTTCAACTAGCTACTTAAAAAGGATGTCCAATTCAAATGGACACAATAATGTCAAGATGCCTTTGAAAAATTAAAAGAATACCTAGCATCTTCATTGGTAATCATGCCACCCATACAGGATAAACCTATGTTGTTGTATACATTTGCAAAAAAACATGCCATTGGGGCATTATTGGTGCGACACAATGATAAGGGTCAGGAACAAGCTATGTATTACTTGAGTAGAACTCTCCTCGAATATGAGACCAAGTATTCACAAGTTAAAAAGGCTTGTTTAGTGGTTGCTTATACTTTTGGTAAGTTGCGACACTATCTCCTAAATCATACCACCAAGATAATTTCAAGGTTATCCTCTTAAGTACTTATTTTTGAGACCCATTATAACAGGATGAATGTCGAGTTGGATTACACTACTCGGTGAATTTGATAATGAAATTGTCAATCAAAAAGCTATCAAAGGTCAAGCACTTTGGAAGACAAATTGGTCACAACACCACTTCTAGGCTCACAATCGTTAAATTTGAAATTTCTAGATGAAGACCTATTGTACATAGAAGCAAAAACTCTTATAGACATTATTCTTTGATGGATATTGCAACATCCATGCTTCTAAATAAGGAATTGTATTACGTACACCGATGGAGACCTCATACCTAAATCTTATCATATCAATTTCCCTTGCACAAATAACATATCGTAGTATGAAGCACGATTGCAAGCTTAGGGTTTGTTATCTCATGGCTTTTGCAAGAATTGTGACAGCTTATTGGTGATTCTCTTCTAGTCATTAATCAAGTTAATGGAGAATATCAAGTAAAATATGAAAAGATATTACCCTATAAAAGAATGTTTGATATCCTTAGAGGTTATTTCTGGATTATCAATTTTGAACAACTTCCTCACATACAAAACAAAGCAGTGGATGCCATGGAAACTACACTTCCCTTCTTTCGTTCAACATTAATCGGACTCACAATGAGTTCATTGTTTAACATATTTTGGTGCCCACATATGAATGACCTGGAGTCCACCATGGTTTGTGATATTGTTGGTCATGATCATCCCTCGTACCATGATATATACCTTCATTCAAACTAAAGCCTATCCTCCTAATTTTAATTCAACTAATAAAAGAGCCATAGCACAATTTGCTTCACGCTACACCATTATTGTTGATACCTTGTGTCGAAGAGGCTATGATGGGAATCTCTTAATATGTCTCAATCAAGATGACGTTAATTAGATGCTAGCTGAAGTACATTCGGTATTTGCGATGCTCATACCAGTGGAATAGTCCTTATAAAGAATATTTTTGCATTGGATACTACAGGCCCACAATGGAGGAATATGCATGCAACTTTGTGAAGAAATGTCAGGCTTGCCAAAAACACGGTAATCTAATTCATGCACCATCCCAAGCCTTACATTCTATTACTTCACCTTGGCCTTTTTCAAAATGGGGACTCGATTTAATTGGAAAAATAAAGCCCACATCTTCTAATGGCCACTCATTTATTATAATTGCCACTGATAATTTCACCAAGTGGGTTGAGGCTATGCCTCTTACCAACGTTATTGGGTGCAATATTTCTAAATTCTTTCTCAACCATATTATATGTCATTTTGGCATCCCCACTTTCTATTGTCACTGACAATGGTGGTTCTTTTTCAATAACAATCTCAAGGCCCTAGTTAAGAAATATAATATCCACCTAAAATGGGCTACACTCTACTATCCACAATGTAACGGCCAATTGAAGCATCAAACAAGACTATCAAGTCCATTTTGAAAAAGATAGAAAATAAACATGGGTGTAATTGACATACGTAGTTATATCCCGCCCTATGGGCCTACCACACTTCCTTCCATACTCCTACAAGAGCTACTCCATTCTCCCTAGTATATGGCTCAGAAGCTTTATTACCTATCGAAGTTGAAGTGACTTCACTTCATGTCTCCCTCCAACATCTCATTCATGAAGAAGATTGCCATGTTACACATCTTACAGAGCTGAAATTACTAGACAAGAAACAACTTCACGCCTTAGACCATATGCAGGTATATCAGAATAGACAGTGTCTTCATTATAATCACAAGATCAAACCTAGAAAGTTTGAAATCAATGATTTGGTCCTAAAGGAAAATCAAAAGAACACAACTAAACCATGATAAAAATAGGGTAAATTTGAGCCTAATTGTTTGGGTCCTTATGTTATAACTTCTAAATTTGGATCTGGCGCATACAAATTGTCTACCAAGGATTGAAAATAGTTGAAGGAGCATATGAATACCATCCATTTGAAGAATTTCTACTCTTGAGTCTCCAAAGAGTAACCCTTGTACTAGGGGCATATCAGTACATCCACCTATTTCGTCATTTCACTTTGTTTCCCACTTGTAACTTTTCACCTCGTCGTGTGTTTTATGTTTTCTTATTAGGTTGTCATGCCCATTATCTACCACTATTTTTGCCTTCCATTATGATTTAATATGTAGTATGTTGGTTGTGACTTGGGAATTTTCTTTCCCTCTTCTTTGGCATGTGGTTCAAAATTACGAAAAGACCAAAAAAATTCAAAAATGTTTCACAAAACTTCAAAAACAATATAAAATTGTTCAAAATCCCAAAAAAATATAAAATTATTCAAAAAATATAAAAAAACATACAAAATGTTTTGAAAATGCTTTCCAAAAAAGAAAACACTGCATGCTATGTCATTTTGTTCACCATTTTCTTCATATGATTGTTCCCAATCCTCTTTTCCAATCAATCCAACCACTCTTTGTAATGTAACTTTACTTAGGGACATCACTTGGCTTTAGGTTTCTCTTGGGAGCAACTTGACATCTGTATATATTCATTTACTTATTAATTTTTTTACATTGGTGTGTTTTTGTTCACTAGCTTGTTTGCTTGTTTAAAGTTTGTACATATGGAATTTTGTATTGTATATTATTATCTTAGTCTCTTATGTTTTATAGTTAGAATAATCAGTATGTTGTGTATCTGGAATGCACTCATGGACCAATTGCAGGAAATTTATTCACATCCTAGTTCACATATAACTTTGGTGTGGTTCCTTCTTGTTCATATTGGTTTTATTTCTATTGCTTATTTTATATATTTTTGTCACTTACACATGTTTTGTTTTCCTCCTAGTTTATTTATGCCATGGAATGTCCTCATTTTTGTTTGCATTTGTATTTCAAAACTTGCACAAAACCCAAAAAAATCAAATATTTTTAAAAAATTAAAAAAATAAATAAAAAATCACAAAATTTTCGAACAAACATTCACTTATCATAGAAATCCTACAATTGGAAACACTTAAAGTGAATCATTCAACATCTCAATACGATTTTGATAAACATCATACATTTATCTATTACCCTAGTGATTGTGTCAATCTTAAAACTATCACTTTCTTCCATTTGCATGATATGTTAACTTTGCTTGGGGAAAGTCACAAAATTGTTTTTCCTTCATGATATAACTTCACCGGGCAATTTCAACTTTGATAATTTGCACAATGGATTCAACAAGATTTTCATAAGGATTGGCTTTAACTCCCCTCTTCCAATCTAATCATATTCCCACTTGGTAGCATTTTTATCTACTTAATCATCATTATGGCATGCGTTAGGGGCATAGCTGATTGTATTCTTTTTTGAATTTGCATTGCGTTGTTGATGTTTACTTTTTGGACCACTTGCAAGTAGTGTTATTACATCTTGGTTTATTTATAACCCTGATGCCAGCACCTACTTTGTATATTGGGTTTTTTTTTCCTTTTTATCTTTTCTTTGCTATGTTTGTTTTTTTCCGTGCATATGGGTTAACCATCTTGATTCTTTCATAATCATGGTGACAACTCTATTGTTTAATAGCAAAAATCAAGTTGCTCTAAAAAAATTACTCTCCAAATGACACTCATGCTATGAGAATAGTCCTTTCCCATTCTTATTCTACTCCCTTGTTTTCCTTCCTATCAAGCATTTATCTTTCACCTTGTTGCATCATCCACCCACCTCATGGGGTATTCCTTTACCATTTTTCTTGTTGGGGCATCCCAATGCTTCACAATTTTCCACTCATCGATCTGCATGCATCTACTATCTTTAAAGCACTATTACTTTGCAATAGCACTTTAAAGAGGGGGAAAATGTAGACACCCCAAAATTACACTCATATTTCCACTTGTTCCCAATGTTATCCTAGTACACCTGGTATTCACCCATTTGTGATTAATTGATTAAATTGATTAATTCATACACATTGTACCCTTTGGATTAATTAAATTAATCCCATGTATCCTTTGTACCCCTTTAGCTAAGTTAATTATTATTTATTAATTAAATAATTAATTAATTAAGTGTGTGCACATCCTAGTCAACTGCCACTTGATCAACATCCACCTAGACTCCACTTAGACTCCACTTGGACTCCTTATCCTTATCCTAGTTAATTGCACTTCTAGAATCCTAGAAAGGTGGGGGCAATTGAATTGCACATACAACCACCTTTCCGAATGCACTTTTTGCAATTAATTCATTTATTGCCCCCAGAACTATTGTAACTTCCTATAATGTTATTTTTAGCATATGCATTCACCTGTATGTAACCAATTTCAACTACTTTTTCCTCTATAAATTGTAGGCTTACCTTGCTTACAAATCCTCTTGAATCTGAAGTACAAAAAATCTGCTAAAATTCATTGTGTTCATAGAAATTGCATCCAAAGTTTGGAGAGAATTCAAGAGCATCCACATTCATTTGTAAGGTTCCATAGACAAGGTCTCTAACCTTACTGAGGTTTGCATTGAAGGAAGTGTAGGGAAGGTTTGCATTATTAGTTGTTTATCTTTCATTATTGTATTTTTCATAGCTTACGGTAGGAATGGTATGAATGGCTCCTCTATGGGTGGAGGGGTTGATGAAACATGTTCCATGGGTTCTTCCTTGGGTAACAGGGTCGAATGGGCTAGGCTCCCTTTGAATTGAGAAGCAGGAAAAACAGACTCCTTCTTGGGTGGGGAACTAGGTGAAACAACTTCATTGATAAGTGTGAGTGGTGATGTGCTCGACTCCTCCATGGGTAGAGGAATAGACATGGTGGTTTTTGTGGTGAACATGTTAGGGTAAATATATTATTAACTTGATTAATTATGTATTGCATAATTAGTTAGTTTATTTATTTAATGTTATATGGTTATATTTAATCATAACCATCTTATTGTTTTTATTCAAACACTATGGGAGTAACTATATTGTTTAACGATGTTATTGTTTGTAATAGTTCATGGGTGTACCTGTGCAACATCCTTTATTGTTTGTATCTGTTGTGTAATACATATATATATTACAGCCCGCACACCCAATTGATTGATTTCACATTAATAAAATTATACATGCTTTTGTCCTGTTTGTGAAATTACATTTGGTACCAGAGTTGGTTGAAGCTCCTGGTAAGGTTGGAGAGAGGTTTCAAAGGAAGAATGATCATGGAGAAGAAATCTACATCATCGAAAGCCAGTGTTGCCTCCAGTAGCTTCCCACATCTCCCTGTAGTCCCACAACCTCCTGTGTGATCTCTAGGTAAATAGAAAGAAAAAAACATTTTCCTTTGTGCTCTCTGCACTTTGAGAAAAATTTATTTCTAAAGCTAATAAATATACAAGAATTTTTAAAAAAATCATTTTTCCCTATCATAGGTTTTTCACTAAATGCGTGACATATGAGCTTTAGCTAATACTAGTAGGTTGTTGTAATTGGAGGATTATTTGCTATTTTTTGAGGTGTCTCTCCCCATCGAGCTAAAAATCTCTTCACCGAGTTGGTTACACAGTTTATATAGGTGAGTAGAGCTTCGAGCTATCAAACTGAGCTCAGACCGAGCCCTATTTCCAAGCAGCCAAGTCATACACCAAAATCACCAATCCATTTTTGGGTAATTTTTAACCTACGATGATCTATTCATTAGTTGGATTGGTAGGTTATTGTATTGTGATTGAACTTGATATGTGTATACACATCGGTGAGGTGTTCATTCATCAAGCTCTACCTATCGGCCAATCCATAGGCGAGTAACATTGTGTTGGAGTCACAAAACATGCAGAAGCAAAGTTATACAATGAGCTCCTCCACACCAAGTTTGAGCCCCCATCTCTTCCAACCAAGCCATATATTTGGCTTTGCATACAAACAATTATTATGGTGGCCAAACAAATTGTGAGAGAGGAAGAAATAAGCGGCTGATTCGTATGGATTTTGCAAGACTGCAAATCGATGCATATAACAATACAATACAAAACAACGATGAGTTGACACTGATCAACCAAGCTTCTGTTCACGAGCCCATAGATATTTACATCTCTCCAACAATCACGAGACCCTGCAAACAAACGAACCTACAACCACAATAAAAAAACGTTAAGATTATACACCACGGCCTTGTAAAATTTGAAGGAAGAAAAAAAAATAGATAAAAGTGAGATCCACTCCAAACGGAAACCCTAATCTTCTTCTAAGCACATAGCCACGTAGGTCCTCCTCCTCGACCACATGGACTGAAATGTAATGACCGGGCATGTAAAAGGTTAGTCACTTTTACTTGGAATAAATATCTTTACCTTCATTTTTTTTTGCATAAGCACTACATACGCCAAGGTGGATAGTGCAAAGGTGCTTTAGGTGGGGAGGTTTGGGGTTCGACCCCACCCCCACTTGATTTTCAAACCATTTTCCGCTTAGAGGTGAATTTGGAAAAGCGCCAACTTTGGAGGTAGAATTAGTGGAAAAATCTCCTCCAAACATATTTTAGGGCAATTATTTTTTCTCCTATACCTCTTTTTTTCATTATGAGTAACTTTTGTTGAAGGAGGTATACCTAAAAATTGCATTTTCAGTTATTTTTTGCAATTTTTGGCATAGAGGGTTGTTTTGGGCTCCGAAGGCCACCAGGGCCCAAAAATTAAAAAAATGCCTGTCACTCAATTTTTCAAAATTTTTGAATGTAATTGTATGATTCAATATATTGTACTAATTTTCTAGTTGCCATATTCAACCGCAAACATTGCAATTACTCAAAAACTGGCAGATAATTGTAATAAAAAATGGTGAAAATTGGTTCTAAAACACTCACGAGATCTTGGATCTCATTCGTAGTGTTCGGTATATACAAAGTGCCTCTAGAAAGAGCTTACATGTAAACCCATAATGAATAATACTACACTTAACACCTAATATAGCTGCAACAACGTCGTTTAGGCATCAACCCTTTAAATCGATGAGGAGTAATAAGGACACAGTTGCACACACTATGAGCCATCCCATTCATTTGTGAATGATTACATGGCATAAATCCGAGAATGAGAAATTATCTGAGTATATAGCAAAGTTACACGCGCGTATGAGGATATTTCTTTGAGTCGGTGTCAATAATCACACAGACCCCTTTCAGTTTGTCTTGGTACCAAGTATCAAATTATTTCGCATACGTTAACGCCTCTTTCACGTACCACTGGGTATACAGAAAGGGTGAGATTCTTCCACATACCACTAGATATATCGGAAGGGTGTGTATATAGAAATGTTTGGTATATCAAAATAACGGTATATAGATTGGGAGACCTTATACCTGGAGTGATAAGAGCCTAACCCTGTTAGTGATTTCTGCAAAATGGGCACCAATGCCCCCAAATTTTTCTTCCAGATTCACAACTACTCAGAGGAAACAACTATGTTGCATGGAAGACAAAATAAAGACACAGCTTGAGTTTGAAGAGATCGGCCAATTGTGAATGGTACTCGGCCGGATCAACTACCGATACAACACAACGGTGATAGTTTGATAAATCAAATCGAAGGCAAAACTCATCATCTTGTTTAGAGTGTCTGACGATGTGCAACCCCACATTCGAGATGCCAAAACAACCAAAGAAGCGTGGGATAAGTTGAGCATAATATATGAGGCCAAAAACAAGAATGTCATTTTGAATTTGTAGAGTCAATTACACACACTGAAGTTCAAGCAAAATGAGAAAATTGAAGCTTTCTTGAGAATAATTGTAGAGTTGAGGGCTTTACTTCTAGCCCTGGGAGAAGTGGTCACATATTAAACTCTCATTCCCATTTTTTGAGAGCTCTCCCTTCTTCTTACCACATTTTTGTAATAACACTAAACTTGTCAAATACGACAGTTAGTTTTGACAAATTGGTAAACCTACTGCAACAAGAGGAATCCATGCATAATAAGGATGATGAAGAGGAGTAGGCACTTTCTTCTCATCAAAAATGGAAAGGAAAAGGAAAAGGTAAACCTAATTCCTATCAAAATTCCCAACATCAAAATCGTATCAACATCAAGGGGACAAACAACAAAAGAAGCAATGTCCAATCTATAAAAGAGGACATGAGTTGAAAGATTGTTGGTATAATACATACAAGAAAGGTTCATCAAGTAATTCTAGACCTCAACACCAACAATATCACAAGGGACATACAAACTACAATCAAGGGTAGAAAAAGGGGAACTGGAAAAGAAGACCCCATCAGCAAGGAAATATTATTGAGCAAGAAGAACATAATGAAGACTACTTGTACATTGCTTGATCTCGTGAACCTTCCACTTCATCTAGTGATGTTTGGTATGTTGACTTTCGAGAGACCACTCGACACATGACCAGCCACATAGACTTGGTTTAATTCAATGAGGACATGCCTTTAAAAAACCATGTTTCATTGGGTGATGATTCTTCATATATAGTTATAGGGATTGGGAACATTTCTTTACCCCTTGGTTCACGTAACTATAGACTATCAGATGTCTTATATGTCCCTGGGTTGACTAAAAATATGTTGTTAGTCAGTCAACTCCTAGATCACAACTTGAAAATTGACTTTGATATTCAATATAGCAAGAAATGCATTTAATTCAAGACAAATCACAAGGCTCGAAAATAGTTACAAAAGCCTCTAATGTGGGATGCATGTTCCAACTTGATTTTGTCCACAAAGATGATCAAGAAATTGTGGCTAAGAAATCTACCTCTACACAGTTGTGGCATCGAGACTTGGTCATGTTAGTTTCAAGTATCTCGAGACACTTCGTCGGTGCACAATATGGTACATGGGTTACCATCTCTTTAGAAGGATACATACAAGTGTCCTCACTTCCTAGTAGGAAAACAACACAGAGCTTCATTCCAGAAGAGTACTTTTTGAGCTCATGGAAAGCTTGACTTGGTTCATACCAATATTTACGGTTTGATATGCAACCGAGTCATTCTGGATTTCAGTATTTCATGCTTTGTGTTGATGACTATTCGAGAAAAATGTGGATTTTTTGTCTTCGCAAGAAAAGTGAAGCTTTTGAAACCCTCGATAATTTCAAAGCAGTTGTTGTGAATGAAACTGGTCGTCACATCAAAACTCTCCACTCAGATCAAGGGAGGAATTCACCAGTGATGAGTTCAAAGACTACCTAAAAGCTCATGAGATTCACTTGACAAATGCCTCCTCCACACACACCACATCAAAATGGTGTTGTTGAGATAAGAAACCGTACTATCATGGAAATGGTGTGATGTATGATCGATGATTCTAGACTTGCAAATACATTCTAGGACAAAGCAAAAAATACATCGGTGTATTTTTTAACAGAGTGCCCACATTTACTCTAGATGGAGTAACACCACAAAAATCATGGTCAAATTGAAAACCATATATTGTACACCTCGAGTATTCGGGTGCAAAGAAATTATGCCCATACCCAAGAAGAATAGAAACAAATTAGATATGAAGTCACATAAACTCATTTTCATTAGCAACATGAATAAACTCTTGGGTATATATTGATGGATCTAAAGACCAGGAGAGTCTACACCAGCAGATATGTTGAGTTCTTTGAGAAGAAGGAAGTAGAGTCTCCTCCTTCAGACTCACCTGATGTAGATTCTTCACCAATTGTAAAAACTGAAGCTGGTGTTCCCACTGATGATGAAATTGATGATGATGGTGGTGGTGATGATCGATAGAACCACGACCCACGGGAAAAGTTCATTGTATGCTAATAAGTGGTATACTAGCATGTTACGAGATGTAAGAATGGATGCTCCACCGGATACATCCACCCCTGGACCATGGAATCATAGTAAAGCAAGAGAAGAAGTTAACTTTACTTTGATGAGTAGAGTTATTGAATCGATGAGCTCTCTATAGTCCATGAATCCTATAGTCAAAATCTTGGAAAGATGTCATGGAATCTGAATATCAATCAGTAATGAAAAATAACACTTGGTAACTTGTCGATCTTCCACCAAGGAAGAAACCCATTGGATGCAGATGGATATTCAAAATGAAGTACAAAGTAGATGGGACAATGGACAAGTATAAAGTGAGACTAGTAGCAAAGGGGTATGCACAAAAAAAGGCATTGAATACAAGGATACATTTTCTCCCACAGATAAGATCAAAATGATTAGTATGATCTTTTCTCTAGCTACACAGTTTGGTTGGAAATTCCATCAAATGGACGTAAAAAGTGCCTTCCTAAATGGAGATTTACAAGAAAATAAGTTTATATGACTCAACCTAAGGGATATGTTGTACCTGGTCAAGAAGAAAAGGTATGCAGACTCAGGAAATCTATGTATGGCCTCAAATAGGAACCCCGGGCATGGTACATCAACATTGATGAGCATCTCGTATAACATGGATTTGAAATAAATCCATATGATCCCAATATTTACCTCAAAAATTAAGGGGGATTGTGATTTTTTGTTTATGTCGATGATCTAGTCATAATCGGCGATTCGGTGAGGATGATCAATACAATTAAGAAAGATCTTAATCGATCTTTCGACATGACAGATCTTGAGATAATGCACTATTGTCTTGGATTTGAAGTATGGCAAAAAGAGAATCACATTTTTGTTTCTCATATGAAATATACCAAGACAATGCTTGAGAAATTTAGGATGATGGATTGCACACCAATTGCTACACCTATGGAGAACAAATTGCAATTATCTCGTTCAGATCCATCTCCTAAGGTAAATGTCACTCTCTATCGATAGTTGATTGGGAGTCTCATTTACCTGACCTACACTAGACTAGATATCAGCTTTGTAGTGAGATATCTATCCAGGTTCATGTAGGAACCCAAAGTTTGTCATTGGAAGGCAGTAAGGCACATTTTGAGATATCTCAAAGGATCAATGGATCTTGGTTTAGAATACAAAAGAAGAACAATTTCTTCTTGTCATGATATTCGGATTCAGATCATGCAGGAAATATTGATGATAGAAAATCCACTTCATGGTTTGTGTTCTTTATGGGATCTAGACCAATATCATGGGGAAGTAAGAAACAACACTTTTTTCTCATTCTTCCACAGAAGCCGAGTATTGTTCTGTAGGAGAAGCTGTCTGTGAAGCAATATGGCTATGTTGCATACTTGAAGGACTTGGAATACCATAGGATACACCACCACCTTGTATGTTGACAATGAAGGTGTTCTCAAATTTGTTCACAATCCATTTTTTCATGAAAGAACAAAACACATTGAGGTATAGGTACATTTCATACGTGAACATGTCTTGAAGCACAATATACAACTTCAATTTTGTCCAACAACTAAACAACAAGAAGATATCTTCACAAATTCACTTGCATGTGACAAGTTCGAGATGTTCAAAGAGTTCCTCTCCTCATCCCTTGAGGAAATGCAAAATTAAGGGGGGGAATGTTAGGATAAATATATTATTACCTTAATTAATTATGCATTGCATAATTAGTTAGTTTATTTATTAAATGTTATATGGTTATATTTAATCAGTTAGGTTGTAGAGCCTATTTTCATGTGTGAAAGTGATTCTTGGTGGACGTAGCCCAAATTAGGTGAACCACGTTAAATAGTGTCTCTTTGTGTTGTGTTATTTTATTCTACACTTTTATTTGAGATCTTCAATATTTTACGCATATTAGCCTCTATTGTTGTGATTACGTGAGGGATTATTCCACATATTTTATCCCTTATTTCCTAACAATTGGTATCAGAGCCTAGTTTTGTTTGCTGAAGTGTTGAATCACAGGGAAAGTTTTATCTTGAGTGGGAGCTATGGCAGATGATGGAAGATCTAGGGTTGATAAATTCAATGGGAATAATTTCAATCTTTGGAAGATGCAGATGGAAGATTACCTTTATCAAAAGGATATTTATACTCCATTGTCCGAGAGAAGGTGAACAAACCCTCAAGCATGATAGATGCGAAATGGGATTTTTTGGATAGGAAGGCACTTGGGACAATCTGGTTGTGTCTTGCATCTTCGGTATTATTTAATGTTTCAAAGGAAAAGACTACAAAAGAACTAATGGATGCATTAGGGAAGTTGTATGAAAAACCCTCTACCTCTAATAAGATATTTTTAATGAAAAATTTGTTTAATATGAAGATGTCTGAGAATGGTTCAATAGCAGATCATCTAAATGATTTTAATATAGTTGTAAATATGCTAGCTTTGGTTACAATAGAATTTGATGAAGAAGTTAGGGCTTTATTAGTTTTGTGCTCTTTACCTGAGAGTTGGAATAGCCTAGTAATGGTGGTAAGAAACTCGGTTCTGCTAACTCAAAGTTGAAGTTTGAGGATGTTGTAGGGGTGATTCTAAGTGAGGAAATGTGAAGAAAAATCTCTAGTGAATCTTCTACTTCATGGAATGCTTTGACAGTGGAAACTAGAGGGAGACAGAAGAATAGAGGAAACCATGGAAAATCAAAGGATCGGGCAAGGTCAAAATCCAAAAGCAAGATAGTATGTTGGCACTATGGAAAGTTTGGGCATGCAAAGAAGGAATGTTAAGAGCTTCAGGACAAGAAGAAACAACAAGAAGAAAACAAGGAGACAAATGTGCCAACGGGTAATGTATGCCAGGATGCTTTGATTCTTTCTTTGCACAATATTACTGAATCTTGGGTTTTAGATTCAGGGGCTTCTTTCCATGATTCTCCACATAGGCATTATTTTGTTGATTATGTTTAAGGAGATTTTGGGCATGTTTTTATTGGTGATGATGAGCCTTACAACATAGTTGGAAAATATTCTGTTCAGGTTAAGATGTAGAATGGGAATACTTGGCTATTGAAGGATGTCATACATGTGCCTACATTAAGACGAAATTTTATATCGTAGGACAGGTTGGGAAGTGATGGTTGTACTGTGATATTTACAGTGGATGCTTGGAAGGTTACCAAGGGTGCTCTTGTGGTGGCAAGAGGTAAGAAGGTTGGAACCTTGTATTTAACCACTTATAACACTAATGTTTGTAATCTTGTGGCTTCAAAAGTAGATACAACATTGTGGCACTATAGGCTCGGTCATATGAGCCATAAGGGCATGGATATCATAAAAAAATATTTTCCTGGATATACATAAACATGTTTAGAGTTCTATGAGGACTGCATATATGGGAAACAAAAGCAAGTAAGGTTTCTCAAGGTTGGACCTACAAAGAAAGAGAGTAAGTTAGATTTGGTGCATTTTGATGTGTGGGGGCCGGCTTAGGTATCATCTCTTAGGGGTTCAAGTTATTATGTTACTTTTATTGATGATGTAACAAGGAAATTTTGGGTTTATTGTATTAGAAACAAATCTTATGTATTTGAGACTTTTGTTAAATGGAAAGCCTTAGTAGAGAATGAAACATGTCTTAAGCTAAAATGTCTCAGGTCAAATAATGAGGGGAGTATTGTAGCAATGAATTTGATGATTACTATTCTAAGAATAGAATCCATAGGAAAAAGACAGTTCAAGAACTCTACAGGTAGAATGGGGTATCGAAAGGATTAACAGAACAATAATGGAACATGCTTTAGGAGCATGAGGTTACATGCGGGGCGCCTCTTTCTTTTTGGGCGAAGTGGTGAGCACAGCTATGTACTTGATAAACAGAGAACCCTCAAGTGCCTTAGATGAAGGCATACCTGAGGAGGCTTGGTATGGTAAGAAAGTTGATTATTCATTTCTTAGAGTCTTTGGATGTGAGGTGTTTGTTCATATAGACAAGGATGATAGGACCAAGCTAGAGGCTAAGTTGGAAAAATGTACTTTCATTGGTTATGGTGGTGATGACTTTAGATATAAATGTTGGAGTGTTAAGGACAAGAAAATCATTTGATCTAGGGATGTGGTCTTTAATGAGAAAGTCATGTATAAGCGGCGATTGCGGGAAAACAGGAAGAATCCAAGAAAGAATATACGGCAGTAGAGGATCTTTCGGATGGAAAAGCGACACATGAATCGATCCAGGAACCTCCTCAACATGAACCCCAAACTCCAATATTGAGGAAGTCTTCTATGGTAAGAAGAGAATCTGAATGTTTTTCTCCTTCTCTTTATTATTTATTACTCACTGATAGTGGAGAGCCAGAGAGATTTGATGAAGCAATGTAAGTAGATGCTAGGAAGAAGTGGGAGCAAGCCATGGATGAGGAGCATCAGGCTCTCATGGAGAACCAGACATGGGATTTGGTGAAGCTACCCGAAGGAAAAGAGCATTACATAACAAGTGGGAGTTAATAGTCAAAGAGGAAGAAGGAGGCAAGAAAAGATACAAGGCCCAATTGGTGGTCAAGGGGTTTGCACAGAAAAAGGGTATAGATTTTGATGAGATTTTTTCTCCTGTAGTAAAAATGACTTCTATTAGAACTATTCTAGGAATAGTTACAACAAAAGACTTGCACTTAGAATAATTTGATGTAAATACTACATTTCTCCATGGTGATTTGGAGGAGGAACTATATATGTAGCAACCAGAGGGCTATGAGATCAAAGGTAAAGAGGAAATGGTGTGCAAACTGAAGAAGAGCTTGTATGGCTTGAAACAAGCTCCACGTTAATGGTATAAGAAATTTGATAGCTTCATGATGGACCAAGGTTATATTAGTTCATTCTCGACTATTGCATGTATACAAATAAATTTGAGGATGGTAGTTATATTATCATGTGTCTGTATGTGGATGACATGTTGGTTGCAAGTAAAAACATGCAAGAAATAAAAGTACTCAAGAAGCAACTAAGTGAATCCTTTGCTATGAAGGATTCGGGGGCAGCCAATCAAATTCTTGGTATGAGGATATCTCGAGATAGGAAGGAACGGAAGCTAACTTTATCTTAGGAAGAGTACATTAAGAAAGTCTTGGAGAGGTTTAATATGTAGGATGTTAAACCGGTTGGGACTCCTTTGGCAGGCCATTTCAAGTTATCAAAGGAGCAGTGTCCCAAGACAGAGCAAGAGAGAAACCAAATGTCCAAGGTACCTTACTCATTAGTAGTTGGCAGTTTGATGTATGTCATGGTGTGTACCAGGCTTGATATTTCCCATGTAGTGGGAGTGGTGAGTAGATTTATGAGTGATCCAGGAAGAGATCACTGGTAGGCAATAAAGTGGATCCTTCGTTATTTGAGAGGGACCATGGGGATAGTTTTGTGCTACAGTGGATTAGACACCACTTTGTGTGGTTATGTAGATTCAAATATGGCTGGAGATGTAGACAGTGGGAGGAGCACGATAGGTTATGTTTACACTATAGGTGGGACAGTAGTGAGCTGGACTTCATGACTACATAATCTGGTGGCTTTGTCAACCACAAAGGCTGAGTATGTTGTTGCCACAGAGGCAAGAAAATAAATGATTTGGGGCATAAGCAAGAGGAAGGAAAGCTACATAGTGATAGTCAGAGTGTTATACACCTAGCTAAGAACTCTGCTTTCCACTCTAGGATGAAGCATATACAGTTAAGGTACCATTTCATCAGGACAACTTTGGAGGAAGAGAAGTTGAAGCTGGATAAGATCCATACTAGTCAGAATCCTGCAGACATGATGACCAAGGTGGTCAAAAGGGAAAAACTGAAGTTGTGTTCAGCTTTGGTTGGTCTTCACGGAAACTAGTGAAGGGTTGAGAAGCTTTCTCGAGAGGAAAACTTCGTCTCCAATTGGGAGATTGTTACGTTGTGGAGCCTGTTTTCATGTGTGAAAGTGTTGAATACTGTACACTAAGAGTACTGTACACTTTTCATGTATCCTCGTCGGGGTTCGAGGGGGCCGCGGCCGCGAAAAAAAAATGGGCCTTAAAACATGCCCGATATATTGGGAAACGTGATTTTCTCATATGGGTGGGATTTTGACCCATAGGTTTATGGGACAATTTTTTCCCATGGTTTTGTAAAACTACTTAAGCAGTTTTCTATTTATATGGTTTTATGCATATGATAGAAGTATGAAAAACATTACATATGTGCTTTGAATTCGGGTGTGAATTATGTAGAGTTTGTTGAGCATAGCTCCAAACAGATATGGGTATTGTATTGAGAGAGTGGTGGCTTGTAATAAAATCTGAGAAAGTGATTCTTGGTGGACGTAGCCCAAATTGGGTGAACCATGTTAAATATTGTCTCTTTGTGTTGTGTTATTTTATTCTGCACTTTTATTTGAGATCTTTAATATTTTCTACATATTAGTCTCTACTGTTGCAATTCTGTGAGGGATTATTCCACATATTTTATCCCTTATTTCCTAACATAATCATAACCATGTTATTGTTTTTATTTGAACACTACGGGAGTTGTTATATTTTTTTAACAATATTATTGTTTGTATTAGTTCACGGGTGTACCTGTGAAACATCCTTTATTTTTGTATATGGTTGTGCAATACATATATATATATATATATATATATATATATACAACCTTCACTGTAATTGATTGATTTCACATTAATAAAATTATAGATGCTTTCATCCTTGTTTGTGAAATTATAGAATAAAGGCATGGACACAGTGGGTTCCTCTATAAATGAAGAACTAGGTGTGAGGGGCTCTTCCATGGGTAGAGGAGTAGATGGAACAGACTCCTCTGTGGGTAAAGGATTTTTGTTAGTAGTTGTTCAACAAAGGGGATGATGGGCAACGAGGGTCCATTTAAAAAATGGTGTGAACTTCATGCACTTGTGTGTCAGAGGATTCACCAGTTGGTTTTGACATGTGATTGTGGTTGGGAAAGGCTTCCTGAAAATGTGTAGGTTTTGGTTAGGCTGGTGCATTAGGATTATCTAAAACAAGCTCACCATTATCTAACATCTCTTGGACAATGTTTTTAAACGTTATACAATTGCCATCACTATGACATCTTGTGCGGTGATAATTACGATGTCAGTTTCCTTGTATCATGTGGGAAAAGGGCGAGATGGATGAAACCAAGATGTGGTTTAACTAGTGGAAGTTAATTGGCCCTAACTTTGAGAATTTTTCCAAGACGGAGGAGTAAGGCTCTCCTATGGGAGTGTATTTTCATTGTTCCCACTTGAATTTGAAAGTTTGCACTGGAGATAGAATAGAAGATGGTTTTGGTTGGTTTGAAGGATGAGAAGGGCCGGCCTTCAAGAACACCATGTTGGTGGATCCCTTAACCTTGGAATGGTTGTGAGAATGACTAGTTTGTGGTTTAGAAGAAGAAGAAGACTCATTTGATTTGAAGGGAGTGCTCTTGTTGCATAACTAAATTTTCTTTTCTTCGATAGCACAAATTTCAAGTTTCCATGCCATTGTGAATGCCTTGTCAAATGTGTGAAAAGTTTGGACTTGGAGAGTTGACGAGATGTGTCTAGCACAAGCTCGGGTAAACAATCAGATGTATCAACTTGTTAGTCGAAAAATCAACTGCGCTTGGGTAGATCTATGGATAAACGAGCCAACGGTGTGCGGGGCAAAGCCCTCTTTGAGTCAAGTGAAAGTGAAATCTGGTTTATTGCTATTCTACCGAAGCAGGAATTTGTGCAAGTCTCACAATATTCTACCTTCGGGGGTTTGGGATCTCATCCCAGTGGGTTGTTTCCAACTGCAAAAGAAAGGAATGAAAGAGAGGATGAAGGAAGAGTAGGTCCGAAGGAAGAAAAGAAATGAATTCCAAAGCAAAAAGGTCAGAAGGTTTATGTTTTGGGATTGGTAGTAAACAGAGCCAAACCTACTTGCATAAACGAGCAAAGCAATATTGATGAATAAATGACAATAAAACAGAAGCAGATTTAACAAAATAGAGACATAGATCTGACATAAGAAAGATCTGATGCAAATAACACATGTATTCAGCACAAAGTCTAAATATTGTATTAATAATCCTTTCTGTTACAAAAAGCTCAAAGTCTTTTCTCCTCACTTCTATTTTTCATCTGAAAGATATTCACCATCCACAATACAACAAGTATTGGAGTATTTATAGAAGAAGGAGAGAAAAGAAGGCAAAAAGGAGCCAACCACCTATTTACAAAGATATTTACAAAATATCTCAAAGTCATGTTGACTTTTGACAACTTGATGGATGACATCATCCCATGGTGCAACATGGATGATGTCATCATTTGTGCCAACATACTCAAGATATTCACAGAAAGAAAGTTGAAGAAGAGAGAGAAGAAGAAGAAGAAGCCACTATTCATCATCGTCATCCTACGACCGAAAGGGAGTAGCCTGCTTCTGCTGCTGCTCAGGTGACGAGATGTCGAATTGGGCGCGGTATTCCATGAACTTGCTGATCATGGGCTCTAGTTGATCCTGGGAAGGATCCTTATGTCGCTCACTGATCACCTCGCAAGTCTCCCACTCATCTATGAGCTTCTCTGGGAGTTTGGAATATTCTTTCTCTACTTCTATGAGGAACCCGATAAAATCCCGACAGGCCAGCAGGTTATTGATGGACTCTGCGTCAAAAGAGACCTCTGGCCCCAGCCCTCGTGAAATGATCTCCTTGAAGATCTGAATGGTTTCATCGACTTTTCTTAAGGTGAAGGAAGGAGTAAGCAACCCTGGAGACATGTTGAGAATGATTTGTTCCATTTGGTGCATCGTGTCTAGGGCTTCTTCCTTTACCTTATCGATCTTTTCAAGGACAAACTCCAGTTGATCCATCCGGTAGTCCAGAGTGGAAATGACTTTATTGAGGGCTCTGGGATGACCGAAGATGCCGAACTTGACCAGATCTTCGACTGAACAGTCGAACATTTGTTGAAAGGTCTCATGCTGCAGCCTAGCATGGTCCAGCTCTTCTGATATGGGTCATGCTAACGCTTGGAGCTCTTTATTCACCTTATTGATGTTCAGATATAAATCAGAGAACTGGTGATTACTCGTTCACTGTCCTTGAGGATCTGGCTCCTCCAAGTGGAAACGGCCATGCCCTGCTCGCCGATCTTTGCATATTCATCAATTTTATCCTGGCTCAGAGGCACAGGAGTCTCGGCGGCAGTTGTGGGAGGTGCACTGCCCATCTTCTGTAAGGCTTGGAGCGAGATGTTTATTTTGCTCTTTCAAAGTAGCCTTTTCTCTTCTTTTTATTTTTGAAGCTTCTTGCAGAGGGTGTTGATTTGCATATAGGGCCTATCCTCAAGGCTTTGAGAAGATGTACCCATTGTGACTTGGGTCACTGTATAATCTGTCGGAGACAGATCCTTTTTATCCTTGAGGGGATTGGGGTATGCAATCTCCATTACCCTCTCTCCCGAAGCACTCTGAGAGAAGCGTGTGACAGGATTCTGCTTCTTTGCCCCTTTAGATGGGATTACGGAAAAGTCCATCAGAGTGATGGGAACTTTCCTTTTCTGCTGACTTAAGTGCTGGGAGATCCAGGCTGGACTTATGGGAGAAGGGCCGGAAACAGAGAAGGGGGCAGCTGCAGTAGTAGAAGGGAAAAACATGGAAACACTTGGAGGCGGCATCGAGAGGGAGGCCGAGGAAGTGCTCACTGGAGGAACAAATCTTTGCGGGAGAGGAAGACATAGGAAGGGAAGGGAGATCGAGAGATGAGGGAAGAAATGGAGGGGGACAGTCCGCGAGAGAAGAGAAGATGGACGAAGAAGTGGGAGGAACAGTAGAAGAAGGGGAGAGAGACACGACCAAAGGAATGGTCGCTTGAGTCACTCGAGGAGGAAGGAGGAGAAGAAGAAGGACAGAAGGGACCTCAATTGTTGTAGCTTGATCTTGACATCCCGAGTGGATGGGCCTATTGGAACATCCTCTTCGCTTCTTTCTTTGGAGAAGCCGAGTTGCAACTTGTTGCAGTGCGGCAAATGGAAGGAGGAATTTCAGGAGCTTCTTCCTGAGTGGTGCTGGATTCACCCTCTTTACTTTTACCCTTGCCTTTAGGCTGTTGTTTTGATCGAGGAGGTGCGTTACCCAATGGAGAGGTTGTGAAATCGACTCCGAGGTAGATGAGCCTGTTCATTCGGCACCAATGCTCTGTCCTGCGCAAAGTTTCCTTGACCCTTTCCTCAATTGTCTGAGGAGCTTTGGTTCTATCAATTGCCGCAAAAGGCCAATCGTCCCCACCTGTATCAAGATACACTTGATCTACTTCTTCCTCGGTAGTTTGGTAGCCTTTGGGGACGATGGCTACCCCGTATTGGATGATTTCTGCCAAGGCCAACCGAGAATGGTCCTTCCTTCTGAGCTCCACCTCATGATATAGGTCAATGTAAATATCCTCGATCTGAGGGATGTGGATTGGATCGAGCTTGGCCCTAGGAAGACAATTTCTCGGGTCGAAGGTAGGCCTTGCTGGGAAGTCATGTTTCAAATTTAGCAGCTCCAGCTCTGCAAACATGTCTTTTGCCTTGTGGTGAGTTAGACATGTATATCTACCCACTGTGAGGGGGAAAGGAGTTCCACCCTTCTTTCTCTTTAGGCACTTTTCATGATAAGTGACTAGCTGTCTTGACAGCTCCAGCAGAATCAACTTTGGTCCAGCATACCTTGGCAGTCTAGTTGGCTCTCCCAAGAAGTTAGCTGCCCTTAGATAAGTGAATGTGGGGAATTGGGTGAACAGGGCCCCCCATTTCTCAGTGGCTGCTACTATGCTCTTGGTCGTGCGACCGTAAGTCATATTTGGCCTCAATAGGCAGATGATGAAGTAGAAAAATGCATCATTGATCTTTGTAAATTGAGGGATGCTATTTTCCAGCTTCAATTCTGGATAGTATTCATAAATTTTGACCTGGGGCCAAACCCCACTCCTCATCAGGGCTGGGTAATCCCTTTCTAAAGCTGCAGCATAAACAACATAGGAATTCATGTAGAATCTCCCAGTTGTGGTAAATTGTTGTAGCTGCTCAGAGATTGTGCTGCTTATAATTTCTGCCCAGCAAAAGCGTTGATCGGGCACATTCTTGTTCATTGTTTCTAAGTACCGCAACGCATCCATTTGTGGAAAAAGTGGGCGTCAGGAAGCCCAAAGACTCTACTCAGGAACGTGATGGTGTCACTGAGCTCCTCCAAAAAATCACTGCGGTGAATGATTTGTGGCCAACGGGTCACTACTTTTTTGTTCTTGAGATAGACTTCATTCATCAGCTGCATGCACTGATCTTCATTGTCATCCCATGCCTTAATGCAGTCGTCTTGGCTGACGGCCACAAAGTGCCGGTGATGAGGAATGCCGAGTATTATCTCAAAGTGGCGGGCAGTGAGGTTGATTATGACCTCACCCTTCTCATTTACGACACATCTTGTGTCTTTATTATAGCACCGGAAACCACCATCATGAATTCATTGTTAACGGCGCTGACTGGGATTCCTCCAGCAAAGTGCAGGGCACTACCTATCAGTTTGTCCATCCATGGACTTCTTGTGACCTTCTGAGTCCTGACCCAGAATTCCTCCATATCAATATGCCCCAACTCTGAGTCTCTGATGTCCAGGTCACACTCGGCCTGGGAGTCGGGCATTCTGACCCTCTGATATTTATATTTCATTTCTTCTTCCGTGAGCTTGGCCTTGCCTTTGGATTTGGTGGGTCTCTTGCTTGATGTTGACATATGTTCTTCTGAACTCAGTTGATGATCTGCAAGAATGAGAAGTGAAACCCAATTGGAGAAATCCGTGTCAGCTGTTTGATTTTCCATTGAAATGCTGACAGAAGAAAGAGTTAGCAATTTAAAGGCCTCGGGCGCATGGCGCATGGATATTGTAGATTGCAAGGCTAAATAGGCAAGGTGCACAAGAAAGGGCTGTTGTAGGAGGTAAATTGGTGCCAAAGGGCGCACGGCGCATGGACATTACATGATGCATTTTGTGTTGCTGTAAGGACAAGTGCGCCTGCACCATGTGGATGCATTTTGCTAAGGGTGCACGAAATCTTTGTGTTACATGGGAACAGGATGTGCCCGTGGCGCATATATTTTTCATGTTGCATGGAAATTTAGTGCGCCAAAGGTGCATATAAGGTTTATGTAACATGTGCATTTTGCGCACTTAAGGAACTCAAGCGCGCGCATGGAGGGTCTGCACAACATGATGTTGCTGCGATGAGGGACGCGCCTGCGCCTTTTATAGCTTTGCACTTGGCTCATAGGGGAGCGTCACATGGATGTTGGGTGCGCCAAAGGGCGCAGGAATTCATTATGTTGCATCCAAGTTTGATGCGCTAAGGGGCGCATGGAAAGTATTTGCAGCATGCGAGGGAAGTGCGCCATGAGGGTGCAGCTTTTCATGATGTAACAGGCAGGGAATGCGCGCCATGAGGGTGCAGCTGCGCTTTGTGTAACATGGGTGACATATGCGCCAAGGGCGCAACTTTTTTTAATGTTGCATGGTGTGCCAATACGCCAGAGGAAAATACAGTTTCCCCCTTTCTTTTAGGTTCAGATTTCTCTCAGAGGATTTCCACACATGGCTTAGTTCCTTCTTGCAAGGTTCAGTGGGGGATTGAAAAGGTTTAAACAAAGGAGTTTCAAGCTTTTACCTCAAGGAAAGACTCTCTCAGCCAGAAGATCTTGAAAGAGGAGGAAGAAATGTGGAAAGACAATAGGGGGGGAAGCAAATTCATGAATTTCATTCTTTTTCAAATCAAATCACATCCACAAACAGCCAAAAACCACAAACACGAAGCACAAAAGAAAGAGGACCTCTTACCCGGATATTTATAATGAAGAAATGCACGAAAGGGGTCCACAAAGCAACTCGAAAGTGATGGGGCAGTGCGGCAATGTGAGGCTCGAGAGAAAAATCACGTGTTTTGCATTGGTGACAATGAGAGAGTGCGACGACGCGCCTATATATAGGCGAGGTAGGTAGCGATAAAATGCGCCACCAACTTTTAAGTGGCGCACCAAAAGAGCTATTGACATGAGAAAACATGCACCCTTTGGCACACCAAAAGGCTAGTCGACACGAAGATATGTGCGCCAATGGCGCGGCGCAAAAGTGGTGTTGACAGAGGAATATGTGTGCCTTTGGTGCACCGAAAGAGGCGCAACAAATGATATGTTGACAAGAAGGCGCATGCACCTTAGCACACGCAGCGAAGCCTCAACATAGAGAGGCTTACCAAAATGCCCGTCGACATGAGAAAACATGTGCTAAAGGATTTAGAGGGGCATCAAAATTGATGTTGCATAGTCTTATATGCGCCTTGACCAAAAAGACCAAAAATGACTAAGTTCGAAAACAGATTTCCTAAAAGGGATTTTGCAACGCTCCGAACACAAGGGATCCCTAACGAGGACGTAACAAAATTTCAGGTATAGTTATCCAAAATTTCCCTTGCCAATTTTACGGGATAACACAACTAGGTGTAGGTAAGTTGGAATGTGAGTTGATTGATCGGAGTTGCGCCAATGTGTGACAAAATATTTGATAGATTCATCCTCATATTGGCGTGTCACATACAAATTGTTCATTGTGAACTTCTTGACAATATTGATAGAAAAATGATCTAGGAAAGACTGAGCTACTTGATTAAATGAAAATATGGAGTGTTTGGGTAGCACACTATACCAATCTAAAGCAGGTCCTATCAGAGACATTGGGAATGTTCACAAAAGTAAAGCATCATCATGAGCAATGAGATAACACATGTGTTTAAAAGACCGTAAATGTTGTTGTGGGTCTTCTTTGTTATTAAATCGGTTGAATTTCAACATTTCCCAATGCATAGGGTATGGACGAATTGGCACAAAAAATTGAATAGGATTGTTACAAATTTCATCGTAAGTCAAAGAATTACGTGAGCCAGAGACAAAGGCTTCTAATGTCTACATTTTTTCCATCATCATTTTAATGAGATCATTTGTAGGTTGTGATGATGGAGCACCCCCTGCAATATAAGGGGGGAGATAAGATGGGTATGACATGGACGGAACTCCGGTATGTGGTGGTGCTAAGTACGAAAATTGTGATGAGGGAATATGAGAGGGGATGGATGTCACGGAAAATATGCAGAATAGGCGGTGGATGAAATAGGTGGTTATTGATGATAGGTGTAGGTAGGTGGGGTGGACATAAATAACCTCGTGGCGATCGGTGGAAGAGACTGTGGGATGGAGAGGACAAGGTTTTGGAAGGGAGTGGGGGTTGCCAAAACCAAAGGTGGTTGGGATGCAAAAGGCACATGTGAAGTGGATGATGATATGACATGAGACAATGTAGGGGTGATGAACATCGAGGGTTTGATAGTTATTGTAGGTGTGACAGCTTACCAATAACATAGGGTCCAAATACGAAACCACATGCAATGAGAGAAAAGAGGGTTAGGATGTACTAGTAGATGTTGATGTAGAAGTGGGTGCTAGAATACGGGAAATAGATACAAGCATGCCATAGATAAGCTTCCTTGAGGAGTCTCGGTGGAAGAGTGGGCCAAATAATGTTGTAATGCGGCAGGGTTTATATCAAGGAGTCTCACAAACTCCTCGTCACCTGGAATGTATGGTAATAGGTTGGTTGGGGTCCATGGGCGATAAAATAGAAGGTGGGGATGGACTAGGTGGAAGTGGCTGGCGGCTAGCGTGAAACACAAGGGCGTTGGCATATTTACGAGTCAAAACCATGTGACTGATGATAAAACTAGTAATTTGAGCTCGGTTGGTGATGTATAAATACAAAAATGTGAACCATAATAGATCAAGAGGGTGGAAATTGGTCACTATTTTGATTAAAAATCAAAACATAGAGACCGATGCCGGTTTGATGACCGATGTTGGTGAACAAGGTAACCGATGTTGGTCACTATGCAAAAGAAGAGATTCAAAGATCTGACAATGAAAGGTGAAAATGGTTCAAGCTGGACTTTGAAGATGATATCGAGACTCAGAAGTGTGATGAAGTGGCAGAACAAGCCATGAAGAAGAATAGAAAGGTGGTGAATACTATTTTGGTAGAAATAACCTAAAACCTACCTTGGCCAGGTTAACTCGATGTCGGTGAGATGATATAACTATTTCATCCACCTGGACCGATATCGCTTCTTATGAAATCTAGGAAGAGAAGAAAAAATGATTTTTTGGTAATTTAGATCCAATAAAAATGTAAAACCCAAAGACCGAGTATGGCTATGAGCAGTCCTAATACACTCAGAATAAACCAGAATACACCAGTCTTGATTATGGGGTAAAAGGATGAGGAAGAATGAAGAAATGCAACTCACACCTCAAAACACAATTAGACAAAAGCTAACAAAAACAAAATCCTAAGCTATAGATTTTATGTTGTGGCTTATGCCATTTAGAATTATTTGTGAACATAATAGAATTTGTGGTTAACGAAGGTGCCCTACAGAGAGTGACCACTATGGCTGGTTTCGGTAGGTTTTGTCTCGGGATCCTTCTCTAATATGATGACTAGCCAAAAACCAGAAGTGGAGCCCACTGTCGATCCTTTGATCATGTGATCGTTGACAACTTCTTTCAGAAAAATGTTTTTAAGAAATGTGTAATTTGTTTTCAATGATTTGGTATAAAGAGTGTGCGAAATGTGAACTACGGTTAAATTTTCCAACCATCGATTGGGCATTACTTCAAAGATATAGGTTTCCCACAATTTAGATGAGCTATAATGCAACATACAGAAATGAGATGCAAAGATTTTAAAACCCAAATCCACAAATTATATTCGATGAGAACAAATTATGAAGAGGTTAAGGGTGTGACTTTCACTAAATGCAATGCAAGAAAGAAAGAATATTTCTTTTTAATCCCAAAAGACAAATACCACTGAGACAATTAGAAGAAAAGAATGTTTCCAAGGGAGAAGATTTTAATGTGAACTTTCCTTCATAAAGAAACAAACACACAATAATTCCCTAAGAATGAACAATGCAAATAACCCCAAATGGGTCCCACCAAGCATGCAAGATGTTTCACCTGAATTTTGCGATGGAGATGAAACAAATAAGAGGTTATGGCATAGGAGGAATACCTATTTTAGTGAAAGAAGGTTATTGGTTGAATGTGCATGTTATTGAATTTGATCCAAGCTGATCATAGAGAGCTTCCCTTTGGCTAGGAGGAATGACATGTAAGAAACACAACAAGACCACAAAATAGCATTAATAATATAGGTTAGTGGACTGCCTAGCAAGCACTAGATCCAAGAAGCGAGGTGGTTCCTAGGAGGTTGTCAATCCACTTACAAAAACAATTTAATGCAACAAGTATCATGAAATAAAGAAACCATACTGTAGTTATACGATTTATTTATCTCGTGAAAATAAAATAAGTAAATCTAATCTAATAGGAAAATTTATTATTAGCTCTGATGATTTAGTGAGTTGTTCTAGGATATTACAGGTCCACCGGGAGTACGATAAAGGGTTTGGAATTGATCAAGTGAGGTATGGGTTGATTTTGATGGGATTAGAAGCTTGTTGATCAGAGAATGTTAAATGACACAGAAACCAATGTCAGTTGGTTAACCGATGTCAGTTAGGTAGATAAATAATGATGGGGTTAGGTAATCGACGCTCGGTAGGGGCAATATGATCCAAATCCCAAAAATAAGGTTTCAAGTCTCTCTGTGATTGCATAGAGTGTGTAAGGAATTTGGGAAGGGTGGTAAGATTTATGTGGAGGTTTAGGAAGGTTGGTGGAGGTGTTAAGCTTAGGGAAATGATCTGGTTGATAATATATCAAATAGTTGGGTGAGCGGTGGTTATACGACAGAGAGTTTGGTAGAAGAAAGAAGTAAATAAGGAATCTAACTATCAAAATAAGAGCTTAATACAAAGAAATAAGACACTTATCTAAGTTTAAATGTGTAGGCGTTGGTAAAGGTGGTGGTAGCTTGATGAAAATATAAGAAGAAGCATGATTATGTTCATGTCGTGGAAGTAGAGCATGTGTGCTCTCTGTATGTATGATCAAGACTATAGAGGAGGAAGGTGAGTGTTGATGGAGGATTGGAATGCTATGGTTCAATTTTTATTCACATATATGCTTCTAATAGGAATACAAAATTCCTATATCAAAATCAATCCTAGAACCAACCCAGGTGAAGAGTTGGGAAAACGTATTTAACCTAACCAATGGTGGTTAGGTGACCAACGCCGGTTGAGGAATAATCGGCGTCGGTTAAGGCGGGTAATCCTAGGTTTTCCAAAAATAGTCTAATCTTTACTATTTTGGCATGATTGATATCCTTAATCCGGGTCTCAAGTGCTAGATTATGCCCAGATAAGTATGAGTTCTTCAAGGAGAGGTAGTGGGAGTTAATTCTAGGTTTAGACTAAGTCTTAGTTGGTTAGGATTGGTATAGAATTAGTCCTAGTTAATTAATAGATTGTGAATGGGTCTTTGAGTGAGGTGGAGGGGTGAGGTAATTAATTAATTTAATTATTGTAATTAAACTAATTAATATGTGTGCACTAGGGACATGAGTGGATATAGTATGAATTTACTTAATTGACGAGGGTTAAGGGAATTTGTCCCAATTTTTGGTGTCTACACCCATGTTCATCAACCCTAAAATCTGCACATCCAATACACATGCATCATATCTTCCTAGTATAATATAGCTGACAAATGCATCTAATTATATAAATCAACCAATCACGAAATATTACAATCAACATCAATCCAATATGGGAGGTGTGTATGTCCCCAAATCAAGCTATGTACAATGTTAATCATCATATATGCTAACATAAGCATGTACAACCAAATCATCATGAAATAACACCAATCTCATATTCACCATACGGCTCATAGTGTCAACAAATAATCACACATCCTGCCAACAAGTTAGTGATAAACAAAATATGATGTTTATAATGTCACAACTAATCGGACATCCTAACCATTATGTTGAGGTCCTTGCCGCTCTCAAGGGAATCGAGTTTCCGGGGAACTCAAGGTCAATAATTTATTCATTGAGGGTGATTCTTTGAATGTTATCGATAATCTTATTGGTTCCTAACCTCCCAACTAGACCATAGAATATTTCATAATTGAAGCCAAACTATTATGCAAAGGATTTTTAAACATTAAAATTGGTCATGTTTATAGAGATGGGAATGGGGTGGCAGATGTACTTGCTAATGATGGGGTCACAGTTTATAATTTTAAAATTTGGTATGATTTCGAGGATATTTCCACCGTTGCAAAATCAATCATTTCTAAGGAAGTTGGAGGTACTTAACCTTTTAATCTTTTTAAGGTGGTGGTCTCGGCACATGTGGAGGGACGAGCTCTTTTACTCCCAACCTATGTGAATTCATTCCTTCAAATGGATCCTTTTGCCTACTTTTTTGTCTAACTTCAAAAGAAGGGTTTTCATATTTTTTCACAATTCATGGGACTGATCTTAGAAGCTATAAAATTTCAATATGGCATTTCTTACATTCTTAGGTCGTTTTATCACTGCATCATCTAGGTTGTTGTCACTTTGCTTGAGATTTTATATTGCACCATGGGGGTTCTCCTTGCAGGTTGAACCCATTGTGGTGAAATAATGTAGAATTATGGGATGTTTTAAGTGTGGATGGTTTCACTGAGTTCATGCAGCAAATTAAGGGCCATGATGTCCATGTCTCCCTGACATTTGCTACAAAATGGAAAGATAGAGTCGTCCATTTCAAAGGAAAAGAATTTACAATTACAAAGGGGATGATATCTTTCATTACTAGAAAGAGCATGGATGGGGTAAAGTTTTTCCAAAATAAGTTTTATAAAGATGTTGGGGAGAAGCGTTTCTCGATGGGTGAAGATTCTCTACAAATTGGTAAGTTGGGAATCCTTTGTTCCTCCATCCCTGCACATTCAATGAGGTAGCTAAATTTTTTATTCATTGCATTGCATTAGAAGGTTTCTTCTTGAACTTGTCTCTTCACCATTTAGTCCTTTTGAATCATTTCAGGTATGCTACTAAAGTTATTTTTCCTTATTACATCTTACATTCACTTGAAAAATTAATTAGGGAGGTTCAAGCTCATATAAGGGTTCTTCCTTTACACCAAGGAGTGATTTTCCTCCTTCACCACTACTTTCTCGATGTGGTTGTGTTAGTGAGAAAAATTGTTAGGGAAAAATTGATGGACTTCTTTCCAACGCTCTTGGAGTCTAGGTCCCTCTACTTAACCAAAGGTCTGCGTGTCATATGTGCATGCACAAGTAAAAAGTGAGCTTTATCTGGTGGTCTTTTGGTCGGGATCCAACATGGACACTCCACTGACCTTGTGGAAAAATATTGCAGATATTTACAAGGGAGGAATTTTCTAGGAAAGTGGGAAAGGGAGTGAGAAAGTTAGAAAAGAGAAAATAATGCTACAAGTAGAAAATTAGAGACTTGCATACACCAGCTAGAAATTTCATTACATGCACTTGAATTTATAAGAAAACAAATATTCATAACAACAACAAGACCAAATAGAATTTAATGAACACAAAGTACCACTAAACTCCTTAGTCAAAAAAGGCTAAAATTCCTTCTTCTTTCATTGAAGCTCAAGCAAAATTTTTACATAGCATAGAAATGGAAGACATTTTAGAATAAGGGAAGTGGAAGAAACTGTTATCTATTTGTTTTCTTCATAAGGATATCTCTCTCATGAATACAAAATTGAAAACCCTGAATAATGAGGGTGTAATAACATTATATAGGATCGGAAAGACCTTTCATCTACCCCCACATGAGATTTCATTCCCCATTCATATCATGAATTTTTATCTTCCTAGGACTTAGGAAATTATGTTCCCTTTTTATAAAACAAAGGGAATTTTACAATTCAACCTTATAAATTCACTTTAATGAATAAGAAAAAATGTCATGATTACATATAATGAATAATTAGAAGAGGGGGAGAAGAAAGGTGAGAAGGAGGAAGAAAGAATGAGAGAGAGAGAGAGAACTATTCTAAAGATGACCCCGTTATTGAAGAACCTTCCGAAGTGTTGGAAAATTTTCAATACCCTTGAACTCCTTGTTGAATCTTGCCATTGTTGGGATTACCCGGTGCTCTGAGGGATTGGAATGAGACTAAGGGACTTGATGCAATTCCATATAAGGGAGTTGATGTGTTTGCACTCGAGTACCATTTTGGATACTTCTTTGCAAAGTAGTGGAAATGATTTCCCATATCTCGGCCAAAGATTCCAATGTGTTTTTAGTGAATGAAAAGGGATCCCGATTCATTCTTAACTTAGTCCTCGAATGATTTCAACAAATCTTTTGTTTAAATGCACAATTTGCACCGCTACCACCCCAAATTTTTGAACTAGGTATCTACCTCTTTTTGTATCTTCTAGACATCTTCTTCACATGTATACAACTCATCAATGGCATGCTTGATCATTTCATACCTTATGAACAATACTTGGGACCAAACTTGAGACAAATCCTCTTCCTCCATTGAGAACAAACCTTTAATCACCAAGAAGGATGATTGAACTCTACTCATGTTTGTTACCAAAGAATACACTTGGTCCCAGTGATCCTTCTCGGCCTTGATTGATTCTCTAGTTGTGAGAACTTTCATCATTGTACCATCCATGTATTTATATAGGGTTATCACCTCTAGAAATAACATCTTTCCTTTCTCAAGGATCATATTCACCCATTTATCATTGGATTTTCCTTGCATAATGAATGTTTGGGCCTTCCTGATGGATTCAGGGTCAAAGTTACTAGCTGGATTTATTTCCTCCGTAGAGAAAACATTGGTGGCACTAGGATCAAGAATCCCTTAGATGTAGGAGGTGAGAGTACAGATGTGATCTTCTGCTTGATTCAACTTTTTCTTGAACTCTTTGATCCTCACGACTAGACGAGTGGAAGATTCTTGATATAGGTGTAAGTCACCTTCATACGTTGCTGGTCCCAAGGGAGTGGTGTTAATCTCATAGTCACCGGAGTGGTGTTAATTAACTCCACATATTGATTAGTTGATACACCACCGTAGAATCGAAAGTTGCCTGAGCCAGTTTTTCCTTTTTGATTTGACCATTGAAGTGATGGTGAGAGGTCGGGGATAGTGGCTTGACTAATTATGTAGATTTTAATCATGATTGTCTCGTGTATCTAATGGAATATATCTCCCACTCTAGCTCAAGTAGTAGACATGATTGTAGCTTCTTGTTCATCTTAAGAAGGTTGTTCTAGTACATATGAATCTAATGCAACAATGGGGATTGGGATATCTAAAGGTTGTTGTGAAGCAAAAGGCTCAGTTGGATCAATATCTCCATGTTCAAGGTCCACTACAGGTATCTCCTCCATTCTTACCTTATTTTTAACCTCATGTATCGAGTGGGTTCGGGTTCTTTTGTTACTCTCTTCGAACTCTCTCTTGAGAGAGCTTACCCAAGGTTTGATCTTTGGACTTAGGAGATGAATAGTACGATGATTTCCTCTAAAGATATGGAAATTTTCTCAAGGAAAGGAGCTCAACTCTCTTCTTCTTGAACCATTCCTTTGATATATTGATAACAACCTTTGTGCATTCTTTGATATCACTAGGATGATGCACATTCCATTGCACTAGAGGGAGGGTGGAGGCCTTAACCGCAAGATACTACTCGGTCAAACATTTCGAGCCATATTCAATAACACCATCCTCATACCACTCAAACTTATATTTATTCATTTTTTCCATAGTCATCCTCATATTATCATGTTCACGGACCTCATACTCATTGATGTAATTGGCCCAGAAGTCCTCAATCTGTGGTACATGTTGCAAGTCTGGGAAGTGGAAGGATTATGGATTCTCTTTGAGGTCAAAGTCTACTCTAGAAATATATGAATGCATACTGATGGGTGTTAAGGAATATTCAACATTGGTGGCATCGTGATGACTCTTGCACATGAAAATACCTATAGATATGGGGAAAGAATCTTTCTTCTTTTTTTCGGCTCTTCACTTGTTGTTCACATACACCAATTATCTACACAACTCCATCAACACCATTTTATCACTTGGGTAATGAGGCAACCTCAGTGGGGTGAGGTCAAAGCTAGCTACCCTTAGATAGGAGAATGTGGAGAATTGGATGAAGTTGGACCCATAATTTTTGACCAAATGGTGGCTTGAGACGACAATCTCAAGTGTTGGCTCCCTTCTAGTAGCTTGACTACACACATTGTGAATGTGTCGTTCACTCTAGAATAATGTTGATTACTTTCCTTCAGGGCTAGTTGTGGGTATATCTCAAATGTAGGATCTTTCTAGGGAACTTCCGATGTGGGAATCAAGCCTCAGAATGATCTTGTGCTTTCCATGGCATACATGAGATATGACGTCATGAAAAACCTCTTGGTAGTATGCACTTGAAGCAATGGAAATATAATTCATATATGATGAATCGCCCCAATCAATCATTTCCTTTCCCTCAATGATTGTGGTGATGAAGAGTTTCATCCATTTATGGAATTCCTTGCTATCTTGTCTTCGCTCATGACCCGACCGAGAAGGATGATCATATCGAGAGAAGGTGTTGTGAAATTCACTACGAGAAAGAACCTTTGGGATGTGACTAGGCTTCATTTCTTATTTTAGCCAAGAATCGAGAGGCAAGACCACGGAGATATGAATATTTTTAAACCACTCAAAATTTTTGAAGACTTTTTTTTGACAACCATATCCTTCTGGGTTGGGATTTGTAGACTCTGCAATATGGCTCTTGGATTGAGCACCGCCATGATTGAGTTATCATCTGCCCTGATTGTTCTTGTGTCTAGTTCATAGTGTTGGGAACATGCCAACACTAGCTCAATGTTTTGGAGGGACTGAGGATGGCCTCTAACTACATACAAACCACTGGTAAATGTCTTCTCTTGATTGGTTTTCTTGGCATGCCAAACATTCTCGTACTTAAGTTCTTCTAGGTCCATGTGTGTGTGATGTTGCTATCACCCACACTTTGGTACTATGATGTGAGGACCGAGATGGGTTTTAGGCTAGTGAACTTGATCTTCATAGTGATAAAAAGTAGAAATATAGGTCGTTACAATAGTGATATCAATTTTCTCGCTCTTGAGACAAAAAGTCGCTATTTTTAGAAATTAGGACCTAGGGACTACTATTTTGACAGTTACCTTTTGTTTTGTTGTCTTCCTGAAATGTTTACTTCACATTCTAAATATTCCACAGATTATTTAGTGTCAATTCTAATCACTTTCTATTTTTGGAAAGATGCTCTTTCACTTTTTTGCTTTTTTGCACTTTTTCACCCGTATGCCCTAGTTTTTTGTTTTGTATGATTTTCAATGCATGTTCTTCTGGAGGAGCTTGTTATTTATAGAAACTTACCAAAAATGGTAAGTGTGAACTAGAATCACTTGCTATTTTTATAATCTGAAAATGATGGTGTCGATTGATGAGAAAAATATGGATTCTTTCTGGTTTTCTCTTCTAATGATTTGTTCAAAATTTTGAGTCTATCACGTGCACGGTTTGATGGAAATTGAGGAAAACGTGTCCTAGGGCTGAAATATTTGAATGATTTATGTAAAAATCTTGATCATATTTGGTATTTCTATTTTTTCTTCTTCATAGCATCTAGGTGCAAAAAATCTGCCCAAAATTTCACTAAGATTGGGCATACGGTTTGAGAGATATGAGTATTTTCTTTTTCTCGTGCCCTAGGGTTTCTGACAGCTCTTGTCCATGGATTTTCCTAGAAAACCTTTTTTTTATTTCTGAAATAACGTGGGAGGATGATCAAATTATGGAGGATGTGATGGAGAAGGTGTGGCAGCAATAACAATGGAAGATTTGAGAGTTAATTTGACAAAGGGAGGAAAACAATGTGTGCGTGAAATAAAAAGTAGGTGGCTGCGTGGAAGTTAGAAAAAGCATAAATTTGAAGGATTGGAATGTGTCACACTTTCTTGCACCTATTGCACCAAAGCTTTGGTGCACTTGGTGCAAAACATTGCACCCTATTGTCATTGGGCCATATAAAAATGCATAAATTTGAAGGATTGGAATGTGTCGCACTTTCTTACACCTATTGCACCAAATATTTGGTGCACTTGGTGCAAAATATTACACCCTATTCTCATTGGGCCGAGCACTATTGGTCAAAGCAAGGGTGGGAAATGAATCCTTGAGGGCTTATTTTGTAGTCGGGGGCTAAAATGTGGTCATTTGAGTGTTCGGGGATCAAATTGGGTTGGGGCACATTTTTGCGACTATTGCACCAAATATTTGGTGCATTGTAGGTACAAAAAATGTGTGCCACATTCGATTGGTTGGGTGTTTGACTCAAAAATGGCTACCTCTAGCTAGATTGTGCAATGAGAGCATCTTGTTGGGACCATATCTTGAGTTCCGGAGGATTTTTTAATGAAATTTTATATTATATTGACTGAAAATGGCCTTCTAAATCTAATGGTGTGGGTATCATGTCTTGATTCCTCAATTTTATCCCTAAAAGTGGATTTTTTATCTGGCTTACTAGTTGTGCATGGAAAAAACTAGTTATAAACCTATTACACTAAGGTGTTGTGAAAAATATGATTTCACCATCTTGTAGGGATTGGAATTCCCTTTTTGAATATGTCTTGTTTTGCTCCTAACTCAATATGGAGCTCCCGAATCACCTTTCAAAGCTCAACAAACCTTTTTTTTGCCTTTGCACTACCTAGGCCTGTGAACCCTGATTTTAGTGAGACTGCCCCAACTTCTTTGAATCCTTCCTGAATCTTCCTAAATTAATTCCATGATGTTCCTAGGCCTTTAAATCACCTCCATGTCTAGTTTGGCATTTTTTCCACTCCATGGGGTTGCTTCAATCCTAGGAAGGCCAGTGATAGCCCTTCCCACAACTTCCTTGTTAGCGTATGGATTTGCATGCATGCAATAGTATGGGAATGAAGTCCCTCCCAATGAAGGCAAGGCTTCCTTTATTGAAAACCAAAATTTTATTTACATTTGTACATTCAAAATTGTATGTGGGGGGTGTTTTGGAACATCAATAGAAAGAAATGTGAATGATGGAGATGGAATGGAATGAAGGAAAGGAATGAATGGAAGGAACACACAATAGTTAGGTAAAGACAAAGCCTAATATTGTATAAAGAATAATAATGAATAACTAACACAAATAAAGTGTATTTTGAATTAGCTAAACGAGAATAAGTAAAAGGGAACACACATGAGCAAGTAAAACTTAGAGCTTGATAATTGTGATCAAGAACAACATATTTGTAGTGTTGAATTTAAGATCCAAGACAATATTTACATGCAAGATTCAAACACTAACATCTAATGAACATAAGAACATAAAATGTTATAAGATATAATGAATGGGACAAAAAGTTCATATTTCATTAACTCCAAAATGTCTTCTCAAAAGAATACAAAGTTTCTTTCTTTGAAATAAATCTTGCAAACAAAATTGTTTTCTTCTCCTCTCTCAAATTCATCCCAAGAAAAGGCTACCTTCCCAACAAATCCAGAATTTTAGGCACTCCAACAATTCTTGTTATTGAAGTGGCTCCCGCAACTAACTCAAAATGTGATGTCATTGAGGAAAGTGATGATAAAGTCGAGGTCGTCGAAGTTGATGAAGAAGAGCCAGACTCAGGACATCTAAACCTAAAGTCAAAGAGCCTGAAGGAGAAAGTAATAATCATTTCTTCGAGTACCATTTAGAAGAAGAAGATGAATATGAAGAAATTGTAGAAGATATGAATAGTCAATCCTTTGTTGTCTTCACACGCTCTCAGAAAAAGGAGAAAAGTACCACTAAGGTGGAAGATAAAAAGAGCTCCAAGGAAGTTCCTAAAGAATCTAAAACTAAAGAAGCTTCCAAAGAATCCAAGACAAATGAGACTCCTAAAGATTCCAAGACAACGAGGTTCCCAAGGTCAAAACTATCTTAAAGAAATGAGGATATGTCTCAAGTCAATCATTTGATAAATCAATTACGAAGAAATTTTCTTCTTCCACATCAATATCAACCAAGCCCGAATTAAAGGTCAAAAGTGTGCCATCATCAAGTTTGAAAGAAATAGTATCTGAGACATCAAGTACTGGTCATTTTGCCCAAATTTGATATCATTGATCATATCAATAAAACAAAAATTCCATGTCACAGGTAGAGTACTTGAAGTCCAATAAGGATCAACTTGAGAAATTGGTCTAGTTTATCAAAGGCGACTCTATTGTTCATTCCTCTAAAGGAATTCTAAAAACTCCCAAAGACGGGAAGACTCAAAATATTGTGGTGGCCACTACACCTTTGAATGAAAATATTGAACCTTTCTTTGTGTCCTTTCTGATCAACGGATGCAAATTAAGTAATTACATTATAGATTATGGAGCCTTGGATAATGTGATGCCTAAAAAAGTAGCACATGTTCTTGGGTTGACTTGTATAAGAACATTCGGATCTTGTTACTCCATGGAGACAAGAAAAGTTCCTCTGAATGTACAGATGTAAATATAGTTTTGGTTTTCAATAAAGGTAGCCTCACCTTAGTCAAGGAGGGACTTCATTCCCATACTGTTGCATGTTATTTGCATGCATGCAAATCTATATGCTAATAGTTTTTCATGACTCTACTGGGGATTTAGTAATATTTAACAGTGTTTTTGTTAAATATTTATGACTATCCCTCTCCACAAGCTCCAGTTCTTCAACCGAATCTTGTGCCCAACAAATATTTTCAAGGAGACATTGTTTCCAGCCTTCAGATGGTAGTTTTAGAAAACCGCAAAAGCTTGCAGTAATGTGTGGTTATTGATAGAGCCATTGACAAAGAAACCTACATTGAAGACCTTAGAAGAAGATAACCCACACTTTTGGCCACGTGTTGATCATTTTTCACTAACGCGCCCTCTTCTACCAAGGTAATAATCTACATAACTATTACAGGTAACTCACCTATTCTTGTAGAACCAAGTCTTCCTTTTGTAGATACTCAAGAAGACATATAATCATATTTAAGGCAAAGCTATTTGGGAAAAGTGCACGAATGACTATCATTTTCATCTCACTGCATCAGTATTGGATAATGAAGAAAATCAAGTTGTGAGAGTTGTTAGAGTTATTCAAGCAAAGAGATCAAGAAAGAGAGTGAAGAGAAAAGGCTAGAGCTGATCAAAACATGTCAGTGATCCTTTCACAATAAATATTTCAAACTAGAAAGAAAGAGGTTTACATGAGGAGAAAAATATAAGGGTCAATCATATCTTGTTTTTGACTTTCAAGGAAAGTTTGGTTTCAAGTTATCTCCTCCAAGGAGGAACATGCCCCATAGATCTGTAAGCCTTGCATCAAGTCTTGAAAGAGAAAGCAAGGAAGGAATCACTACAAGTCAAGCACTTGTTCTTACTCACGTTGTTTTTCCTTCGCATACCACCTTTCCCAAGATGGCAATTAACGTACCATGGGGAAATTCCATAGGCCCATTGGCCTTACCAGCTCAACATGACATCCCAAGAGGATCAAGGAATATTCTTCCTACATTCAATGGAGATGGGAAGACTTCACCTGATGACCACATTTCCGCCTTCTTTGCTACATGTGTAGTTTTGTCAAGTGGAATATGAAGATGTTGTTGTTTTCCTCTTCGTTGAAACATTGCATGATGTTGTCATGGATTAGTTTCATCATCTCGCCAAATGGATGCATTACAAACTGGAATGATATGAAAACTAAGTTTGAAGACCGATTCAAGATGGCAGAAGATGAACATGCCCTTCTTGCCCAACTATCTTAGGTGAAGAAAGAGCCAACATAACCCATGAGGAATTTCATGGCTAAGTTCAACAAAATGGTGAACAAAGTTCTGTCTGGGATTCACCCGAACCGTGATGAACAAAAATGTTTCTTTATTAACACACAACAACCAAAAGTGTACTATCAGCTGAGAAGGGATAAAGTGGCTACTTTGGAACTTGCTCAATCCTTGGCCATAGAAATTGAGGATGAATTAATCATGGCGGGAAAATTCAAGAAAACTTCCCTCAAGGGAAAGAGTCAAGAAACCCCCAATGCTTCTGAGACCATACTCACTAAGTTAGCTAATGATGTGCTAGCTTTGAAAAATCAAGTTGCTCTAAATAGTAAACCCGCTCCTTATAAAGACATCCCAAGAAAAGGCTATGTTCCCAACAAAACCATAATTGTAGGCACTTCAACAAGGATTTTTGTTGAAGTAGCTCCTACAAATAACTTAAAATTTGATGTTGTTGAGGAAAGCAATGATGAAGTCGAGGTCATCGAATTTGATGAAGAAGAGCCAAACTCGGGACATCTAAACATGAATTCAAAGAGTATGAAGGAGAAATTAATAATTAATTCTTTGAGCAAAATTTAGAAGAAGAAGACGAATACAAATAAATTGTAGAAGATATGAATAGTCAATCCTTCGTTGTCTTCACATGCTCTCAGAAAAAGGATAAAAGTACCACTAAGGTGGAAGATAAAAATAGCTCCAAGGAAGTTCCTAAAGAATCTAAAACTAAAGAAGCTTCCAAAGAATCCAAGACAAATGAGACTCCTAAAGAGTCCAAGATGACTGAGGTTCCCAAGGTCAAAACTATCTTAAAGAAAGGAGGATCTTTTTCAAGTCAATCAGTTGATAAATCAGCTATGAAGAAAGTTTCTTCTTCCACATCGTATTAACCAAGCTCAATCAAAGGAAAAAGTGTGCCATCATCAAGTTTGAAAGAACTAGTATCTGAGACATCAAGTACGGTCATTTTTCCCAAATTTGATATCATTGATCATATCAATAAAACAAAAATTTCCATGTCACAGCAGTAGTACTTGAAGTCCAATAAGGATCAACTTGAGAAATTGGTCTAGTTTATCAAAGGCAACTCTACTATTCATTCCTCTAAAGGAATTCTAAAACCCCAAAGATGGGAAGACTCAAAATATTGTGGTGGCTACTACACCTTCGAATGAAAAGATTGAACCTTTCTTTATGTCCTTTCTGATCAACGGATGCAAATTAAGTAATTGCATTATAGATTCTAGAGCCTCGGATAATGTGATGCCTACAAAAGTAGCACATGCTCTTGGGTTGACTTGTATGAGAACATTCAAATCTTGTTACTCCATGGAGACAAGACAAGTTCTTCTCGGGCGATTAAAGATGCTCAAATGGTTTTAGCTCAATTTCCTCAAAAGAGAGTCAAGGTAACCATTCTAGTTGTTGATATTCCCTTTTTATATGGTATGTTGTTAAGTAGGAAATTTTGCAGAGACTTGGGTGGAGAGATTCAAATGGATTGGTCTCATGTTATGATCCCTATAAAGGGAGAGATGAAGAAGTTAATGCCGGAACTCAAGCCAAGTTCATAGTGACAAAAACTGAAGATCCTCGCACACAAATCCTATTTCAAAGCTCCAGTATGGGTAATTATATGATGAATACGAGAATTCATACTCTTGATATCACTTACCAACATTCCAATGAGATTTGGACTCTTGAGTTCGATGGAAGTTATTACTCATAGGGTTCCAAAGACAAGAGTTGTGCTTATATCTCCAAATGGTAAAATGTTTCCTTTTTCTTATAAACTCCAATTTTCAAATACTAACAACACTACAAAATACGAGGCATTAATCCTTGGCCTCCAAGTTACGAGAAGAGAAAGGGATCAAAAATTTGAAAGTATTTGGAGATGCAGAATTGATCGTGAAATAAGTAAAAATCAGTTTTAGGTAAATAATGATCGTTTGAGACACTACGAAATAAAGTGTGGGACGCGATAGAAACCTTCAATGTTTTTTCCATAGGATCTATCCCTCATGAAAAGAATGACAAAGTAGATTCCCTAGCAGTCTCAGCTTCATTGATGATCCCTCATTTAAAGTTTGATCAAGACAAATACACCATTGAAATGGTTTTTAGGCCAAGTGTTCCTGACAATGCAGAAAATTGGCAAGTATTCAATGATGATCAACAAATTATTGCCTTCTTGGAAAAGAGAGATAATTTTGAATAGTTATACTTTAAAGGAATTGATTCTCAGTATTTCGTAAATTTATGACCTCACCCATTCAAGAAGGAGTTGAGAACGAGGATCTTAGGGATGGTATCATTCAACTCAAAGGAAATAAAATTCAAAAAGGATTGGTTTCACTTGAAGAACTTTTTGATAAACATGATAGATTTATCAAAGAGAAAGAGTAGAAATTACCTACAAATTCTGCCGACTATGAGCAAATTAACATTGGTACCAAAGACAAACCTTTCCTATTTAACATTGGTAAGTGTTTCTCACCTAAGGAGCGCAATAAATTTGTAAGCCTCCTTACCAAATATTCAGACATCTTGGCTTACTCATATGAAGACTTGAAGTCTTACCAACCTAGGGAAATAGATTAGACATACCCTTGAAACTGGTTTAACTCTATTCAGGTGAGAAGCAGACAATATAACCCCAAAATTGTAAGGACAATATTCCATGAGGTTCAAAATATGTTAGATGCATGAATATTTTTTCCTATTCGACATTCAACTTAGATAACTAATATTGTACCGATTCGTAAGAAAATGGGGAAATCGGATTTGCATGGATTTATGCAATCTTAATCAAGCTTCCTTAAGGATAACTACCCACTTCCAGTCATGGACCATATTATGCATGTATTAACTGGATCGGAAATGCTATCTATGATAGATGGTTTCTCTAGTTATAATAAAATTGACTTGGCTAGAGAAGACCAACATAAAATTACATTCACCACCCCCAGGTACGTTCATGTATAGAATAATGCATTTTGGTTTGATCAATTTTGGTACGAATTTTCAAAGGGATATGGATATGAAATTTACAAATTATAAAGACAAGATCATCATGATATACCTAGATGACTTGACAGTGTTCTCAAAGAAGCGAGAAGATCACCTAAGAGATTTGGAGAAAATATTGCAAAGGTGTAGACTTCATAAGATCTCCCTGAATCCAAAAATTCTATGTTCGGAGTTACAGAAAGGAAACTACTAGGTCATGTTTTTCTAAAGAAATAATTAAGATTGATCCTAAGGGCATTTAAGCTATTAAAAATCTTTCCTTACATATAACTAAGCCTGGATTCCACTCATTCTTTGGGAAGGTAAAATTTTTGAGAAGATTTGTACCTGATTTTTCCAAGCTAACCAAAGAAATTTATGACATGATGAAAGGAAAGAATCCTTCAAATGGTTGAAGGAAGGTAGGGAGCATTTGAAAAATCAAGGATGCTATTGCAAAAGCTCCTACATTGGTGTGTCCTGATTTTAAAAAGGATTTCATAGTCTATTGCTATGCTTCCCCACACATGATCTCCTGTCATCCTGACTCAACATAATCAAGAGGGAATTAAATATCCTATTGCATTCATGAGTTTTGGATTCAAGAAACATGAACTCAATTACACTCCCCTTGAGAGGCATGCATACGTGGTGGTTAGAGCTTTGAAACATTTCAGGTACTATGTATTGAATTCTCACACCAAAGTCTTAGTTCTAGACACCGTAATTAAATCAATGTTGACACAACAAGAACCAGGATCTAAAAGAGGTAATTGGGTCTCCAAGATCCAAGAATATGACTTGGACATCAAGCCTACCAAGTTAGTTCGAGGAAGGGGACTCTGCCAACTCATCGTGGAGAACGAGCCACAAGATGACTCTGAAGAAGAACCAGTTGAAGAAATTTTACCACTGGTAGTTTTCGTTAGTACCACAAATGAATGGTATTCTGATATCACTTATTTTCTCACATATGGAAAATGTCCTAAGAATCTGATAGCTAAGGAAAAAGATCTATCAAATTAAGAGTTATCAGGTACGTTATTTGGGACAACACATTGTTCAAGAAAGGAATTGATGGCATGTTCCTCAGATGTGTCGATAAAGAACAACAACCTAGGTTGCTTGAAGCCTTTCACAATCATGTTTGTGTGTGGTCATTTCTCCGAACCAATGACAGCTCATAAAATTTTGCAAGCACACTATTATCGGCTCACTATGTTTTCTAATGCTCAAAAATGGGTAGCTGAATTTGAAGCTTGTCATCAATTTGTTGGAAGATATAAATTGGCAGCTTTTCCTTTAAAACCAATTGTCATTGAAGAACCATTTCAATAATGGGGTTTGGATTTTATCGAGGTTCTGAATCCAAATTATATTGTTGGGCATACTCATGTGCTCACCGTAACTAAATACTTTTAAAAGTGGGTAGAAGCTATACTGGTGAAACAAACATCTATTGTGGTAATATGTGACTTCATCAAAGAGAATATATTGATTCATTACGGAATTCCACAAAAGATTGTGACAGACAATGCCACCAATTTTTCTTCCGCAGAGATGATAGATTTTTGTTATGGATATGGGATATCTTTATCTCATTTATCATATTACTACCCTCAGGGAAATGGTCAAGTAGAATCCAGTAACAAAAACATCATTACTATCATGTGTAAGTTAGTCGAAGAAAATCAAAGAACTTGGCACAAAAATTTATATGATGCATTATGGGCTAACCGCATAACTCCCAAAAGGGAAATCAGGATGTCTCAATTCCAACTCTTGTATGGAACCAATGCTCAAATTCCCATCACTTTGGAGTTACCAACATTACGATTGGCTCAAGCAGTTAATGATGAATGCTTCGCCAATGCGTTGGATAAAAGGATCATGTTCCTAAGAAAGCTTGAAGAGTAGAGAATTCAAGTGGAAAACAAGATCGAGGAACACCAATCCAAAGTAAATAAATTGTTTGACAGAAAAACTAAGGAGAGACAATTTCAAATCAATGACTTAGTTCTTCTCTAGGACAAGAGACGTGAACCGAAAGGAAAGCACGAAAGTTTGATTCACTGTGGCTGGGCCCTTTCAAAATTAGGCATTTTTATGGAGATAGCACCTATTACTTGGCATATCCTAATGGAACTCATTTTCCTTTTCCCTACAACGGGCAATATCTCAAGCACTATCAAAATTGAAAATGGGTTGTCCCCGTATATGTACATAGGTAATTAGGATTTTGGTTTGTTTTATTTCCCTATTTTTGGTTTCCTCTCTTTTGTCATCCCGTTTTTGTGCATCATCATTTTTGGGATCATGTTCATTAAATATTTGAGTCTGGGTCATTGTTGTGTCTGTGAAGTCCTTGTCCCCAATTAGAGCCAGTTTTTATCAACTAATTTTGACTTCGCAAAATTACTAAGTATGAAAATTTAAAAAAATCTAAAGTGTTCTTTCACGTGATTTCTCATCCCCATCATGATCGTATTGTTCTTGTGATCATTCTGGTCTTCGTTTCGTTCATTTCGGGTGAGAACTCCTCCCGCCAAGTCGCAAATCGCGTAAATAATTTATTAATTAATATTTAATTAATTTATTACCCTTTTATTTAATAAAATTAATTTTATTAATTTTTGGGGTTTTTAATTAAATAAATATTAATATAATATTTATTAAAAATCAATCGACAAGTTTTTTTAATTGTCGGGGAAAATAAAATTCGCTTCCAATTGTCAGAATGCCAAATTGGCTTTCCGCACCTGATTTCCCTTTCCTGGCAAAATCTTATTTTTTCCCGCTTGTGGAATTTCTCTTGTTGATTGCCAACCCAACCAGATGGCAAAATGGCAAAATATCTCCCAATTTCCCACATGGGGAAATGGATGGGAATTGTCAGCCTGTTTTGCCATTGTCACAGGCAAATGATTAAATATTTTCCCATATTTCCCTAGCAATTAATGCCCACTTCCCGAAAAAGAGGAAATTGGTTATTTCAACGAAAAGAAATAAATGGTTACAGGAAAGCTTCTTTAATCCTCTTAATTTTTCCTCCGTGAAAGACTGTTGGAAAAATTCATGCAAAGAAGCTTTGAAGCTTTCAATATTTCTAACTTCTTCTTATTTTCTCTGTAGAAGCGTTTCCGAGAAATATTTTAATCATGTTCCTCACAAAGCTTATCCAAACATTTTTCCTCTGCATTTCCACGTGCCAGGGAGAAGAGATAACGAGCCAATACACAAGGAGATAAGTTCCCACGCCTACAATAAGAGGATAGTCCACGTGGGAAAAGAATAAAAATTCATAAGTTTTCAAGCACAACCATAGACAAGAAGGATTTTTCATGCCTTTGCATTGAAGGAAGCCCACGTTGAAAGGAAGAAAGAAACAACTCCATTCACATGCCAAGAAGGATTAAAAACATACACAAGCATTTCTTTTTGCAAATCCACGCATTGTTTGAATAAGAACAAAATAGTTGTGCATGAAAAGGAGGTAGCAATAATTGTCCAACAAAGGAAGGAAATAGCCACATGTAGGAGAAAAGCAAGCAATTTTCCAATGCCCAAATGAAAAGAAAAAGAAATACATCACGCATTAGGCATAAGAAGACAACTTCTTTTCATGCATGTATGGTAGTAATAGGAATTTAAAAAGCCAACACATTCGAAGGCCCAAACGATCCACGCCAAAGCCCATTCCCACGCATTGCAAAATAATAGGAAATCCAAATAGAAAAAGGAGATAATGAGTCCAATAAGCCAACATCAAGGAGGAAGTCCATGCATTGATCAACAAATAATTAAAAAAACATTTTGAGTTTTTCACACAGGTTTTGTTGAAAATTACAATCACCTCCCCTCCTCCTGTGCAGTGGGATGGGTGGGATTCTAGAAAATTCCCCGGTTGGCTCTTGCCATTTCTCCTAATCAATAGGATGACAAAGATGAAGAAGTTGCTTCAGGCTGGCCACCCCTTCCAGATGGCAACGATCTTCCTGGTAGTAACCTAGAGGATAAAGGGCCTCCACCGCCGCCCCTACCTCTATGTTTGCTGCGGCGGCCTAGTTTGTTTTCCTTTTGTTTTCTGGCATTGTTGCTATGTTTTTGGTTTCCCCTTGGGCCTGATACATTAGTCTCCTAGCCGTCGGCTAGTTTGATCGTGGGGTGTGCCCTTTACCACCCATATTTTTTGTGGATAGACTGTAATATTTTATTAAGTAATATAGGCTATTTCATCAAAAAATAAAATTACAAATCACGTGGTCAAGGAACATTATTACGCAGCCATCAACAGCCTTCATGTGAGAACAAAGAATAATTCCATCGGGAGATATCCACGCATTTTTGCAATAGTCTCCACGTGCCAAAGAAAAAGTATACGCTACCCATGTCAAGCAAGAGAAAGAAAGACCAATCTCAAGATCTCCAACACCAAATTTAAACAAAAATAAAAGAAATCAGATCAACAATACCACATTTGCACAAAAACTTAAATTAATGAAGAAAACAATAGATGGTGAAAGAAAGTTCCGCGGTTTGTATCATCATGAAATAATTGACTTTGGAGCTTGATACCTCGAAGTTGAATGATTTTTGTTAAAAACTAGTCATTTCTCGTGATTTTAATCATGTTAAGGTGCTTCCATACTCATTTGAAAATGCACATCACCTCATTTAGTATTTTTCACGAAGCCAAATAAAACACAGTTCGTTTGATTTTTGTCGCGCACACTGTTTCAGCTTGTCGGAAGGCCAACTTCGAGAATCCATATTTCCGGCTAAGTGATTTTCAATAAATATGGTTTAGTTCGTTGAATTCTCCCCACATTTATGTAATTATTTTTCACATTTTAAATGTATAACACTTTGTTTTATATTTTCACGAGTCAAATAAGACGCAGATTTGCTCGATTTTGCCGCACGCACAATTTCAGTTTGTCGGAAGGCCTTCTTTGAGAATCCATAATTCAGGATTGGATGATCATCAAGAAAAAAGGTTTGGTTATTTTAATTCTCTCCAAATTCATGTACTCCTTTGAAAAATTTCAAATACACACCCTCGTTTGATATTTTTCATGAAGCCAAATAAAATGCAGTTTGCTTGAATTCATTACGCGCACGCTTTTAGCCTATCAAGGAGACTGAATTTGAGGGTCGATATTTTGAACTCGAATGATCATTAGAAGAAAAGTATTAGTTCTTTTAATTCTTTCCATATTCATATGCTCCCTTGCTAAGTTGTAGATTCCCAAGGTGACGTTTGGTATTTTTCCCAGGCTAAAACAAAACGGGATTTTCAGTTTTACACCTACATTTTCCTAGCAATTTCATAAGAGTCAAATTTGACCTTTAATATTTGATTAAAGAATTTTATTGGGAAAAAACCATATGACACACAAAAATTTGCATCTGTACATACCTAAAATTGTAGGTACTTGTCTACCAAAAGAGGTCACAAAAACCCCAATGATGATTCAGATCTCTTCGCAAGGTGTTCAGAATCTAGAAAAGCTCACCGAGTATACATTTGCATCCCAAAATGCCTTATCCAGCCTCTGCATGCTTTGTTCTGACCCCATTCCACTCTTTTCTTATATTTCGGTCTTTAGTTTCAGGACCACCGCCTGTTTGGGCGGCGGTCCCGTGTGGCCGCTCCCAGGGCAGGCGGCGGTCTCAGTAATCCGCCACCCGCATGGGCGGCGATCTGTGCGTGTTTTCCGAACTTTCCAATGCTTTTTCAACATGAAAAATTCAAGTGGCACTCGCATTCTTCAACCACTCTTGCTTGCATTTATGTTTTAGCTGCCTGTAAATAGTGATTTCTCTTTGTTTATGATAAAAGAGTTCAATTCAAACTTACCCTCTGGTAAATCCAAATGCTATAAATACCAATCTTGTTTACAAGAAAATGGCCCCTCTCCCTCTATGAATTATTATTCAGTGTGTTTTGAAGTTCTTCCATAAGTTTCAATAGGTTTAGATTTTGTATGAATTCTCAGCCTCTCAGTTCAAGGCTCCTTTCTTCCTTTCTGATTTAGAAATCATCGATCTTCACACTTTCATTTTGCTCCATTGTTATCCTACACAGTCAGCTTAGCATAAGATAGTTTCAGTTCTAGATTAGAGTTCATTTGATAATCTTAGAGTTGTAGGTTGTTGTTTTGTCACAAGAAATAGATCCTAGAATTCTCGGTATATTTGCGTTGTATCCCTGCAATAAATCCTGCTAGGAATCACATAGTCAAGCTCTATTCACTTGCACTATCCCTCTCTTACTTGCATTCTATTCAGTTTACATCCAAGCTGCCACTGTTTGAGTATCTCCTTCAACATTTGCTATCACATTCCCACTTTTCTGGATTCACAAGAACACGAAGGAATGAAGAGATCACATTGAGGGGATAAGTCACGACACAACTAGATTTACCACTGTTCTATAAAACTCCAGGTTTGAACTATCAAAGTTGTAGTTACAATATATCAAATAGAGTAGAAAATCATTTTATTTCAGTTAAGCTTGCTTTCAGTGTTATCAGGGAAGCTATGGGGAATGATAGCTTCTGAGAAGCTATGATTTATTCCTCACTTCTGAGGTAATATTGAAGGCCTTTGATTAAATTAGTTAGTTATTTAAATATTTAGGATAAATTCACAAGTGCATAGGCAAATAGCTACATCAGGCTAACTTGTTTGTTTTAATTCTATTATTAGATTAATTGTTCATTATTTGAATATATTAGAATAGCTCTTTAAATTTCGTTCAAATACGCATCATTGAAAATACAAAAAATAAAAGGAATATAAGCATAGTGTAGATATATCTTTCATAGTTAGTTTACTTGTTTCAGTTAAAGTTTGATTATCTCTTGCATGACAATTACGGGACCCAGATAGCCCAGAGATTACGTATTCAAACCGGTAATACCTCATCCAAATCTCTTCACAACATTAACGGATATAGATCAAGGGCTTAGGATTCATGTCTTTCAAAGGACAATAAACACACAAGCAGTTAGTGAACAATTGAGACAATTGAATATTGAAGACGAAAAAGCATACACAATCTGGTCGAGTCAACCCCACTATAGATCACCTTGATAGGATATTTGCATGACCATACAAGAACCCAAAAGAGAACAAATATTTGGCTTTGATCCATTATTTCCATAGCCAAACACAGAGACCTTCTCATCGACATAGACATAGGATCACATACATAAGTTACTGAACACCCGTAAGGTATTCTGAGAAGATTGCAAAACTCCTGATATTAAACATAGAAGCTGAAAAGGCTTATGACTATTGGATAGTCGAAATAAGAGATTTATTCTTCACATGACCATAACAGGTCCACAATAACCATGAACTCATGGTTGTGATCCCTAGGTCCCACAACCCAATGGGCCTGCTAATCAATTAAGTATTGACACCAGTTTATGCACGTTGGTATTTAGATCCTCACCACTCCTGCTAGATATCATAACATAATTTTCCACATTAAACATAGAAGCCAATCAAGCTAATATTTTATGGGCTAGACCATAAAACCACCCATAGTTTCTTATAAATCCACTACACCTCTCACTACCATTTTCCATGACCTTGTCTGAAATATACACGAAGCACCTACAGGTCACTTTCCACATATCCAATAGTCAATATATAGGATCTCAGTAGAGCTCGACATTGATTGGAGCCTCCGAGTAGTAAGTTATATATCTGAACGATCCATTACACCAATTCAGGTTAAGAGAGCTTTCTTTTCCTTAGATTCACAAATCCCATTAGTGCATGTTGAGGAGATAAGATTTTCCAACTAGTTTGTCTATATGCACATGTATTCCATTTCCATTGGTTGTCTCGGCATGACCTCGGGAGGTCGGGTATGAAGAAGGGCTACTTGTAGATTCTCATGCTCACATGTCACTTTTCTATCATATAGGTACCTTAATAGACTCTCTCATCCAGTGAGAGCTTCTCAGAGTAAGATTTGTTATTTTTCCTAGGGCAATTTCAGAGGTGATTTGTTCAGTTGTAAAGTCTGGAAGTAATAGCTACAAATCAGGCTTTTGTCACGTCTTCACAATCATGTCATCTCCAAACAAAGTGGTGTTGCGGTATGAGTTCCAGTAATTATACCCACCTTGAAGATCCATTTAGAGTATGATAACATCACCAATATCAACTTGGGATACGCGACATAAGTCCTTTCTTAATCACATGTCAACCAAAGGCAACTCACAATTTTCTCGATGCTTGTTCTGAATTGTTCATCACTTGCATGGATGCACCATGACACCTGCACAGTGTGGTGATTCAAATCCAATGGCTCTGAAGTGAAAGTAACCTCTGACTTCCTCATTATGTGGTATAGGTCATAGTTATTGGAAGAGGTCTCTTCGAGTCAAAAGCCATTGTTATTGGTAGAGATTGATAATGGGAGAAGCTTGTCTACATCAATTATCTTCACTTGATTGTTATGGCAGATCTATTCATCGACAAACCAAGACCAATGACAAGTGCAATTGTGTGGATCATCAAGCAAGGCCACATCATTCAAGTGTGTCCCTGTCAGCTCTCAGTTAGCAGTGGGCACGATACTTCATCGACCATTCTTAAAGTTGGAGCATTCTCAAATTGGATGATCATGAGAAAATCAGAATGGCAACACTTTGGGATGGTGACAAAGATGAAAGACATAACTCCAAGAAGTGAATTGCAATCTTGACTCTTGGAAGAGATTCTCAATGGCAAAAGATCAGGATTTAGATTCTAATAAGCCAAGGTGGCATAATGACTACGGTCTCACGACAAATGAATAATTCACCATGGAAAGGTATTCGAGCATGTGGAGAATTATGTGTAATTGTGAATTCAATGTGAATAAAGACAAAATTACTCATACCAGGATGTTGCTCAAACGAAGAGTTGGATGAATTGCTCAAGTTTCAAGCTTGGCTCTCTTGTCATCTAGAGGATTACGGAGCATAGTCAATGAGTTCATTCTCGTACGACCGAGATAGGTGGACTCTTGGCCCAATGGATAAGGCATTGATCCTAGGTGTCTTGATCTAGGTGGCATGTTGTTGACTAGGATGTCTATGTGTGTGTCCAAGTCATCTAAGTGGGGTCCACATGTACCCATTTCTTTTATTTATGAACTTTTCCTAAAGTGACTTTCAAATTGTCATAAAATGATGTTGACTTATTCAAGTTAGTTGAAAAAGTCAAAGTCACTTAAGATTCCCTATTTAATGTTCTTATAAACCCTAACTATTTTATAACCAACTTTTAGGTTATAAAAGGAATTCAAGGGTTCATTTGTAAGGGGCACTTTGAGAGAGGAGAAGAAAATACTTTTGTGTGCAAGCTTTGTTTCAAGAAAGAAACTTTGTGTTCTTTTGTGAAGACATTTTGGAGTTAATGAAATATGAACTTTGTGTCTTATTCATTATCTCTTGTAACATTTGATGTTCTTATGTTCATTAGATGTTAGATGTTTAAATCTTGCATGCAAATATTGTATTTGATCTTATTATCAATGCTATTAATCTGTTGTTCTTGTTCACAGTGATCAAGCTCTGATATTTACTTGCTCATGTGTGTTCCCTTTTACTTATTCTTGTTTAGTTGATTCGAACTCTGCTTTATTTGAGTTAGTTATTCATTATTTTCCTCTATGCGATATTAGGCTCTGCTTTACTTAGCTATTACATGTTCCTTCCATTCATTCCTTTCCATTTCTTTCCTTCATTCCATTCCATCTCCCTCATTCACATTTATTTCCATTTTATGTTCCAAAACACCCCCACATACAATTTTGAATGTACAGATGTAAATACAATTTTGGTTTTCAATAAAGGCAGCCTCACCTTCATTAAGGAGGGACTTTGTTCCCATAATGTTACATGTCATTTGCGTGCATGAAAATCCATATGCTAACATGCCCAAGTTTTTTTCAATGAAATCCTAAAATCACCTAGGGGTTTTGAATTAACTCTCCTAAATCACCTAGGGGAATGATTTAACATCAATTTAGAGGTTCTTCAGACTAAGTAGACCCGGGTATCTCGGAAGGGAAAAACTTGTAATGTTTGACACAAGGGTATAGTTTTAATGCTTTAAAATTGACAATTTCCCTATTGCACATTTTCATGAAACAGCTTGGCTCTGGCTTGGGACATGACATGGACCTCGAACGCAATGACATGACATGGAGAATCCAGAATCTCAACTTTAGACCATATGATCCATTAACTAGTGCCTTAATCATTGGGCCCTCTGAGTCGTGTACAATTTATAAGAGAGAGAGAGAGATGGATAATAAGGAAAGACACACACACCAAAAATGATGAAAAGAAACACAAAAATATAATAGGAAGGGAAACACACCTAAAAATCACCTATGGTACAAGGCGGGGGACAACCCACTTTCAATGATGATACAATTTTAGGTATTGCCCACTGCAAGGCAATTTCAGCGACATTCTATCTAGATATGAGAGTAAAAAAATGTTCTCGCTGCAAGATTCATGAACCTAGAATGGGCCAAGCCATAACGAATAAAACTCTCCATGACTACCTTTCGGTTCCCTTCTTTTGAACCATAGCGAGGACAAGGTCTCCATCTTTGAATTCTCTCACCTTAGCCTTCATCTCAAAAAAATTCTTCACTTTCAATTGGTGTTCTTTGATATGGTTCACCACTCAAAGTCTATTTTCTTCTAGCTTCTCAAGAAAGAGGATCCTCTTATCAATGGAATCCTTGTATTTTCTGTTTTCTATTCCCTGGAGAAACTTGAGAGATGGCATCTCAACCGTGATGGGAATTTCTACTTCAACTCCATACAACAGTTGGAATGGTGACATATTTATTGCCTTTTTGGGAGTGATCTTATCCGCTCACATGCATCATATAACTTCTTGTGCCAATTCCTTTGGTTTTCATCCATGAGCTTGCAGACAATGGTCACAATGTTCTTGTTGCTTGATTTAGCTTGTCCATTTCCTTGTGGATAGTAGTCTGATGAATGAGACAAGGAGATTCCGTAGTTGTAGCAAAACTCAGTCAACTTCCTTGAAGAGAAATAGGTAGCATTGTCTACTACAATCTTCTATGGCACTCTGAAACGTACTATGATATTCTCCTTGATGAAGTTGCATATAGTTTTGGTGTTGGCTTGCTTGACTAGGATGGCCTCTACACACTTTGTGAAGTAATCTGTCATTGTGAACATGTAGGTATGCCACGCACTTGAGTGAGGATTCAAAACACTGATGAAATCTAGCCCCCGCTACTTGAAATGGTTCTTCAATGACAATTGGTCTAGGTGTTAGTGCCGCAAGTTGTGGTCTCCCAACGAATTGTTGATATGCTTCACATTTAGAAACCCATTTTTGAGTGTCTTCAAAGAGGGTTAGCCAATAATACCTTCCCCAGAGGATCTTGTGTGTAGTGACCATCACCAAGAAATGTCCACCGCATGCCTAGTTATGGTATGCTTCAAGCAACTTCTCTTGTTGTTCTTTGTCTACACATTTGAGAAAGCATCCATCTAAGCCTCTCTTATATAGAGCATGGTTCCATACAAATTTTGTCACTTTGAGCTTGAACATTCTCCTTTACTTGTGATCAAAATGTGGAGGGAATTCTCCATAAGTTAGGTAATACAAAATATCAGCATACCACTCATCAGTAGTGGTTACAAAGAGAACCTATGGATCATCTTCAAAACAAGTTGAGCAAGCGTAGTTGTCCTCACTGTGTTGAGCCTTGAGTGTTTCATCTTCAGCGATCAACCTACATGAACTATTTCCTTGTACCAAATTGGAGGACTAGATCTCCAAATCACACTCTTGAATTTTTGCAACCCAGTTTCCTTTTTTAGCTCCAGGATCTTGTTGTGTCAAGATGGACTTGATTCAATTGTTGAGGATAATTACCACCATATGAGAGTTGAGTATGTAGAATTTGAAATTTTTCACATCCTTGACCACCTTTGCATAGGCATTTTTCTAAAATTAATTATAGTTTTGCTCATTCTTTTTGAATGGACAACTCATGAAAGCAATAGGTGCTTCCACACCTTCATCGTTCTTTTGGACAAGAACAGTGGAGAGCGTGTGTTCCGATGCATAGCAATACATGATGAATTCCTTTTTGAAGTCCAGACACGAGAGTTGGAGATTTGGTGATGGATTTCTTGATTTCTTCAAAGGTTAATTTTCCCTCATTATTCCACTTGAAGCTTAATTGAGGTTTCATCATGGTGGTGATGTGCTTTGTTAATTCAGTGAACTCTAGGACAAAGCGACGAAGGAAGTTTACCTTTCCGAAGAAGGAATGAACTCCCTTCTTGCTTGTGAATAGAGGCAATGCTTGAATGGCCCGTACTCTCTCAAGATCAATGTGCACTCCATATTTGTTCATGATTTTCCCCAACAACTTGCCTTCTGTAACTCCAAAAATGCACTTTTTGGGTTCAAAGATATACCATGCTTTCTACATTTTACAAGTACTTGTTCCAGATGGTGAATATGGTCTCCCCTCTTTTTAGAGAAGATTGTGAGATCATCCAAATATATCACTATACAATGCTTCAAATATTTGAATGCTAGGTCCATCGCCCTTTGGAACATAGCTCTTGCATTGATCAAACCAAAAGGCATTCTGTTGTATGCAAAAGTACCCCAAGGTGTTGTGAAGGTTGTCTTGGTATGATCTTCCTCTGCCACCTTGATTTGGTTGTACCTCGAGAATCCATCAAGCAATGAGAGCATTTCCGATCTGGTGACCGTTTGCAAAATGTGATCCATAACTGGGAGGGGGTAATTATCTTTCAATGATGCTTGGTTCAAGTTGCGTAAATATACACATCCTTATTTTTCCATTCTTCTTCCACACTTTGACATGATGTTGGCTACCCATGTTGAATGATGGCTAGTAAAAATAATCCTCACATTGAGCATCTTCATCACTTCCTCCTTAATTCTATCAACAATTTTTGGGTTGTAAGGCCTTTGTTTTTTCCTCAATGGCTTGGCATCCGGCTTCAAGGGGATCAAGTGATGCATTTCCTTTGGTTGGAAGGATTTAAGCTCATCATAGGAGTAGGCCAAGACATCCGAATATCTCTTGAGCAATGAAACAAACCTTCTCTTCTCCTTGGTCAAACAACACTTTCCAATATTGACCATCCTCGGTTGTTCTGGAGTGCCAATATTCTCCTTCTCAAAATCAGCTTGGACACCGAGAAGATTGTTTTTATTTTTCTTGAATGAATCTATCATGCTTGTTGAAGAGGTCCTCCAGAGAAACTAGGCCTTTAGGGATCTTATTTCCTTTCAATTTGATCACTCCTTCTTTATCAATTCCTTCAATCCCTTCTTTCTCTTCTTAGGTTACCAATTCTCGGTGTGGGTTCTCACTTCCTTCAAAGAAGATATTATTGAAATTTTCTCTTTGCTCCAAGAACGCCAGTTGATTATCGTCATTGAAGACCCACTAATGATTTGCATTATCTGGTACACTAGGCCTAAACACCATCTCAATGGTTACTTTATCTTTTCCAAAAGAAGGATGAGGTGTTACTAGGGAAGCTGACACTACAAGGGAATCAGCTTTTTCATTCTTCTCTCTTGGGATAGACTCGATGGAAAATGCATCAAAAGACTCAATGCAGTCCCATAATTGATGAGACCAAATTAAGTCTCATTCATTACACTAAATAACATTATTATTTCTCTTATAAAGTGGATTTATATGTAGTCTTAAGAACTATATAACTTATTTAAGATTAAATGTAGAATATATTTGATCTATCTTTGAAAATTCCATTGCAATCTGAATGTTTTCATTTCCTAATATTTCTTATAAGTTGGAATGCAGTATTGTGTATTAACAGTCATTTGATCTCTTGAATGTATTACAGCAAGTGTAATACTCACATGGCTAAGAGCACATGACTCAAAAATATTGCAACATTCATAAAGCAAAGAGCGCAGGACTCAATTAGTGCATCGGCGCAGGACTCGGGTGCAAGACTTAATTCACGCACCTGTGCGGGACTCTAATTTGCATACCAACGCAAGACTCTTATTGGTGTTCTAGTGCTTATTGGCACATTATCACATGACTCTTATTGGCATGTTGGTGCTTATTGGTGTGTTGGCGTAGGACTCTAATTGGCATGCTGACGTAGGAATCTAATTAGTACACTCGGCACAAGACTTTAGTAGAATGAACACAAAACTTACTATAACTAATATTACAAATATCCAAATGGAAATATGAGAGATTTTTTTGTTCCTCTTATTTATATGAGGAAAAACCTCTCTCCATTTTTACACAGCAATAATGGTTTGCAAGATATCATCATTTGAAGCAGAAGGTTTTCAAGTGGAGGACTCGCATAAGCAGTAGAAGAATCACTCTAACTAAAATTTCATAACTCTAAATGAGAATATGAGAGAGGTTTTTGTTCCTCTTATTTCTAGGAGGAAAACCTCTCTCCATTTTTATACAACAATAATAGTTTAAATATAGTAGCATTTTAAGAAGAAGGGTTTTATGTGTAATACTAGCAAAACCAAGTAAAAGAATCTCTCTAACTAAAATTTCAGAACTCAAAATGAGAATCAAAAAGAGGTTTTTGTTCCTCTTATTGTTATGAGGAAAAAACTCTCTCCATTTTTACACAGAAATAATAGTTTCAAATATATCATCATTTGAAGCAGCAGGTTTTCAAGTGCATGGCTCACACATGCAACATCAGATTCACTATAACCAAAGTTGAAGATCTCCAAATGAGAATCTGAGAGAGGTTTTTGTTCCTATTATTGTTAGGAGGAAAAATCTCTCCTATTTTTACAAAGCAGAAATAATTGAGGATAAATCTTCATTTTAAGTTTCAGCAGAATAAGGATGCAGAAAAGTAAATAAGACAAAAAAAAAAACAGGTTCAGTAAAATTACAATATCTTCCTCATTTCTCAATGAAAATGAGAAATTCAAGATGTTTTGGAAATCTTGGAACAAGGAGCAAAAAAATTTAGAAATTTTTGAAGATATTATTCCAAATGAATTCACAGTAATGATCATAAAATCAGGGATGAGAATATGGCAAGACAGTTATCATGTTGAAAGATTCAATCATGCAAGAGCAAACTTAGCAAATGAAAATAAATAGTTAAGTGCACGTGGAAGAGATGGTTCAATATAGAATTGTAATATTTTATTAATTCTCTTCCACGTTTATCTCCTTGTCATATGGAAGAAGTAAGAGGAAGAGGTAGTTCAATCTAGAGTTGTAGTGTTTGAATAAAATTCTTTTCACATTTATCTCATTGTAAAGTGGAAAAGGTAGTCAATTCTTGCCCAAGATTATAGGTAGGTAGTTATATAATCTTGGAGTATTGGCTAAGGGATGAGTTATAAATATCTCTCCAAGGCACTCAATGTAACAGTGGTATGAAATGGATGATTTTATAACATCATTTCTGATTAATAAAATCCACAGTTTTCAGATTTTGGAAGCAACTTATTTTTAGTTGTGTTAACCCAAATCTGAGGGAAGAGCAAGGGCCCACTCTTACCCAAGGAGGAGGATGATTTATTATTTTTTTTAGAATAGATCTTTATTATTTTTCTTTTTTTGTTTAAATCTGCATTGTGTATTTTCTTTTGCTTTGTTTGTGAAGCTTCACTTTTATTTGTTTATTGTCATTTGTTTTTTTTTCAGTTATTCATTTCAGTTTGTTAGATTAGATTTACTTTCAGTTATTTATTTCAATTCTTAGATTAAATTTCATTTCAGTTATTGAATTTTATTTCATGTATTTTAAATTCTAGAGCAAATAATTGTAAGATCATTGTTTTCTTTATCCCCTTTTGTAGATAGTCATGGACACCGCTTGGTTTTGATATTATTTGAGATTAAATGGTGAGGACTGCAATGACCCTCGTCAATACTCTATTTCTATAATGACGGAGTCTTGGATTTTTCACTTGGTATTGTTGTCAAACTTACTTCACTATCACCTCTGCATCACCTTGGAATTTCACTTCTTAATTCCCATATCTTCTGCTACGCCCATGCCTAAGAGGAGAGCTTCATACTCCACCGTGTTATTTGTATTATCAAATTATAGCTTGTAGGAAAATGGGTACAATTCACCAGAAGGAGAGTACAACACCACGCCCACTCCCGAACCTGCACTAGAGTGACTGCCATCAAATTCCATTGTCCAAAATTGGTCTTCTTCCTCCTCCATAAGAAGTGGCAAGTTCTCATCTTTTTGGATGTGAGGAAGTAATTTCCTAGCCCATTGTCTTGAAATAGAATTTTTCCTTTGGATCATCAGACTTTCGTACCATGTACTTCATCTTCCTCACTAGAAACAATTTATTCATTTCTCCCTTCACTAGGATAGTTGTAGATGACCAATCCATTTTTATTTCTCCACCCAAATCTCTACAAAAGCTATGGCTCAATAGCATCCCAAAGGATGTTGGAATGTCTTCCACCAGGATGGTGAGGAGCACCTTCTTATCTAGAAAATCAGCTAGTGTTACCTACACATCTTTGATTCTTCCTACCAATGGCACTTGTTTAGATTCCATTGAATAGCAAGTGTCATTTACCCGGGTCAAGGTGAGGCCTAGAGCATTTGCAACTTTGATGGGCATCACATTATCTGAGGCTCCAGAATCTATGATGTAATTATTTAGTTAGAAGCCTTTAATGAGGAGTGACAGGTAGAAAGGTTCAACCTTGTTGGTTTTGGAGGCACTGAGGGCTAGCATGTTTTGAGAAGGTGGTGTGGATGGTGTGGGGAGTAAGCCTTTGGAATTGAAGCTTTGATGCTATAGGATTACCACCACGGACTACATCAATGAACCTATCAAATTGAGTAGGGTGTGTTTGTAGGTATTCTATCTCTGTGAGTTGGAATTTAGTCTTGCTTGTGTGTTCCACAAAGTCAAATGGGGTTATGATGGGAAAGGCAAAGGTTCCAGGAATGATAGAAGATTTACATGGTGAAGGTTTTACTACTTTAGGGATTGGATTTTATTTCACGGGCATAGTAGTTGGCTTGGAAGGAGATGGGGATGTAGGTTTTGGTGGGACCTTAGATGTTTTTGTAGGAACAACATTTGAAGGAGAATTATTTTTAGAAATTTTTGAGCTGGGAGAAGGACTAGATGACTTACTTGGTATGGCAGCATGATCCTTGCTAACCAGTGGGTCTAGTTTCTCTTTAGCCGATTCCATTAAAGGTGGTAGTGGCGATCCTCTGTTGATGATTTTATTTTGTGGAACCTCCGTAGAAGAATCTTCTTTCTTCTTCTTTTCCTTCACCATAGCCATTGAGGATGAACCACCTTTCTTGGACTGTGTGCAGGTGAAAACTACGCATGAGAATCTTGAAGCTTCTTCATCATCACCATCTTCATTGTCAATGTACTCAATTAGGCCATTATGCATATCACCATCAACTTCCTCAACCTCAAGATAGTTTTTTCATCACTCGTGTCTTCTTCTTCAGTTCTTCTATTCCTACTTCCTCCCCGGATCTTCAATGTCACAAGTGGAATTGACCGTGGTGGTGCTTCAAGAGTAAGCCAAGAGGGAGTTGGAGCAATCCTTAGTCTATTGGGAGGATTTGGATTCCTTGGAGTGTTTTACATTATGATCTGGTACAACTATTTCTTTAAGGCAACCAAGTCATTTTCCATTTTTTGGAACATTGGGTCTGTGGTGATTGAGCACGGATTCTAGCCTTTTTGCTTTCCATTCGGGCCATTCACTTTACTGAAACAGCATTAGATCATCATCAATTTGTATTACAAAGTCCTAAGATTCCCTCAATGTTCTTGGTTGGGCTCTTCGAGGCGAAACCTACTTCAAGGTAAGGCATTGATGAATAATCTCTTCAAATTATTTTCAGAAGGCACCACATCTTCAAGAATTCTTCTTATCACCTTGTCGTATCTTGCTACTGAAGTCTCTCATTGATTCGAGAGGTTTGCTTCTTCATTTTCAACAATTGGACCAAGATATCTTGAAATCTTCCATGGTCTTGAACCTGTGTTTGAATGCACTTCTTATATTCTCCCGACAAGTGACAAACCTCGGGGCATTATGTAGAACCATTCGATAGATTTTTCTTGAAGTGAATCCACAAAGATCTGAACTAACACATTGCTCAATGCTCAATACACCGTAAGTGGTGATAAATGTTGATACATGTTCTTGAAGAAGTTGAGAACCATCCCCTCGAACGGTGGAAATTTTTTTCTTAATCATTTTTGTAGCTCATGAAGTGGTTAAGCAAGGGCAAGTGGATTGGTGTTTCGCCCCATGGTACATTAGGCATGCAGTCCTCACGATCATGATCTGCCATTCCATTTCAGATTCTAGCTTCCAACCTCTTTCAAGTTGTGGCTTCACATTTGCTGCTCTTACGTCTTCTTCGGCTTGATCTCTTTCAATTTCTTCAATTTGAGCTCTTATTTTAGATTTAGCTCTTGCTTCTCTTTCTCTAGCTTATTCTTTGGTATCTATGTCAATGAAATCTTCAAGATTCTCATTGATGTATGGGAACTCAACGTCCAATGGATTGACAATGCTTGGACTCCCAATGTGACCAGCTATGTGACGAAAAGGAGACCTCGAATTCGGAGCAGCTCTTGTCTTCTTTGAAGCTCTTCAAAAGTGGGATCGGTTTGTCCTTCTTGTCTTTATTTCGGGTGTATCTTCTATCCCGACTTGAGATTTATGCTCTTCTGCGGTGCTTGAAGTTTTCTTTATCTTTCCAATTCGAGTAGTTTGTTCTTCTTCAAGGTTGAGTATTCTCGTAGTGATGAAGTAATGGTTGACACTATGCTTGTTATACCAAATAGCCTCTCATAAATCTAAAACAATATTGAGCGAGATAGAATATTAATCTAAAGAGAAGACACATAAAGGATGTGTGCATGGGATCAAGGCACATTTGAAGGTGTAGAAGAATAGCAAAATAAGCACGTGCTAGAACCCTTTGAATTTGGGACTTAGCCGTTTTGGGGATCCAGTTATTTTGGAGTTAGCGTGTTGAGCACACAAAGACATGAACACTCGCAACTCATGCAATGTTATTTTGGGAACACGCGTCAGTTAAGAGCCATGCATAGGCTAGGCTAATAATAGGATTTCTATGAAGAGTTAACTATAGGAAGTCTATTATTAGAACGATTGTATGGTTTTACATCCTTTGTAAAGGTGCATGGCTATTATTAACATGTGACCTATTTTGGGAAAGTTCATGGGTGGTGAAGGACAAGCCCTCACCCCTATGAATATGAATTCATTTACATGGGTTTGATATATGTGTGCATGTGAATGCAAATTATTTTAGAGTTGTGCTATTGATTTTGTCACGTGCATAACTTATGGAAATACTTATGTAATGTAACAAGCTTCATGTTTTACAGTATTAATGTAATGGAATATATTAGTTAAATAATGGTGTTGAACATGACTAGATCTAGTTCTTACATGGTAAATATTTAATACAATCATTATTTAGTTCATCTTTCATGTATTCTAAGATCTAGATCTTGTTTGTGGCAATCGTTGATTGTTTATAATTGATAATGAACTCCGAATATGTATGTATCATCATGTTAACATTACGAATAAGCAACTCTAAAGAGGGACATGGTGCCTTTGCATGCTTCAGTGAGTGCTCGGCTAAAGAGTGAGTGATGTGCTAGCGCACTGGTCATTTACGATGAATTCTAGGTTACATCATTGGTTTCATTACCAATACCTCTTTCTCATTTGTTTCGAGATGTTATACAATGAAAATGTATCGGTTGACCCTAGCAAGTATTGAGGAGTGGATAATAGATCGGAAGAAGAATACACTCAGAGATTCATGATCGGATCTGATTTTGATGCACATGCATGGGTTGAGAAGAATCTATATGACTGCTTATATGAGACCTATACAAGTGGTTGGTTGCTTATGCATCTAAAATAAATTGAAGGTTTCGAACACTTGTCTAGATGCAAGAAGAATTTTAGGATCTCTATGATACTTGATTTGATTTGGGAGCGCATTGTGGATACATGGTTTCATGGTGTTCGAATAGATATATTTTAGAGTACTCAATTTCTACTTACTTTTTCCGGAGGTAGTTGAGTTTAATTTCTACATTATCCCAAGAAACCATATCTACATGGAATTCCAAGGGCAATCAAGATCTTAATGGTAACCCTGAATTTGGAAGAGAAGTCGATGGCTATTTAAACCCAACCACACGTGGGGGTAGGAGCAGGTGTGGTGAAATATGGCATACCTAGCGATAGAAAGGAAAATAGAAGAAAGGTGGATTAAGTTTAATGAGGTGTGTAAGAGGGATTTAGAGAAGTAGCGCAAGGTTGCATAATGGATGGCATTGTGGAGAGAGATGGCTCGTGAAGGATTTGGAGCTCACGTAAAGGACATGGAGCTAGAGCATCTAGAACTCCCCCATTTGGGAAATCATGACAGGGAACCCTCATTGGCCTCTTATGAGAGTGCACCAACATAGACAACATGGGCCACAGTGCACATCTAAACCTACAGTGACCTAGCCCTTGCACTTGGTTTTACAATTTCTAGTGCGGTCAGTGTGTCAAAGTGAAGCTAGTTTGGGAAGTAGGGTAGTAAGAGGTAAAGTTGATTTATCAAAAAGTTTAGGAATGAATCGGTAGCAAGTACATTTATGGTTGGGAAAATGTCTTCCTTGTTATTTGGAGGTACCTTTTCGAGCACGTTGTTGGCACAAAACATAGGCACGCAGAACTTTGGACTCGCATCTGGGGGTAGTGAAACTTTGTAGACTATTGGAGCTCAGTTTAGCACCACTGTTAGGACACAAGGTAGTGCATCTTTTGGTTCAATTCCTACTACAAGTGGAGGATCAAGAGGCACGGTTGGCTTGAGATCTAGTGGATCTGGAGGTGGAGGTAACATAGGAGGTTCTGGATTTGGTGGGCATGGTCCTCACCAACCCCAGAATATTTACATGGAGATGTCACTTTGTCTCCCAAAATATAGGGGAATAGAAGATGTTGCTGAGCATGTCCATATGTGTGAGATATTGTGGCGCGTGAAAGGAATTATAGCTTCAGAGTGTAAGGCAAGTCAATTTACAACTACGTTACAGGATGCGCACACAATTGGTACGGAAGTTTGACCACAGATTAGACTTGTGCAAATTATATGGCATTATGAGATGCTTTCCTCAAAGAATTTTATATCCCTGAGTTTAAGCAGAAAAGTATAAGCGCACTCAAGGATATCAAGCAGGGCACTACTGAGAGTGTTTGGGAATATGATGCTTGTTTTAAAACACTCATGTCTAAATTATCTTATGATATCCATGTCGGTAAGCATGCATAGTGGTTCATCATAGGGTTGATCACGTCATTTAGAAGGGTGCTCTGACATAAGACTTATACAGATATGTGCAAGGCACTTGAAGCAACTCTACGCACTGAGGCAGTCGGAAGCATAGACACTGGAGTAGGTCCATTCATGGAAGCTCAAATTACAGCAATGGCAAAATAGTTGGAGAAATTGTCAACCAATCCAACACATGAGATATGTAGTGGAATTTGGTGCACAGATTGTGAAGTAGAGGGGCATAAGAAGGATAGTTGTCCCCGTAGACTAATGCGCTCCATATTTTCGGATTGTGAGATATTTTATTTAGACCACGATTCAAGTCGTTACCCATTGTTGTAATGAGTGATAAGGAAGAATGTGTCCTATTACTGCAAAAGTTTTGGTCCACAACCCACAATACGAAGATTGTAGGTTTATTGATCGAGATCCATAATGCCATTGATATCGGTGTATGAAAAAATGGAGTTACATGCAAATAACTCTAAGGATAAAAGTGACCAACATGATCATAATCAAGGGTGCTTTGAGGGAGGTCTGTAGTAGAGGTCGAGGATACTATGGTGGATTTAGGGGCTGAAACTCAGCTACCTCTGGGAAAGAATAAGTGGAAATTAAGTACTCCAAAATATAGTTATTTAGAACACCACAAAACCAAGTATCCATAGCGCGCGTCCAAATCAAATCAACATCATAGAGGGCCTAAAATTCTTCCTGTGTCCAAACAAGTGTGTGAAACCTTGAATTCCTTTTAAATGCATAAGAACCCAACCACTCGTATAGCTCTATCGGAAAGATAGTAAAGAAACTTTCCTATAAACATTCATAGAGGTTCTGTTCCACCTACGCGCACTTTCAAACTCAGATCCAGTGTTGAATCTCTGAGCGTATTCTTCTTCCATATCTACTATCCACTCCTCAACACTTTTTAAGGTCAATTGGTACGTCTTCATCATGAAACATTCTGAAAATAGCTGAAAAAGAGGTCTTAGCAATGGAACCAATGGTGCACCTAGAAATTATTGTGAATAACCCAAGCGTCTTTGACACATCACCCAGTGAGCTAAGTGCTCACCCAAAGTGTGTAAAGACACCAGATCCCTCTTTAGATTTGTTTGTACAGAATGTTAACATGATGATGTTTAAACATATTCATATTCATAACTAGTAATAAACAACCCACAGTGCATAAACTAGATCTAGATCTTAGATTATATGAAAGACGAACTAAACAATGACTATAACAAGATTAATCATACAATAACCAGATTCAGTCATGTTCAACACCATTATCCAGCCAATATTATCCATTTCATAAATATTGTAAAACACAAAAGCTTCATACACTATAAAATATCTCCATAATTCATGGGTGTATCAAAACCAGCATCATAACTCTATAATAATTCACACATACACACACTCTCACACTCACTAAACTATGCAAATCCATATATATATATATATAGGGGTGGGGACTTTCCCTTCACCGCTCATGCACTTCTCAAAATAGGTCACATGTTAGTAATAGACATGTGCCTTTACAAAGGGATGCACAACATGCAAGTGTTATAACAATAGATTTCCTATAGTTAACTCCAAATAGAAATCCTATTATTAGCTTAAACTATGCACGACGTTTATCTCTGCTTGTTCCCAAAATACCATTATGTGGAGCACAAGTCTTCATCTTCAAGTGTGCTCCGCATGTTATCTCCAAAAATAGCCCTTATCCACATAAATGGCTAACTCTTGATCATGTGCACTTCAACCTTATCATAGCGCAGTGCTCTCTTTCAATGTCATATCTTCGTTTTCCCAATACTTAGACCATTTTTTTCTATTCAATGAGACACTTTGTACTCTTTGGTGATCCTACGGTGTCTGACGCTTAGAAGTTTTGGGAGACTCTCTTAAGGTATGAAAAAGTGGCAAGTCAAAAGGTTAGCTCCTTGAAATGTGTTATTTTCTTCATAAATGTAGACCTTGGGCTTTAAAGGAGGATAGCAAATATTTTTGGTTTCTCAATAGGTAGCCTACCTAGCTCATACCTGGGTATGCCTCTTATTGGAGGGAAAGTAGGAATGGATCTGTGGAAACTGTGGTTGCTTGGAATTCAAGGGAAATTAGCTTCTTGGAAAGGCAAGTGGATTTCTCTGGCTGGAAGAGCCACTCTTATCAAGTCATCCCTACAAGAGATTCCTACTTGCTTCATGTTGTTGTTCAAGATCCCTGCAAAATTTCTAAAGAGTAATGTAAGTCTTCACGGAAGGTTCATGTGGAGTGGTTCGAGGAGAAGCGAAATTTAATTTGGTGGCTTGGAAGAATGTTTATCGTCCAAGAAGGAGGGTGGCTTGGGTTCCAGGGATTGTAAATTCATGAATGAGGCCCTTTGTGGTAAAATTTTGTGGAGAATCTATGAAGATAAAGAATGTCTTTGGAGCAGAGTTTTACTAGCTAAATATTTAGCTTCTCAAGATCTAATTGATATTTTCTTCCAGGCCAATCTTTCGAGTGGTTCTAGGATTTGGAACTTCATTAAAAGTTGTATAATTTATGTTGTTCAAGACCTAAAGTGGGTTCCTCATTATGGAAGCAGGGTGGATATGTGGAGTGATAATTGGTTGTCTATTAGTCCCTTGGAAAAGGTGGATGGCATTTCCGGATTCAAAGAGGAAGCAATTGATAATTGGGCCTCAAAAGTAAGGGATTACTTTAGTGAGGAAGAGGGAGAAGGAAGTGGATTTCTCCTCGATTTGAAGTTTTGGCGAGGTAATGTTGGAGCAGAAAAATTTTATTATATGATCAATAATATGTTGTGTCCGGTGGGTCTCTTAGAGGACTCAATTATTTGGGTTGGCTCAAGCTCTGGGAAGGTTACTGTGAAGGATCTGTACTCTTACATATGTATTTAGAATGGAGCTGTGGATGCCCCAAAAGCCTTCCCTTGGTTTTTGTTTGGCTTAAAGAAGGTCTCCCAAAAGCTAATCATTTTTGGTTGGCTACTCTTGGTAAGTGCTTGTCCTTTGATAATTTGATTAAAAGAGGATTTAATGGCCCAAGCTTGTGTTTTTTATGTGAAGAGGATGAGGAATCAGGTGATCATATCTTCATCCATTGCCCCTTTTCTTCCCATGTTTGGTCTCGAGTATGGTTTCAGTGGAATATAGCTTGGGTCCCTCCTTCTTCAAGTTGTGGGATCTTGTTAGTCAGTGGCAGCGCAAGATTCCTCATAAAGGCCTTGCTCTACTTTGGTCTTTAACCCCTGCGGTGGTTATTTGGTGTTTATGGCTGGAGAGGAATAGCAGAATTTTCAAAGGCTCAATTAAATCGATGAGGCAAATTTGGAATAAGATTAAATTGTGGTTATCATAATTAATGGATTTGGGATGCCCAGACTTATTTTGTAGTAGTAGTGAGTAAATATTGGTTTGTTGAAAATGGCCTTTAATCCATTGGAAGTTTGATGCAAAGACTCGATAAGGAGAGTAAGGATAAGAGGTTGAAATATTGGAAGCCTCCTTTAGTAGGATGGATTAAGCTAAATTTTGATGGGGCCTCCAAAGGCAACCACTGAGCCGCTCTGGGTGCGGGGTGTGTTTCGTAATGTTGAGAGTCACCAATCTTTGCTTTGGCTTTTGAGTGTGGTGTAGCCTCCAATTATTTTGTTGAATTCATGGCCTTGTGGCGGTTTGGCTGAAGCTAAGCATAGGAAATGGACTATAATATGGGTTGAAGGAGACTATTTGGCTATCATTAGGATAGTGCAAGGGAATTCTCCTCTAGCTTGGTAGTTACAATCCATCTATGATAATATTCATGTTATTTTTCCTGTTTTTGAGGAGGTGGTTTTTTCTCATATTTTTTTAGAGGGAAATAAGGTGGCGATGGTCTAGCTAATATAGTTTTCATGCTTTGGAATCAAAAGACACTTTTCCCCAACGTCATTCAAGGCCTTTTGGTTGATGATGCATGTTTGGCTTGTGCAGCAGGGGTTTGTGATCTCTAAATTTTTGCCCTTTGTTTTCCCCACTCGCAATGATGGTATTTTTAAGGGGTGGATTTGGTTTTGGATTTGAAGCATGACACGTACCTTGCATTCATTGGCTTTGGGGAAGGTGTTTGGCTTTTAAGCTACGTTTTGGCTTCCTTTGGTTTATCTTTTTGGATCCTCCCCCACCGCTTGGTTGGTTTTCCTTCCGGTGGGTTTGGTTAGTTAGTCTAGTGCTCCTCCTTCTCTAATGCATCTCGGTGGAGACTCGTGGATGGCTCTAGGAGGAACTATCACCGTGCTTAGATTGGTCCTATTTTGGGTGAGTCCTTTTCGGAGTGGCTCACTGGTAGAATTAAAAATGTGGCAATACGGGAATGGTTGGAGAAAGTTTGGTCTATAGCCGAGAGCATTGAAGATGATGAAGAAGAGGTGGTTGTTTGTGACAAATTGAGGAAGTTGATGCTAGACCTAGGGTGATCTATGGTTCAAAGAAATGTGTTTGATGGGGCGCAGGGGTTGAGTGCGACCAACATCATCTTCAATTTTTCGGCGTTTCTCCTCCACAAAGAAATGAAGGACATTTAAGTAAGGGTAGTCATCTTACATTACCATATTCATTCCCGACTCATGGCATGAAGGATCTCTCTCGTGGTTTGATTTTAGTGGCCAAAAGACCGGGGTCTCGCCTCCCGAGAGAGGCCAAAGCTAATTTTTAGATGTTGCACTAGCTCTTCTTCACTCCCCTTCATATCCAAGCACTTAGAGGTGGATATTTTGGTGGAGAAGCCTCTCGGACTCTGTCATGGAAGAGTGAATTTGAGGTTCTCTAAATTGTGTTCATTTGGTATGGAGTGGGTTTCACACTTTTTGATATCAATCTAGGATTATATAGTTCGATGATAGATAAACTGCTATATAAGAACTCGTTTTTGGATTTTGTAGCATGATAATATAAATTATACTCTCCCTATTGATTCCAATGATTTGTAGAGTAATCATGGACTATAACAGAATTATTTTGGGGGCTAGGCCTTCTCCTAGTAATCTTGATAAAAAAAAATTCCCTATCAACAAGGTTTGTAAGAAGTAATACACCTACTCAAATATGTGAATATCATTGTAATAGTCTTGTTCAGTACCACGTTCAGTGGTGTGAGAGACTCTTGAAAGAGGGGTATGAGCCTTTACCACCTTGGTTGTGGGTGCACAAATTGTATTTCATATTGCGAGGCTACGCACACGCATGGTATGTTTATGTGGAGTTGAATAGAGAGACTCGAAATTGGCAAGACTTAACTACAGGTATGATCCAGAATTTTGACTTCTTCTCCACTAAACCTCTGGTAAATGAGGCATTACAAGTTATGAAGTTCTTGACTATAGGAGATAGTGCAAAAGTTGAAGAACTCATTCAAGAGTTACTTGGTGATTCAGACCTAGAAGTGCATTTTGAGGAAGTAGAAGAGACAGATGTAGAACTACTTGAGCGTGCTTGCCTAGAGAAGGAGAAAGGGAAGATGGTCTACATGATGGATGATGAAGAAGTGGAAAATTTAGACATAGATCATTTAGAGGGTATGCGCAAGGTCTTAGACAGTGCGGATGAGAAGGCGCGTGCATACCATGAACCTATGAAGACAAAGAAAGTGAACATTGGGATGGAAGCTGAACCTAAAGAGGCCATCATTGGGGATTAATGGTTTGACTCGAGGTGGCTAAAATAACCCGAGTTTCTACACGATTTCCGGACTTGTTCCCTAAAGGATACCATGATTTGAAAGGAGTATATGAATCTTTGGGTGAGATGAAAATTAAGTTAAAAGAAGGCATGCACCCAGATTCTGAAAGAGACCTTACAAAATTAACCCTAACCTACATGTAAAAGTTAAAGAAGAAATTGACAAGATGTTGAAATTTGGCATCATTGAGCCCATAAAGGAATCAGAGTGGGTTAGCCCTATGGTAATTAGTATAAAGAAAGATGGAATAATTAGGATCTATGTGGACTACATAGAGTTGAATGTTGCATGTGTGATTGATCCTTTCCCTACACCATTCACTGAAGAAATATTAGGAGTTGCAGGGCACGAGATTTACTCCTTTATAGATGAATTTTAGGATATCATCAAGTAAGGATTGCTAAAGAAGATCAAGAGAATACAACTTTCACAACTGAATGGGGTCTTTTTGCATACACGGTGATGACCTTTGGTTTAAAAAATGTGCCTACAATTTTTTCGCGCATTGTTGTTCAAGTATTCTAGGAATTTATTCACAAATTCTTACAGGTTTACTTAGATGATTGGACCATATATGGGCTTATCAAGGATCATTGTGACAACTTGAGGTTAATGTTTGAGAGGTGAAAATAGTTAATCATATCTCTAAATATCAAAAAGTGTGTATTTGCTACACCTTTTGGAACTCAGTTAGGCCATACTATCTACAAGGAGGGTTTATTAGTGGATCCAGATAAGGTTGCAATTATTCTAGGATTTGGAGGAACCTACTAATAAGAGAGATATGTGTGGATTATTGGGCTACATAGGGTATTACAAAAAATTTATCAAAAATAAATCTAAGATTATCATGCCCCTGGAGGAATTATTAAATGGTAAAGGCATGTTTTATTGGGGAGAACCAAGACATGCATTCAAAGAACTAAAGGCTTACTACGATGCCTATCCTGCATTTTCCTTCATGGAATATACCTTTTCATGTACATGTGGATGCTTTTGGCATGGCCATTGGTGTAGTTCTAACTCAGCCGGAGAAAGTATTGTAGATCATCCTATTTGCTTTGCTAGCAAAAAGTTAACTCCTACAGACCAAATTTATACAACTACAGAGCATGAGGGTTTTTCAATGATCTGCGTGCTTGTTAGGATATGGATTTGCATGCATGCAAATGACATGCAATAGTGTGGGAATGAAGTCCCTCAATGAAGGTGAGGCTACCTTTATTGAAAACCAAAACTGTATTTACATCTGTACATTCAAAATTGTATGTGGGGGGTGTTTTGGAACATCAATGGAAAGAAAAGTGAATGAGGGAGATGGAATGGAATGAAGGAAAGGAGTGGAATGGAATGAACTAAAAGAACATGCAACAGATTAGGTAAAAACAGATCCTAATATTGCATGAAGAGGAAAGATGAATAACCAACACAAATAAAACGGAGTTTGAGTTAGCCAAACAAGAACGTGTAAAAGGGAACACACATGAGCAAGTAGATAATCAGAGCTTGATCATTGTGAACTAGAACAACTGATTAATAATGTTGATAATAAGATCAAAGATAATATTTGCATGCAAGATTCAAACACCTAACATCTAATGAACATAAGAACATCAAATGTTACAAGAGACAATGAATGAGACACAAAGTTCGTATTTCATTAACTCCAAAATATTTTTCACAAAAGAACACAAAGTTTCTTCTTGAAACAAAGCTTGCACAAAAGTATTTTCTTCTCCTCTCTCAAATTCACCCTTTACAAATGAGCCCCTCACTTCCTTTTATAACCCAAAAGTTGGTTACAAAGTAGTTAGGGTTTTACATGATCATTAAATAAGGCACTTAAGTAACCTTTTACTTTTTCAACAACTTTATTAAAGACAACCCAAAAATAGAAATTACTTAAAATAACCATTGTTTCCCAAATAACAACACCTTTTAAAATATACAATAATAACCAGTGCCTTATCCATTGGGCTAAAAATTTTCAAGGTCTCGTTAGGAAATCCATTCTGGACATATCCAACAATCAGATCAGTCCAAGAGACGACATTTCTCTCTGACATTCTATGAAATAAATGGCTTGCAACCGCTAAACACCCACATCTAGCATACATGTCAATGAGAGCACCCCTAACATAAACATCCAATTCAAAACCAGTTTTGACTACATAAGAATGGACATCCTTACCCTTTTCGAGGGATTTAAAATGTGCACAAGCTGATAGAACACTAGTCAGAGTGTTTGATATGGGTTCTACATTTGAATTTTGCATTTGACAAAAAAGAATTCCAATGCCTTGTCCCAATACCCATTTTGTGCATACCCTGAAATCATTGAGCTCCAAGTGATGCAGTTTGGCTTTATGCTAGAAATTTGCATCTGATTGAAAATATGTGAGGCCTCCTCATAATCTCCATTTTGAAGATAACCCGCAATCATGGCATTCCATGACACCACTCCTCTTTGAGACATTTTGGTTAAACACTTGTCGTGCGTTATCTACACATTGACATTTTTCATACATTGCAAGTAGGGAGTTTGCCACAAAGCCATCTGATTCAAGTCCAATTCTAATGACATAGTCATGGATTTCCATCCCTTCTTACAAATCAGCGAGGTGAGCGCAAGCCTTGATAACCAAAGGAATCGTAAATTTGTGTGGTTGTATTCCCAGCCTCTGCATACAGTGGTAGATTTCAATGGCCCCCTGCCAGAGTTCGCACATGACTCACCCTTTGATCATGGCATTCCATGATTCCACATTTGGTTGCGACATTTTTCCAACACTTGGTGTGCTTCCTCATAACTTGCGTGAGTGATTCAATGTTGTTACAAGCCTTCAACAGGGTGCCTGCAATATCTCTGGAACTGGTAAATCACATGTTATTAACATGAATTGCCGACACTTTTTGGAACATTGGATCTTTGTGAGTGGAAAAAGAAACTAGTGGCATAACAATAATACCATGTGTGATTCTAACAAATGATTTGATCATCTTTACAATAGTGATAGTTCTGATGCTCTAGTACAATAATAATTTCTCAGCTTTGAATGCATCGGCTACTACCATACAGAGAATAAAGCAATTTCTGAACATGTGATATGATGGTTTATTATGAATCCTAAAACAATTGGCTCATTAGTCACATTGATTAATGACTTTAACTTCCAGGAAAATGTACCACAATTTAAAAGCCTTTCACGGATCATCTGTTGTTTTGAATATTTCTCAAGAAAACTGCTAAAACCTTTTTCATCTGAAATAGGCATGAACCGTTCCTTAACAAGAGTTGGATATGTTGTGCTAGTTGCTCCTCCTTCATATGTTGCGGAGGACTGCCTTCCTAACTTTGGCCTCCCTAGTGGAATTTGTACCTGCTTCTACCTCCTGCGTGGAAAAGCTTGGAGCTTTGTAAACCTGCGTGGAAAATCTTTCTTAACAACGGTGTATTGATTTACCTCTTAGGCATGGTGTTCTATTTTCTCTTTTTTATTTTTCTTGTCGTCTTCGATCATATGCGGCTTTCTTCTCATTCTTTAGATGGTATGCCCGTGCCAATCCCTAGTGAGTGCTTGTATAATGAATATTAAGTGCACTTACATAATAGTCTGCAGCAGATCAGATCCAACTTACCCCAATCCACATAAACACTTCCAAGGTTGTTCAAGGCTTGTCCTTTACAAATCCCATCGAAGGACATTTCAGGGCCTCTTCAAGAAGCACTACAACATTGGCAGCAGAGGTAGGATCTAGACTCGTATCCGCTAGAGCATACACTTTTTTTTTAAAGGCTTCAAATGATCTTTGAATAACAATGGACTCTTCTGATTTCTATAATGCCTCTTCACGGTGGCCAGTGTCATACAAAATTCAACCTTCGTATACTAGCTTTTCATGCTCACTACTTGCATGCTCGCGTGCAAACCATAGCAAAACCCTTCTCTGGTTCATTCTCCAACATCTGATGCACCATAACCAATGATCCAATATCATCAACGTAGGACCACCAGTCGTAAAGCTGCATCCAACAATCTACCTTGGTCCATTGCTCCACATGCTAACAAAGGAGACAAAGCAACTGATCTGTTGGCACACGTCCCGAATACATAAAAAATTGGATCCAAGGTCAAAAAAGCTCTTATGTCTCGAAGTGCACCATCATAATCTTGAAGAGCAAGGCAAAACCAAGCCTGCAATTCAAGGCACTCTGGAGAGACCTTGAATCCTAAAATTCTATTTATTTCAACAATTGCTATGTGAACTTTATTTTCATCCATTAATGATGCAGCTCTAAATCAGTATGGATATGGAAGAGTCGGGTCTAACTTAGTGGCCACGTTTGGATCCATCATTATTTCTTTTCCACAACAATACAGAGACCTTTCTTCATACATCCATCCTGCTAGCTTATATGCAAGTGTTTCACACGGAATGTTTCAGCTCTGTGGAATAGACTTGCTTCTATCCTTTCATTCCTTTGAGAAGCAGAATGATAAGGGTTAGGGCTAGGAGGAATACCCGTGAATTTTGAGATGGTGTGCGCGTGCACGTAGAGAAAGATCGATCGATCGCGAAGAACTCCTTTTTGTCTTGGAAGGACTACCTACAAGTAAGAATACAAGACCACCAGATTTTAATTAGACAATAAATGAGGGAGCTGCCTTAGGCCCAGGAAATATAAAACTTCCTTTCGAAGGTGGTCAGTTCCCCTTTTAATACGAATTAACACAAATGATAACAAAGAAGCTATTGCAAAATCACGATTTAGGTACCTCGTTACAAAGCAATAGAGGCTAAACTATCAATAATAAAACGTCATGTTGTTTGTTTGGTTCTTGGTCGCTGATACGTTGACTCGAGTTACAGAGATGAACCGGGCTGATCTCGAGGTTATTAGAGACAAATAGGTGAGAGGAATGTTTTGGGTATAAATCAAAGAGACCGATGCGGTCACTAGATAACCGATGCATTAGAGAACCGCTTCACTTGAGGGGATAACCGCCGACACCGGTAGGGTCGATGAATCTAGGTGCTTCTGGTTAGAAGTTGGTTGCAGGGTGTCTGTGGGGTTTTTAAGACTGGTGGATGGCTGAGGGGAATAGTGAGATGACGGGGAAGACTCAGAGAGTGATGGGGGTCGTTCTTGGGGCAAATGTAAGGGTGGAGGAATGACAGTTAGATGTAGTATGTTGCTGGGTAGTAGATCTAGGAATAGACTTATGATGGCTGTGATTCAGAAGTTCAAGAAATGTTATTAAAAGGACATGCAAGATATTACTTACTCGTTCCTGATGAAGATGTAGGTTCCAGGACTGTGATGATGAAGACAGGGCTCAAGTAGGATGATCTGACAATCCAAGATGAGCTATCTCCTCTTCTGATGCTCGGATGAGTGTCACTGGGCTCTGGTTATTCAGTTGCGATCTTGGGCTTGATGTCCTTCTCTGCAAACTTCTCTTTTTTCTTCACTTGTCTCTGCTTGGCCAAGCAAATCCGGATCCTTTCAATGATTTCTCCTCTTCTCGATCAAATGAAAATCCGATCCTTTGTTTTTGGTTGGAAGTGGTCATTTACAGGGAACCGATGGTGGTTACGCAACCGACGGCGGTCGAGTAGGAACTGGTATCGGTCAGGTCAAAGTGGGCTATTTTTGGTAAAATAGCCAGCTTTCCCTCCTTTTCTCCCGAGGGATTAGTTGCGGGCTTGGTCAAGTCATTATGAGGTTGGTTTTAGGTGTGGGTGAGGAGTCATTAGTCATGGGTGTGGATGTGGACCAAGTTATAGGTCTTAATTAGGTTAGTTTAGGGTTAAGACTAGGTCATGATGAGGTGGTGAAATGAGGTGGCAGGTATGGCGATGTGGATTTATTAATTATAAGGTAATTAATAAATAATTGTGTAAGGTTTAGGTGATGAGGTTAGGTTGCGAAATGAGATGTGGGGCACAGGGGGTCGTAAGACACAAATTTGGTGTCTACATTAGCCCCTTGTTGTCGTGTAGCTTGTCTTTGTTAAAGCTGCACGGACAATAATAAGAAGTGGTTACCCCTGTTAAGGGTATAGGTAATCCCCCTCAAATCTATCACAGATTGAGGTAGCGTGAAATCAGGGATAGGGTTGATAAAGGGAAATGGTGTTGAGATGATGGTAAGATGGTGGGGTAGGTCCAAGGAAGCAGACACACGTTGAAATGCAGTAGTGCGACCAGGGTACATGATTTTGAAGAGCAAACAAGCAATTCATAGGCAAAGGTCGATAGTTTATCCAAACAAGGGTGATATAATCCTGGTATCCAAGGCATAGGAAGTAGCTCCAGGGGATATAACGGGTAAGGTACAGGAACGTTTAGGCATGTTCGGTAGTACCAAATGGTTGGTTTGGTTGAGATAAACGTCACGGTCTTGGTCTAGGCAAAGTTGGTCGACTGATCAAGTCAAGTACCCTAATCATGCTAAAACACGAACAGGTGAGCTCGATTGAACAAAAAGCTACATGATGGGTGGATAAAATTGTAATTTGTTGATTTTGGGCGAGGTATTTAATTGGTGCGGCCTTGGGTCGGGCCAAATGGGTTGGTTGCGGCCTTGGGTCGGGCCAAATGGTTGGTTGCGCCTTGGGTCGGGCCGGATGGTTGGTTGCGGCCTTGGGTCGGGCCGATGGTTGGTTACGGCCTTGGGTCGGGCCAAATTGGTTGGTTGCGGCCTTGGGTCGGGCCAAATTGGTTGGTTGCGGCCTTGGGTCGGGCCAATGAAGTCAACAAAGGGTTTTTAGCGAAGGAGGATATAGGCGATGTTGTGAGAAAGGGCGATTAGTAAATAAGGGCAGAAATTGGGGAAAAGGTGGGATTAAACCGATATCGATTGTCTATGACCGGTATCGGTTAGATGACCGATACCGGTTCTTTAGGGCATAATATAACCGATATCGGTTATAGGTCAAAAACCTATAAAAAGAAAAATATGGCCTGTCATTGTCGTATTGTCATTTTGAAAACCCATTTGAGTTGTCTGAGGTGTATTGTTGAGATTGGTGCATTTTTCAGCTGAGGTGGCACTATTTGAGTGGAGAAGTGAGTGGTTGGTAGGCCCTAGTGAGTAGGAGGCAGCAGTTGATTGGTGGAGGACCCAGCAGAGGAGAGTTAGAGCCATGGCACAGCCAGGAGGAGCTGGAGGTGCTGGACCAGCTGGACCACCACCACCCATCCCACCATGACGATGTGTCATCATACCGGTAGGTTTGAAACCTCTCATTGTGTGAATTTGATGTTGTTAAGCTATATTTGGGGGTTTGGGTAGGAATCCATGTTTTGATAAAATAATGAATAAATTGAAGTTATTTGAAAAATGAAGAGGATAGATGGGTTAAATAGGGCAAGGCGGCAGGGTGGGTAGATTTTTAGGGTGTTTGGGTGGGTAAATAGGGATAAATAGGGGAAAAAAGTATTTGGGGGCCACGTCGGGTTCGGCTCCACGATTTTTCAGTGACCGATGCCGGTCACTAAGTGACCGGCATCGGTCAAGAAGTTCGGGGTAGGGTGGGTTTGTGGTTGACCGGTGTTGGTCATACGTTGACCGGCGTCGGTGGCGGTCATGGGTGACCGTGCACGGTCCGTAGCTAGGATTATTTATTTGGTTGGTTGGGTTTTGTTGTTGTTTTGAATTTTTGGTCGTTGTTGGGGTTCTTTGTGTGGGTGTGTTGGTAGTTATGGTTTGGGTTTTGTGTTTATTGTTGGGCTTTGTGTTTTTGGGGGTGAAGAGGGAAGGGGTAGAGGTTGAGAGGAAGGGTGATTAGTAGGTGGGGGAAAATGGGGCGGTTGTGTGGTCGGGTGGGTAAAAGGGGGTATAGAAGGTTAAAGGAGTTAGAGTTTGAAAGGGTAGGTCTAATGAAGTGGGTGATTTGTGCAGCACGCGGTGGCAAATGACTACGCAGATAGGATGCCTCCGCTGTTGAGACGGATGCGGCCACACGTGTCCACGGCGGACTGGGCCATCATGCGCGAGGTGGGACTCGGCGGGGTCCAGCAATATAGGGCTATAGAGAGGGATCACAGTCTTATGGTCGCCCTCATCGAGAGATGGGATCCGGCGACCAATGTGTTCCATCTCCCGATGGGAGAGATGACGATTACACTGGAGGATGTGTATCGCATCCTTAGACTACCGATCGATGGAGAGGCAGTCTTCCAGGTGGATGCAGAGACAGCCATGGACAGCATTTTATAGGTATTCGGGGATGCAGCCGCGCTATTGACTTATCACAGCGCGAGTATTGCCTATGGGGACATGTATCGTGCCCATAGACATGAGACATGGCTTGCCGTGTTGATGATGATCGGCATCACATGCTTCGCCCTCCCGGACTCAGAGGGAGGCCGCTTTCCACGGGCGCTGATGGGGGTACTACATGAGATGGTGGAGGAGCATACATGTTATGCTTGGGCACCAGTATACCTGGTGCAGTTATACAGAGAGCTGTGGGGCTATCGCCGGATGAGGTGATTCGGGATTTGTTCCACATTTTTGTTACATTGTTGGGCATATGAGCATATCATATGCATTCGACCAGAGAGAGAGGGTTGCTGCCCAGTGGCCGGGGCCACAGGTGATTTATAGATATGGCTTTCAGAGGTGGTTGGGGGTCGTGGGCCACCCACGGTAGTGCTCGCTCGACGGGATGTAGCGTACACGGCATGTATTAGAGGTGTGGACTGCCTTAGATATTGTATGGAGGCCTTACAGAGGTCATCACCCCGGAGGAGCCCGATCACAGTTGCGTTGGATCCAGTATACATTCTGGATAGCGGGATGGAGGCCGGAGAGCATGAGCGGATACCCCGAAGAGGGTAATGCACGCGGCTGATTAGGGTTACGACAGGATGAGCCACCTCCCTTTCCTCAGTACCGGAGGGATGATGTAGAGGCTCCACTACCTGTACCATAGCCCGTGGACCCAGATTGGGTAGCAGAGAGGCCAGCAGATGATACCGTAGATGACGCCGGCTGCACAGGATCATTTTTGGTATGGTGGGTAGGGGAGAGAGCCGCGAGGAGAGCACAGCCCGCACAGCCAGACTTAGCTGTTAGAGCAGAGAGGGACCAGCTCGGGGGGACAGTACGGTTATTACGAGGGCAGCTTATCGCTGCACGAGCACGATAGGTGTCCCACCAAGGCACAAAATGTTTCACATGGAATGTTTCAGCTCTATGGAATAGACTTGCTTCTATCCTTTCATTCCTTTGAGAAACAGATAAGGGTTAGGGCTAGGAGGAATACCTATTGAATGTTGAGATGGTGTGCGCGTACCATAGAGAAAGATCAGATCGACTGCGAAGAACTCCTTTTTGTCTTGGAAGGACTACCTGCAAGTAAGAATACAAGACCACTAGATTTTAATTAGACAATAAATGAGGGAGCTGCCTTAGGCCCAGGAAATATAAAACTTCCTTTCAAAGGTGGTCAGTTCCCCTTTTAATACGAATTAACACAAATGATAACAAAGAAGCTATTGCAAAATCACGATTTAGGTACCTCGTTACAAAGCAATAGAGACTAAACTATCAATAATAAAACGTCATGTTGTTTGTTTGATTCTTGATCGTCGTTGATACATTTAGCTCGAGTTACGAGATGAACCGTGATGGATCTCGAGGTTATTAGGAGACAAATAGGTGAGAGGAATGTTTTGGGTATAAATCACGAGAGACCGATGCTAGTCACTAGATAACCGATCTGCGGTTAGAGAACCGCCGCCAGGTAGGGATAACCGACACCGTAGGGTCGGTGCAATCTAGGTGCTTCTCGTTAGAAGTTGGTTGCAGGGTGTCTGTGGGGTTTTTAAGACCTGGTGGATGGTGAGGGAATAGTGAGATGACGGGGAAGACTCGTGAGAGAGTGATGGGGGGTCGTTATTGGGGAAAATGTAAGGGTGGAGGAATGATAGTTAGATGTAGTATGTTGTTGGGTAGTAGATCTAGGAATAGACTTATGATGGTGTGATTCGAAGTTCAAGAAATGTTATTAAAAGGACATGCAAGATATTACTTACTCGTTCTCGATGAAGATGCAAGTTCCAGGACTGTGATGACAAAGACAAGGCTCAAGTAGGATGATCTGACAATCTAAGATGAGCTATCTCCTCTTCTGATGCTCGAATGAGTGTCACTGGCTCTGTTATTCGATTCTGATCTTGGGCTTGATGTCCTTCTCTGCAAACTTCTCTTTTTTCTTCACTTGTCTCTACTCGGCCAAGCAAATCCAGATCCTTTCAATGATTTCTCCTCTTCTCGATCAAATGAAAATCCGATCCTTTGTTTTTGGTTGGAAGTGGTCATTTACAGGGAACCGATGGCGGTTACGCAACCGATGGCGGTTAGTAAACCGGTATCGGTCAGTCAAAGCGGGCTTTTTTGTAAAATAGCCGGCTTTCCTCCTATTCTCCCGAGGGATTAGTTGCGAGGCTTGGTCAAGTCATTATGAGGTTGGTTTTAGGTGCGGGTGAGGAGTCATTAGTCATGGGTGTGGATGTGGACCAAGTTATAGGTCTTAATTAGGTTAGTTTAGGGTTAAGACTAGGTCATGATGAGGTGGCGAAATGAGGTGGCAGGTATGGCGATGTGGATTTATTAATTATAAGGTAATTAATAAATAATTGTGTAAGGTTTAGGTGATGAGGTTAGGTTGTGAAATGAGATGCGGGGCACAGGGGGTCGTAAGACACAAATTTGGTGTCTACAAAGAAGATATTAGACCATTAGCCTCTTTGAAAATTTTGCGTGGATTTTCCTTTGTTGGGTGCCTAGAGAATGCATGAGCTTCTTTTAAATTTTTTAAAAATTGTTCCTCTTTCTTCCCACATGGGATTCCTCCTTCTTGGCATGTGGATTCCCTTTCTCCTGGCGTGTGGATTCCCTTTCTCTGCCCAATGCGCAGCTTTTCACTTGGTGTGTGGAGTTTGATTTTAATTCTTTTAAAACTACTCTTTCTCCTTGACTGTGTGGGATCCCTTCATGCGTGGAATTGGAATTTATTTTGTTGTTTCACCTCTCTGCCCTTGGTGCCTCCTCCTTACATGGATTCTCCTTCTTTATTTTGCCTACGTGAGAAGTTATTCCTTTTCTCCTTCTTTGTAGACCTATCTTTTACTGGCTACGGCCTTTGAGTTTTTAATTTGCTTTGAGTGCTTGTGTGGACAGTCTTCTTTTGGACTGTTAACAATCTTCCTCTGGCTGATGCATGGCCCGTGATGCCTGGAGGACTCCCAGTGAAGGCGTGGGAATTTCTTCTAATTGTGCGAACTATTATTTCCTTGGATGCGTGTGTTGTATTGTGGGATATGACAAAATATTATGTCCTTCAGAGGAAATAAGAAGCAAAGCTTCACATGACTTTTTCCAACGGGTTTGATGGAGGAAGTTATGGGGATTAATCCAACTTCCCTCTTCTGGGTAGTGGGCTTAAGTGCCAGGGGGAAATGGGGAAAGCAACGGACAATTGCCAATGGGAATGGCAGAGTGGGTTGGCAATCCCCATTCAATTTCCCCATGTGGGAAATTGGGGAATTTCTTGCCCGTTAGCCAATCCATGATTTGGAAATTGGTGGAGAAAATCCCACAAGTGGGAAATTTGAAGAAAATTGCCAGGAAAGGGGAAATCCGGTTCGGGAAGCCAAATTGGCATTCTCGGTAGTTGGAAGCATAAGCTTACTTCCCCGGAATAAAATTTGTCGAATGAACTTTTAATTAATATTTATTTAATTAAATACTCTCAAGTTATTTAAAAGTTAATTTTATCAAACAAGAAGCAATTAATTAATTAAATATTAATTAATTAATTTTAATGTATTTTAACGCGATTTAAATCCTGGCGGGAAGAGTTCTCGCCCAAAAAGGATGAAACGAAGACCAAAACGATCACAAAAATGAGACGATCACGATGAGGGAAATGAACCACGCAAAGTAACACTTTTGAAAATTTTCAAATTTTTCATTTTTTTATTATTTTTAAACAATTTTGCAAAGTCAAAATTGGTGATAAAGAACACTACATAATTTTTAAAAGTACTTCTATGAACACCTTTTTATTTCCTATACAAATCACATGACATTGAAATACTTGGTGAAAAATCATATTTTACAGGGCGCATATGTCGATGGGTTCTATTATTCCAGGAGTTTGACTTTATAGTTGTGGTAAAGCTAGGTAAAATCAATTCTGGCCCAGATCATTTATCAAGGATTCAATCAAGAGAGGATGCGTAGAGTATTGAAGATACAATTTCATATGCTCATTATACAAAGCTACACCGCACACCCTCGGACTTGGAGAATATTGTTTTTTTCTTGCGCATAGGTATGGCGTGCCAAGGAATGAAGGCATTAGAAAAGAAACAACTTGTAATTCGTGTCGCACCTTTCATGTTGATCAGTGGTGACTTATACAAACTAGGCCGAGATGAAGTCTTACGTTAGTGTACACTAGAGCATGAGCGTACAAATATTATGGAGGAGGCTCATGGCAGTGATTGCAGTGGACATTATGCGGGGGACTCCACCACGCACAAGATCCTACTAGCTGGTTTTTGGTGGGAGACCTTGTATAAGTATTGTAAAGAATATTGTAAGGTGTGTGATCACTGTCAGTGCCTTAGAAAACCTGGGTAGAGAGATGAAATGCCTTTGAGGCCTATTACTAGTGTAGAACCTTTTAAGAAATGGGAAATTGACTTTATGGGTCCTATTTCCCCAGCCGCGCGTAGAATTGGATCATGCTACATCATCACTTGTATAGATTATCTTACAAGATGGGCGAAAGTGGCACCTACAAAGCATTGTACAACAGCGAGGTTCTTGTGGGAAAATATTCTTACCAGGTATGGATGTCCTTTAAGTTTGACAAGTGATAGGGGCACTCATTTCCTTAATGAGACTATTAGGATATTATTAGATGAATTTATGGTTGCACACCATAAGACAACACCCTATCACCCCAAGAAAATGGGACTGTTGAAGCTTTCAACAAGATATTGAGCCAAACATTGACAAAAATTGTGATGTTGGAAGAAAAGACTGGGATGATAAAGTTCCTGTTGTGCTTTGGGCATATCGAACAACCTACAAACGGTTGAATAAGGCAACACCCTTTCAGTTGGTGTTTGGCGTAGAAATAGTTCTTCCCATGGAATTCATGTTACCTTCTTTATGTATTGCATGCATTGGAGGTCTAGTTGATGAGCAAGCATTGGAAAAAGAATTGACAAGTTGATACAACTGGATGAGAGGTATGCCATAGAACAATGGAGTCAGAAGCAAGAAAAATCTAGGTAGAAGGCATGGCACAACAGGCACATTAGGGACAAGAAGCTTGAGGTTGGGTAGATGGTACTTCTTTATGATTCAAAGTTTCGTGCCACCTAAGCAAGCTTAAGGTGCATTGGTTAGGACCGTATGTTATCACTCATATACTTGACTCGGCGCTTGATGGAACACGGTTGTCTGGTTACTTCAATGGTAGTAGGTCAAGCCCTACTATAAGTAAGGTTTCTTGGTGTTTTTAATAAGGTAGTATTACTAGCTAGATTAGGTTTCCCTTAATGCATTCCCTTTTATATGTGTTTCATTCATCATTGCTATGATTTTTCAATTTAGTTCAGTGTCTTGTGTAATAAGCACGCTTGCACGTCGGAAGCTAATTACAATCTAAAGTGTTTTCATGCGTAGAGGACTACACATACCCTTAGTGTGGGGTGGTTGTCATCTAAATTTGGGTATGCATAAGGAAAAGTGTAGATGGTATGGAAAAGTGTTGCTAGAAAGAAGATTGCTCCTAAAAAACCATAGGTGAAAAGAAAATGAACGCATAGTGTAACACGAGGTAAGTTGTGGCCATGGAATCTACTTAGAGAAAGGTGCCATGGCAATGTACTTTAGCGCATGAAATCATGTGAAAGGAGATATGTTGCCAAGAAGTAGTAATGTGTGCTAGAAGGGTTATGAGTATGGCACGTAGATGTATGGCGCGGAAAGGTTGGTAAATGATGAATTAAAAGGAGAGTCGGTGGTAGGTGGATAAATAAATGTGATAACTTTTTCAAAATCTATATAAGGATGGGATATGGGTTCAATTTTACTTTTACGATTTCAAGTATTTGAGTGAGCAATTTGTGACCGAGCCAAGCGAGATGCTAGACAAGGATAGACGAAGCAAAGGTGTGTGCGAGAGAGATGAGAAACTAGACGAGGATAGTGGAAGTGTGCATGAAATTGGCTTACATTCCCACTGGAGAATGGTTTGATTGAAGCAAAGGTGTGTGGAGAGGAGAAATAGAGCACCAAGGTTTGAGAAGAAGCTATGGCATGCATTTTTTGAGCTAGGGCAGGGTAATTGGGATCATAGAACCCGACGGAGGTAAAAAGGTGCACTTCTTCATAACTTTGGCACCAAGGAGAGCACCTAGAGTAGGAGAAAAGGGGAAGAAGAAGGTCGAGACCAAGGTCGAGATCGAGGATTCGCTTGAAAGTAAATTTATAGAAATGCACTATCCAAAGGAGGTAATCATCAGTCGGGATCGTGATTACCACATCTATTGATGCAAGGTGAGCGACTACAACCACCAAGCCATTGATAAAAAAAAAGGAGTTGACGCTACCGCTAAATAGAAAACCAACAAGAGAATAGTTGATGATATGCTCGTCTATGACGATGCTGGAGAGAAGTTGCTTTGAAGAAGGTAGGGGTATATCAGTTATATGAACTCCCTTACTTTGGAAAACCCGAGAACCTATACCAATGGCTTATGAGTAGAATCCATAAGGACTTCTTCTATTTTTTCGGGTGACGGTGAGGATCACATCACCCTTAATCATTAGCTTTGACAGGTTAAAGGGAACAGTCACATAGATCAGTAGTGACTTAATTGATAAGGGAGCTATTGTGGCCACCAGCAAGGAGCTAGGTTACTCAAAGGGTCCATGCAACATGGACATATACAAGCCGAGAAATATCTTGTTGTGTAGCAGCATGTGCACCTACTGACAAAGTTGAATGACTAGGAGAGATGGTCATAGGTGAACACCATGTGGCTTCACATTGCTAAGAAGATGTTAGAGGGAGAAATATACAGCTTGGCAAGATACATAGAAGATACCATAATTGAGGTAGCGCGCAAAGGTGAGAAGATAAACTTTGGCACTATTCTATTATCATTTGTATTTGTAGAAATTGGAGTGCCCGATGGGCCAAACAATAAAATTTGAAAATTTCCTATGGATAAGAAGTCCCTTGCAGAATGGTTTGAAAAATACTTATGTGAAGGATCGATGAGTGGTCCATTCAAGAAAATGGCAAAGACGTGGTATGACCGACTTCATGTGGCCTTCAAAGTGGAATGATGAAATTCCTAAGGATCTACCCTTAGTGTTAGGAAAGGTGGTATAGTTTTTGTGTACCAAATTTTTGTATCACGTGATTTATGATGAGGATGGGACATGGAGTCCCAGTGCAAGTTGTCATAGGCCTTCACATCATGGTTCTTCTAGCGTGTAGTACATAGGTTTTCCGATATGTACCAATTACCATATAATGCGTATAAGGTAGATTACGACTACCTATTATCACCAATTTTGACTTTGCAAAATTGTTAAACAATAATTAAAAAATGAAAATTTTGAAAAATTTGAAAAGTGCTACTTTGTGTGGTTCATTAGACCCATTGTGATCGTCTTATTTTTGTGATCGTTTCGGTCTTCGTTTTGTGATTTTCGGTGAGAACTCTTCCCACCAGTTTTAAAACGCGTTAAAATACATTAAAATAATTAATTAGTATTTAATTAATTAATTGCTCCTTTTTTGATTAAATTATTTTAAAAAAATCACTTAAGGAGTATTTAATTAAATAAATATAAATTAAAGTTCATTCGACAAGTTTTAGTGCCGGGGAAGTAAGCTTTCGTTTCCAACTGCCGAGAAGCCAATCGGCTTCCCGAACCTAGATTTCCACTTTCCTAGCAATTTCCTTCAATTTTCCCACACGTGGGGTTTTCCTTTGCCAATTGCCAAATCATGGATTGGAAAACGGGCATAAAATTCCCCAATTTCCCACATGGGGAAATTGGATGGGGATTGCCAACCCATTTTGCCATTCCCGTTGGCAATTGCCCGTTGCTTTCCCCATTTCCCCCTGGCACTTAAACCACTACCCGGAAGCGAGGAAGTGAAATTAATCCCTGTAACTTCCTCCATCAAACCCATTGGAAAAAGTCATGCTTTGGATTGCTTCTTATTTCCTCTGGAGAACATAATATTTTTATTACATCCCTCAATAATTCCAAACATTCTTCAGAGGAACAACCCACCACGCATTTGCAAGAAGTCATTATTTTTATACAGAAGGAGAGCAAAGAATAAATCAAAACTTCACGCATTAGCCTGGAGAGCAGGTTTTAATAACAAATAAATTTTTCTTTCCATGCTAAGGAAAGCCACGCATAGGGCACAGAAGGAAATTTGCATTTGTTTTATTTTATAGAAAGAAGACAATTTCTTTTACTTTCACGCATGCGGAAAGTGGAAAATAGTTTTTAAATAAGAGAAAGCAGTAGGTTTTCCATACGTGTGGGAAGAGGAGAAGAAATATTTAACATTTTTGAATCTTTTTCAAAACCCAAGCAAAGGAAGGACTGCGTAGAATAAAGGAAGGGAACAACTAAGAAGAAATTTGTATTTGTTTTGTTTTAGTGAAGAGGACAAATTTCTTGTTTCCACGCACTGCCTGGAGGTTTCAAATAAAACAAGAAAATTCTTTTCTTTCAATAAAGAAGTTAATAAACTCAGCAAAGAAGGAATAGAATAGTTTTTAAAACAAAGAGGGGCAGATTTCCACGCTGAAGGAGTTAAGAAAGGAGCAGACCGCGCCCAGCCAAGGAGGACAACAAAAGACAAGTTAAATTTTTCCTCATACTTTGAAAGAACAATCCAAAATCTCCTTTCTGCGCATTGGCCTGAAGAGCAGTTTTTTTTAATAAAAAAGAACAAAGAAAGATTCAACTCCACGCATTGATCAGAAAAGGCACCCAGCTAAAAGGAAATTTGCATTTTTTTCTTGTTTACATGCAAATATGGAAGGAGGACAAAGAATAGACAACAAGAGAATAAATTTGTTTTATTTGCTTAAAGCCAGGAGAAAGAAAACGTGCCAGCTGAAACAAGCTCCCACGCCGAAGAAAGGAAACTCCATTCACGCAAATATTAAGATCGGGATATTTTAATTGTTATTGTCAGAATTAGAATTCGAGCTTAGTCTCGATTTGTTTGTATTGACATATCAAATCTAGGTGAATTTATTTATTTTAAATAAATAAATAAAATCAAAAAATTGTAATCCGGAAATTACTCGGTTTTTATTATTTATTATTATTATTATTGTTGTTTTAAAATAATAATAATAATAATAATAATAAAATTTAAAGTGAAAAGTATTTTTTCTGCATCAACGGGGTGTCGGAGACTGAGACCCGGCCCCGTTTGCATCGTTTGGCGTGCCTGAGTCACTTTTCTGTTAATTCATTAAATTCATAATGGCCGAAAAATCCAAATCTGCGGGGAGATCGAAGAAGCCAGTGGAGAAATCCAACAAATCTGCCCTGAAATATGAATTCCAAGGAATTATCCCTCCCAGCTCCATTAAGTCAGCATATGACAACATCACTGATACGAATCTGGGTCACATCAACGTGCAACAGTTTTGCGAGTGAGTGAAAACTGAAGGCAAAACCATTTTCTCAGATAGGCTTTACCACAGTGGCCTACCCTGCCAATGACCGCATTCCCTGTCTCGGTGCAGTGTCCAGAATTGGTGATTGCTTGCACATAGCATTATGACCCTGAGAGACGAGGAATTTTCAAAGACAATCGCGAGCCTTTCCTCTTAATCACACCTGAACACATTGAAGAGTTGCTCGGCATACCTGACTTTCCTGAAAATGTGGATATCACTCACCAATCAACACAAGAATTCTAGGACGAAGAACCCCTGAGATGGAGCAAAATGGTTAACAACAACTGGCTGGTAACCAAGAGACCTCGGATTGATAGGCTCCCCAAAGAACTATACCGTGTTGAGTTCGTGGAAGAAATTAGAGACATGATCACTCTCCTAAGTCGAGTTTTTGGTTTACCTTCTGCAAGGGTCTTCCACCCATGGATGTACCAGTTTATCTATATCATCCTAGCCAAGAAGGAGTTTATGGACTGGGCCACCATCATCAGTAACACCATTCACAATCAATTGATAGAAGTCAAAATGACTGGATGCTTCTACATGACCTCATATCTGACCTATGCAGTAGCACGAAGAAAGCTATTTTCGGGACTTGAAACGAGAGGGATCCTAGGGTCATCAAACAACGTTTTTCACTATTACCCTCAGCTCAGCTTCAAAAATAGTTCTCACCATTTTAGAAGAGTCAACGATGCATTCACCTTCCGTGTGATCTAGAACTTGAATTGGAATACTGAGGAAAGGTTTTCCAAAGAAGCCATGAGTGTCATTTCCCAATGGGGAACCTGGTTTATACAATTTTCATCTTTTTCCTACATTCACGTGAGTGGCTTTGTTGGGACCCCATGGAAACTTCCCAAGTACGTCAGTGACAAGTGGGCATTAATGGAGCTGGCACGACAATTGTTCCAAGTTCACTACCTACTTAGTGACAAGCACCATCCAGGAATTCATTTCCCGATCCAAATCGGGGAATACCAATGCCCAAATCTATTTAGTGCACAGCTCATGGAAAAGGAGTTTTCTCTCATAACCATCCATCCATATGTGAAGAGAGCCCAGTTCGATATCAATGGTTATATGCAAAAGATTCTGGGAGCGAAGTACCAACATAGTCCTACCATGGAGGATTTCTGGGCTGCTTGCTCGGATGAACATGAGGTAAGGAGACGGGAGTACTCTCATCTAACACTTGCTCAGATCAAGGCCTTCCACATCAGGAGTCCTCCTGATTCATTCATAAATGATGATGAAGATGTCGTCAATCCCTCGTATGATGCCATTTCCTTCACACCATTGCCTCGAATCAACTGGACCAAGAGAGATGAATTTTCTCTCGATGGCAAGAACCAACCAATTATCGAAAGAAGCATATCTTGGTATGACAGGGAACTTGCCAAATTTCAATCAATTCCAGATCACGTTTGGGATCACAAAAATTACCTATACGAGGGGGTCTCCATTCGACCAAGGTTTCTTCTCGATCAACTTCGTTAACATCCAATCATACACAACAGGTAAGAAAAGAATGGTTGCCAAAATCCACTTCACCAAGCAACGTGTCACGAGGAGAGAGATCCAAAGATCCAAACCCCGAAGAAGGAAAGGAGCGTGTGTCTAGATTTTCTACCTCGAGTAGAGATTCTTCCACTCACATCGTTAATAGCACTCAGAAGCTGGTAGCAAATGATCCTCAGCCATGCTTCGAACAAACACCCACTCAAGTACAGGTAATTCAAATATCAAACACTTCAGAGCATGTGGTTCATGAAGAGATTTCCCAAAATCTCCCTAATAATCAAGAAGTGGATATTGAAGTTGTGTCTCCTCAAATAGAGGTCATAGATAGGATTCAAGAAGGATCTCATGATGTCAGAATAATGAGAATATTGATTCAAGCTCCAAGATTCTATATGCTAAAATAGTGAAAGAAACTCCTTTTGGGTTGATTCCAAGTGAAGAAAAGGAAGAGAGTTGTCAAGCCAATTGACATTGATTTTGATGCCCTTTTCAAACTTTCGAATGATGCCATTCCTAAAAATCCTAAGGTAATTGTTGATGGTGAATCACAACACCCCGAATGTCTACAACTCGATGGGTTGAGACTCTCAAATCCGATCAGCATAACATGGAGCTTTACCCAAGTGTGGGACCTCGTGAATTGGAAAAGCTCTCCGGATGAAGGTCGGTTCCTATTCCTCTGTTCGAGATGCACATGTAAAAATACGAGAGGGTTTACTCAAAACCTAAACTAACTTTCCAAGGAGACAGGGTAAGAAGATGCATAAAATAAAACCTAAACTACAAAGGTGATGCACCGAGGAATGAAGAACATCTGTCTTGCCAATAAACACAAAACCATTAAAATGTAATGCAAGATCATGCACAGATAACCAAATTTGTAGTGAAAGATCAGGAGGATGCAAATGAACATAGAGAGGGTTGAGAATCATCCACAGACATGCATTATTTGCTCCAAATATTGATACAATACACTACAAAATGCCAGAGGCAAAGTTGCATTATAGTTTTAGATGGGAGGTTTGAACTCCACAAATTCACCTGCCAAAGAGAAGAAGGGAGGGGCAAAACAAGAATGTCCAACCTTTAGAAAGAAGCCCCTCCTTACAATTTATAGGAAGAATGAGAGAGAAAAGAGAGAGGAATTCCAAATCTACCCCAACCACCTCTAGGTTGCATTTAATTCATCTCATTATGGTGGTAGGTGAGAACCCTAGCAAACCCAAAAAGTGGTGAATTATATTTTGCATTTTTAAGAACTTGTTCCCACCCAATTAAAGATATCCTCGTAAGCTTTCCGAAAATTCCAACCTTGCATGAATCCGAGCTCCCTGTGAAAAGTTATGGCCATCTGAATATCTGCGCCAGGGTTTGCTTCCTGTCAGCGCTCAAAATGTTGCGCCTCCCGAAGATGCACCATAGGCGCTGAAAATTACATGTCGACACTCTTTTTCCTGCGCCTTGGCGCATCCTTTTTCGTGTCAACATCCTTTGTTGTGCACCCTTAACCTGTGCCTTGGCGCATCCATTTACATGTCGACACTCTTTTGCCTGCGCCTTGGCGCATCCTTTTTCATGTCAACACTTTTTCCTGTGCGCCTTAACCTGCGCCTTGGCGCATCCATTTACATGTCGACACTCTTTTTCCTGCGCCTTGTACATTAAACATCGGGCTTTGAGATTCTTTGATTTCCATATTCTTCTGCTTGTCTATATCTACCCGGGGAAGGATATATACAAAGTACTCTCTCGAATAATGGTGGATAATGATGGAAACAAGTTTGTAGACCTTGCCATTCCACAAGTCGATAAAGAGCGCGATGCTATGATGCCAGCTGACTATGAAGTTTCCAGACTAGGACTTGGGAGATCTATGATAGAAAGTGACATGGCGATGGCTCGAGATTCAATTGATATCGTGCTAAAAAGACTAGAGAAATACAAGTCCCAAAATTCTCACTTAAGGCCGAAAAGAATCACTTGGTGGAGTATGTTCAGCATTTGATAAATCCCATATCGTCCACCTTCCCAGCATGCACGATGTAGGTGGCTGTCCCAGATGAAGAGACTATCAATTTGTCAAAGGAAGTAAACACATTGGGCCATGTCACTAAAACTTGGCTTTCGAGATTCTCATTTTAGGCCAGGGAGCAATCAAGACTGCAGTTAAGCTTCATGAAGATATCAATGCATATCTGGATCCAATTCTTTCTTTCAAAGAAACTTTTGTTTCTGCTATATCAAATTTGGATGAGATATTGCCCAGTCTATAGGAGATGACGAGTATATAATCTTTAGTTTTGGCTATTGAAGGGATTCTCGAATTTGAACATCGAGGGACACGTTTTCTTTGGTGTGTGCATCTCAAATAAAGAAAGATGCTTCTCGAGGATTCTATGATCCATTATGATAGCATGTGCAATGAAGCTTTCACTTCACTCTCCTTGATCCAGGAATTTATGGTTGAGATTCCTTGTAACCTAGTAAATGAGCATAATCAAAGGTGTTCATCGAGAGAAGGTGGAAGAACAATTTTCATGATTGTTTAAGGACATGTACACTCCCGCCAACAATTTCTCATCAATTTCCATGGAGCGGTGTATCAAATTAAAGAACTTGTTTGAGAATGCTCGAGTTTAAAATTGTTGATTTAAATTATATGCCAAGTAGAATTCTTGAATTTCGTGTTTTGTGAGGCTATTCTTTGACCAAGTGAACCTCCATAAGAAGAAAATATGTTTGAAACTTTGGGAAGGTTTAGATCCTTTCAACTGGCAAAATCAGTGGATCCTAAATTCACCATGGTGCAGGAGTTGATTTTCTTGGTATCTAGTGAAGTGGGAGAGTCCATTTCTCATACGTTTGAGATAGGTGGACCCATTTCAATAGATAAGGCAACACTTGTTATTATTGTATATTTTAAAAGGTGTTGTTATTTGGGAAACATTGGATATTTTAAGTAATTTCTTTTTTGGTTGTCTTTCATAAAGTTGTTAGGAAAAGTCAAAGGTCACTTAAGTGCCTTATTTAATGATCATGTAAAACCCTAACTACTTTGTAACCAACTTTTGGGTTATAAAAGGAAGTGAGGGGCTCATTTGTAATGTGTGACTTTGAGAGAGGAGAAGAAAATACTTTTGTGCAAGCTTTGTTTCAAGAAGAAACTTTGTGTTCTTTGTGAAAAACATTTTGGAGTTAATAGAATAAGAACTTTGTGTCTCATTCATTGTCTCTTGTAACATTTGGTGTTCTTATGTTCATTAGATGTTAGGTGTTTGAATCTTGCATGCAAATATTATCTTTGATCTTATTGTCAACATTAGTAATCAGTTGTTCTAGTTCACAGTGATCAAGCTCTGATTGTCTACTTGCTCATGTGTGTTCCCTTTTACACGTTCTTGTTTAACTAACTCAAACTTCGTTTTATTTGTGTTGGTTATTCATCTTTCCTCTTCATGCAATATTAGGCTCTATTTTTACCTAACTCTTGCATGTTCTTTCAATTCATTCCATTCCACTCCTTTCCTTCATTTCATTCTATCTCCTTCATTCACTTTTCTTCCATTGATGTTCCAAAACACCCCCCACATACAATTTTGAATGTATAGATGTAAATACAGTTTTGGTTTTCAATAAAGGTAAGCCTCACCTTCATTGAGGAGGGACTTCATTCCCACACTAGTTGCATGTCATTTTCATGCATGCAAATCCATATGCTAACATTTTGGAAAGATCCATAATTCATATCATTAATCGGTCTTGGTTAAATCTTTATGATATTTACTGCACAAGCTCCAGCTTCTTGGCAACCGAATCTTGTGTTGATGAAGATTTCAAGGAGACATTACTATCAACCTTCAAACAATAGCTTGGGAAAACCGTCTAAGCTTTAATAATTTGTGGCTATTGATAAAGCCATTGAAAAAAATCTACATCGAAAACCTTAGAAGAAGAGCACCCGCATTGTATAAGACCTCTTGGGCACGTGTTGATAGTTGTTCACCGACACGGTCCTCTTCCACCTAGGTAATAATTTGTATGACTATTATAGGTAACCCACCTATCTTGCAACCAAATCTTGTTTTTAGAGATACTCAAGAAGACATATCATCATATTTGAGGCAAGCTATTATGGGAAAAGTGCACAAGTAACCATCATTTTCATCTTGTCAAATTAGTACTAGATATTTTGAAGAAGAGAAAGCCATGAGAGTTATTAGAGTTATTCAGAGTTTGCAAATAGTGCAAATACTTAAGAAAGAGAGCAAAGAGAAAAGGCTAGAGCTGGTTGGAACATGTTAGCCATGATCTCTTCACCATAAATATTCCAAACTAGAAGGAAAGAGGTTTACGTGAGGAGAAAAGATAAAGGCCGATCGCCCCAATTTGACTTTAGGAAAATTATTTTCAAGTTATCTCCTCCCAAGAAAAAAACACCTCATTTTGAGCTAAGCCTTGCATCAAGTCCTTCCAAATAGAAAGCAAGGAATCACTACCAATCAAGCACTTGTCCTTGCTCACCTTGTTTTACCTTCGCATACCACCTTTTTCAAATGACAACATAATGTACCATGGGGAAATGCCATGGCCCATAGGTTTTACATGAACTCCCACGAGGATCATAATGAAAGATTCTTCCCAAGTTTGAGGGAGATGGGAAGAGCGTCACCGAAATGATCATATTTATGCCTTCTTCGCTACATGTTCTTTTTGTCAAGAATATGAAGATGTTGGTATTAAGTATCTTTGTCGAGACATTGCATGATATTGTTGTAGATTGGTTTCATCATCTACCCATGGATGTATTACAAGTTGGGATGATATGAAAACTAAGTTTGAAAATCGATTCAAAATGGCGGAAGATGAACATGCTCTTCTTAAACAACTATCTCGTAGCAAAGAAAGAGCCCACATAACCCATGAGGAATTTCATGGCCAAATTCAACAAGATGGTGAACAAAGTTCCTCACTAGGATTCATCCCAACCTTGATGGAAAAAATGTTTATTATATTAACGCCAACAACCGATGTTATCAAATTAAAGGGCCAGGTGGCTACTTTGGAACTTGCTCAATCTTTGGCCATAGAAATTGAAGATGACTTAATCATGGCAGAAAATTCAAGAAAAATTCCCTCAAACCCTGAAAGAGTCACTTTAGAAACTCCTCAACGCTTAAAACTAAATCTTAAACTATACTCACAAGATGGCTAATGATGTGATAAGAATTTAAAGAAAAATCAAGTTGCTCAAAGTAGTAAACCTACTCCTTACAAAGACATCCCGCGAAAAGGATACGCTCAACAAAGCCAGGATTATTTAAGTGCTCTAATGAGGCTTTATTGAAGCAGATCGCAGAACTAATTCCAAATGTGATGTCATTAAAGAAAGTGATGATGAGATTGAAGTATAACAAGGTTGATGAGGAAAATAATTTTGAGACATCCGAACCACTAGTTGAAGATTAGGAAGAAAGTAATAATCATTTCTTTGAGTATCGTTCGATGAGGAAGAAATATGAATAAATTATAGAAGATATGAATAGTAAATCCTTCGTCATCTTACACGCTCTCGTAAAAGGACCAAGATACCACCAAGGTAGGAGATAAAGAGGTTTCCAAGGAAACTCTCAAAGAATCCAAGATAAAGGAGGTTCCTAAAGAGTCTAGAGAATAATGATCATTAGGTTTCAAAGGTCAAGACTATCTTAAAGAAATTTGTTAGATCAATCAGTTAGTAAACCAACTACTTAAGAAAACTTCTTCTTCCACATCTATATCAACTAAGCCCGAGGCCAAGGTCAAAATGTGTCATCATCAAGTTAAAAGAACTCATATCTCCAAATTAAGTGAATTACTTTGCCTAAATTTGATATCATTGATCATATCAATAAAACAAAAATTTCCATGTCATCTTAGAAGTACTTGAAGTCCAACAAGGATCATAGTAAGATTGGTCTAGTTTATCAAAGGTGACTCTCTTGCTCATTCCTCTAAAGGAATTATACAAACTCCCAAAGATGGGAAAACTCAAAATATTGTGGCGGCCCTACACCTTCAAATGAAAATATCAAACCTTTCTTTGATCTTTTGATCGCTAGGAATTAAGTTAAGTAATTACATTATAGAATCTGAGCCTTGGATAATGTAGGTTATAAAAGTAGCACATGCTCTTAGTTTGACTTGTATAACATTCGGATCATGTTACTCTATGAAAACCAAGCAAGTTCCTCTGATCGGGAAAATTAAAGACGCCCAAATGGTTTTAGCCCAATTCCCTCAAAAATCTAGTTAAGGTAACTATTTTAGCTTCCGATATTCCCACCTCGTATGGAATGTTGTTGAGCAGAAATTTTGTAGGGATTTGGGTGGTGAGATTCAAATGGACCGGTCTCATGCCATGATTCCTATCAATAGAGAAATGAAGAAGCTTATGCGCGGGGCTTGTTGTAAGCTTAGGGAAAGCTCACGGTAACAAAACTTAAGATCCTCGCGCATCTATCCTTTCCAAGGCTCAAGTATGGGTAATTATAAGATGACACTAGCCTTCATACCCCTAAGATCACTTGCCAAGATTCCTTTTATTGAGATCTTGACTCTCTAGTTTATGGAAGTTTTTGCTTTTGGAACACTATTAATGACAGTGCAAGTTTGCTCCTATCTCCAAATGGTAAATTTTTTCCTTTTTCCTATAAACTCAAATTTTTGAATACTAATAACATCTCTTAATGAGGCATTAATCCTTGGCCTCCAAGTTGCAAAAGGAGAAAGGGATCAAAAATCTGAAAGTCTTTGGAGATGCCAATCAATCGTGAAACAAGTAAGATATCGCTTCCCAAGTAAATTGATCATTCCGAGACACTATAGAAATAAAGTTATGGGACACATATAGAAGTTTCATCCATGCTTTTAATCCATTAAATTTGTCCTCATGAAAAGAATGACAAAGCATTCTTTAATGTTTTCTCATCGATCCATTGTTTTAATGATTCCTCATTCTTCTTTGATCAAGACAAATACACCATTCAAATGGTTTTCTCGGCCATTGTTCTATAACATGCGAAAAATGAAAGTATTTAATGATGATCAACAAAATTATGCCTTTAAAAGAGAGAAAATTTTGAGATATTTGTACTTTCTAGGAAGTGATTCACTATTTCACAAATCAACTACCTCACCCATTCAAGGAAGGAGTTCCTTGAGAACAAAGATCCCGGTGATGGCATCATTCAACTCGAAGGAAATAAAATTCCCAAAGGATTGGTTTCATTCGAAGAACTTTTTAACAAACATGACAGTTTATTAAATTGAGAAATCCTTTTCAGGTTCCCAAATTTTGTTGATTATGAGCAATGTTAATGTAAGGAGTCTTTTTGATAAACTCACCTAATCAATATTGGTTGTTGCTTTTTGAGTGATTCATAAATCACCTCACCAAATATTCGATGTTTCACTTATTCATACGAAGACTTGAAGTCTTTCCAGATGGTTGCAATGGAGCATGCCATACCCTTGAAGCCTTCATTTTACATTGTCTCTTCTTATTCATCTAAAAAGCAAAGGTATATAATCCAAAGATTTTAGGGACAATATTTCACTTTTGAAGTTCAAATATATTTCTAGATGCACAAATAGTGTTTCCTATTCAACATTCGAGCACGAGGATAGGAATAATATTGTTCCTTTCGGAAGAAAATGGAGAAATTAGGATTTGAGTGGATTTCCGCAATCTTAATCATTCTTCTTCTTGAAGGATAACTACCCACTACCAAATCATGGACCATATTTTGCAGGTAGTAATCGGATTGGAAATGCTATCTATGCATATGATGGTTTCTCTAGCTATAATCATATTGAAGTGGCTTGAGAAGATCAACATAAAACCGCATTCACTACCGCCTTAGAAGGTGTTTTTGAATATGGAATGAATGCCCTTCTATTTGATCAATGCCGGTGACACTTTTCAGAAGGGCCATGGATATGGCATTTGAAAATTATAAAGAAAGATCAATGTGATATACCTAGATGACTTGACTTTGTTCTCAAAGAAGCGAGAAGATCACTTAAGAGATTTAGAGAAAAATTTACAAGTATGGTGTAAACTTCATAAGATTTCTCAATCTAAAAACAATATATGTATGGAGTTACGAAGGTAAACTCCTAGGTCATTTGTTTCTTAGGAAGGAACTAAGATCGATCCTGTCATTGTTTCAAGCTATAAATAATATTCCCCTGCCTACAAGTAAACCCGAGTCCACTCCTTCTTTGGAAAGGTGAACTTTTTGAGAAGCTTTTGTCATAATTATAAATAGTTAAAGAAATCCACGATTCCATCCAAAGGAAAAGAATCCTTCAAATGGTCAAAAAGGTAGAGAGGCATTTGAGAAAATCAAGGGTGCTTTTTTCTTTGCTCACTAATTGAAACCCAATTTTAACAAGGATTTTATAATTTATTAATATCTTCGCCACTAAAGGGCCATTTTGACTATGTTGGTTGGATATTTTGTCAAACCAAAATATGAGGTTCAACCACGATACATGGGATTAAATCCTCCTCAAAGACAGTGAGGCCGCTTTGCTTATTGCTAATCTAAAACACAGTAAATAATATATACAATATTCACACTAATCTAACCATTGGGGGTTGGGATGAAATCCTGAAATCCACATTCACACGATTCAAGAATATTGCTTTCGTAAATGAAATAGGTTAGAAACTGTTACAGTGAAAGAAGCACGGTAGAAAGGAAATGGGAGAAACGTATTTTCTTTCGAGTAAACACAGAGCACGAAATAATCATACGAGTTTTAGATCACAGATGTAATGTCCAAGATAATTAGAAACACTGAGATTCTATGCAAAGAATAGCTTAAGATCATGAACATAAGAACACTGTCTTAAATAAGATATATTTCACAACACAAAGTCTGTAAAACAATATCAACTCCTATTCTTCAAAATGATTGAAAGAAAACACAAATTTTTTCTCCTTTCCAATAGCCTCTTAATGCTCCAAAAATTCTCGACCCTTTTGAATGCACAGGCATCCTTTATTTATAACAAAAGGAACTAGAGATAAACTAGGGCAGATCCTAAAAAGTAGCATTTTAACTGGAGTTCAGTTTTGCATGACTCTCACGCAGGAGATCAAGTCAAAACATGATTAAAAATATGACAAAATGGAAATGAAAAAGACATGTCAATTTCTAAGATTGAAATGACATGACACATTGGGACTTAGTCTGAATCATCATCTTTTGCTCTTTCCTCTTTTTCTTCCTCCTGCTGAGACTGTTTGCTCTGAAATTCCTGGAACTTTCAAATTATGCCTTGCATTTCATTCTCATCAGGTGCAGTGGAATGATCATTCCACATTTCGCAGGTCTCATGAATATCACTGGCACTGCCGGGAAGCTTTTTCAATTTTTTGCTGAGCTTTCTTAAGGCCTCCAACGTATGTTCAATCCTCACAAACTGACCAATGACTTCAAGGTCAAATCCGTGTATAGGTTCATGCTGAACAGACTCTTGGATTTGTTTGAAGAGATCATCTGGTGATAGGATACCTGAGTTCCCAACTGACACCTTTGGACAAATCTTCAGCAATTCTTCTTCCAGATCACTTTTCCCATCGATCAATTTATCCCTTGATTCTCTCAACTTGCTGCAGGCTTCATTGAGAATCCTTACTCTGAACCTGATGGCCTTGGTCAGCTGGAAATGTTTATCTGTATGTGGGAGAATACCTTCTTCCACCAAGAGGTGTGCTGGTAATTGCTTTAGCACTTGGAGAGCTTCACAAGTCAAATCAAGCTGTCCAATTTCTTCAGTGAATTCCTCATCCATCTTCTCTCCTTCCTTCTGAATCTCCCCCAAAGACTCATGAACCTTCACCACGTCTTGAATTACTTCCTTCCCCTGTTGGAGCAACTTTTGGATCCATTCATCAACCACCCTTCCTTTTTTAGCAATCTTCTCAATCGTAGGCACCGATGAGAAATCGAATCCGGCAGAAACAGAAGAAGGTGGTATGGATTCAAGGGGTTTTGAGAGTTTAATCAAAATCTCTGTCAACTGCTCCACTTTTTCCTTAAGCTCATTTCTGCTGTCCTTTGTTTCTTTCAACTTTTGGCACAGCACGTCTATGGAAGCCCGTGCATCTTGTTGCGCTCCTTCTGCTGTCACTTTCCCTAGAGCCACCTTGGTTATCTGATAATCAGCAGCTGTTATATCATCTCTAGTTTTGTCAGCCGAGGGAGTGGCAATCTCTGCGAACTTATCTCCTGAAGCATCTACCAAAACCCTTGAAACTGTTTTGGGTTTCTTGGCTGATTTCACAGTAGAAGCCTTGAGTGAGCTGAAATCAAAGGCTGGTAGGGGTACAATCACTTTCCTCTTCCTCGGAGTTTGCTCGAGTAGCCATTGTGGCGTATCAGAGGAAATTGCCAATGTTGTAGTAACTGGTATTCTACTCTCAAGGGGGAAGATTCTACTATTGGAGGAGGAACAGTAGCCAACGTGGTAGTAGATGCAACAAAGAGAGGTACAGGTTGAGGCGTGCTGGTGATCACTTGGGTTCCAGCAGAGAGGGGTGAGAGTCCAGAGAAAATACCGCCATGGATACGAAGAAGTGGATGGGGAATGAGGAGGTTGGAGTGGTTGTGAGGGGAGAAGGTGCGATTCGGACTCCAAAGCCTTGGATGCAAGAGACAAAGTTTCTTCGGGCTTGATAATCAACAAATGATGAAGAAGACAGAGAGTCGGCTTCCTCCTTCTTCCAAATTAATTTCTCCTATTTCTGGTGGTGTTGGTGATTCTGGCACAACCACCGTTTCAGCTGGAGAAATAATTGAAGAGATTTGTCTTTCTTTCCTCTTCTTGGGAATCCTGATTTTTATAGGCCCCCCAGAAGATTCTTTGTCCTTTTTCTTTTTGGAGGGCCCCACCTCCGTTTCAACCAACTTTAGAAACTTGTCATCTTTAAAATTCATTCCCCAAGAGGAGAGCCATTTTTTGGTGCGAGCAAGAATGAGAGCCGACCTATCTGTAATAGAGGCTTTTTCGCTGGCTGACCAATCAATAGGTGGGAAAACGTATTGATCCTCATTAAGCCCATCATAGGACATATCCAACACACTTTCATTATCAGTCGTGCCATCTGGCAAATCAGAAAGCTCCAGCGTCTGAATCTCATTAATAGTCAACCTACTATTATCTTTTCTGCGAACCGCAACTTCGTTATGCAGATCAACCCATATATCCTCAATGTCAGGCCTGTGCAGATGTTGGGCTCCATAGGCTCTAAGCACTCCTCGATGTCAAAACCATCCCGAGACTTCATATGTGTTGGTTGGATATTTTGTCAAACCAAAATATGAGGTTCAACCACAAATGACATGAGATTAAATCCCTCCTCAAAGACAGTGAGGCTGCCTGCTTATTGCTAATCTAAAACACGGTAAATAATATATACAATATTCACACTAATCTAACCATTGGGGGTTGGGATGAAATCCTGAAATCCACATTCACACGATTCAAGAATATTACTTTCTTGAATGAACTAGGTTAGAAATCACATTACAGGTGAAAGAAGCAAGGTAGAAAAGAAATGGGAGAAACGTATTTTCTTTCGAGTAAAAACAGATCACGAAATAATCATACGAGTTTTAGATCACAGATATAATGTCCGAGATAATTAGAAACACTGAGATTCTATGCAAAGAATAGCTTTAAGATCATGAACATAAGAACACTGTCTTAAATAAGATATATTTCACAACACAAAGTCTGTAAAACAATATCAGCTTCTATTCTTCAAAATGATTGAAAGAAAACACAAAGTTTTTCTCCTTTCCAATAGCCCCTCAATATTCCAAAAATTCTCGACCCTTTAGAATGCACAGGCATCCCTTATTTATAACAAAAGGAACTAGAGATAAAACAGGACAGATCCTAAAAAGTAGCACTTTAACTGGAGTTCAATTTTGCATGACTCTCACGCAGGAGATCAAGTCAAAGTATGAATTAAAAATATGACAAAACGGAAATAAAAAAGACATGTCAATCTAAAAATAGAAGTGACATGGGACGTTGGGACTTAATCCGAATCATCATCCTTTGCTTCTTCTTCTTTCTCTTCCTCCAGCTGAGACTGTTTGTTCCGAAACTCCTGGAATTTCCGAATAATGCCTTGCATTTCATTTTCATCAGGTGCAGTGGAATGATCATTCCACATTTCGCAGGTCTCATGAACATCGCTGGCAGTGCCGGGAAGTTTCTTCAATCCTTTGCTGAGCTTTCTTAAGGCCTCCAAAGTATGCTCTATCCTTACAAACTGACTAATGACTTCAAGGTCAAATCCGTGTACAGGTTCATGCTGAACAGATTCTTGGACTTGTTTGAAGAGATCATCTGCTGATAGGATACCTGAGTTCCCAACTGACACCTTTGGACAAATCTTCAGCAATTCTTCTTCCAGATCACTTTTCCCATCGATCAATTTATCCCTTGATTCTCTCAACTTGCTGCAGGCTTCGTTGAGGATCTTTACTCTGAACTTGATGGCCTTGGTCAGCTGGAAGTGTTTATCTGTATGTGGAAGAACGCCTTCTTCTACCAAGAGATGTGCTGGTATTTGCTTTAGCACTTGGAGAGCTTCACAAGTCAAATCAAGCTGTCCAATTTCTTCAGTGAATTCCTCATCCATCTTCTCTCCTTCCTTCTGAATCTCTCCCAAAGACTTATGAACCTTCACCACGTCTTGAATTACTTCCTCCCCTGTTGGAGCAACTTTTGGATCCATTCATCAACCACCCTTCCTTTTTTAGCAATCTTCTCAATCGTAGGCACCGATGAGAAATCGAATCCGGCAGATACAGAAGAAGATGGTATGGATTCCAGGGGTGTTGAGAGTTTAATCAAAACCTCTGTCAACTGCTCCACTTTTTCCTTAAGCTCATTTCTGCTGTCCTTTGTTTCTTTCAACTTTTGGCACAGCACGTCTATGGAAGCCCGTGCATCTTGTTGCGCTCCTTCACGCCGTCACTTTCCCTAGAGCCACCTTGGTTATCGATAATCGAAACTCAAGTTATATCTTCTCTAGTTTTGTCAGCTGAGGGAGTGGCAATCTCTGCGAACTTATCTCCTGAAGCATCCACCAAAACCCTTGAAACTGTTTTGGGTTTCTTGGCCGACTTTGCAGTAGGAGCCTTGAGTGAGCTGAAATCAAAGGCTGGTAGGGGTACAATCACTTTCCTCTTCCTCGAGTTTGCTCGAGTAGCCATTGTGGCGTATCGCAGAGAAACTGCACAATGTCAGAGAATGGTATTCTACTCTCAAGGGGAGAAGATTCTACTATTGGAGGGGGAACAAGCAGCCAACGTGGTAGTAGATGCAACAAAAAGAGGCACAGGAGGGGGCGTGCTGGTGATCACTTGGGTTCCAGTGGAGAGGGGTGAAAGCCCAGAGAAAATACTGGCCATGGTTGCAGAAGTAGATGGAGAATGAGGAGGTAGAAGTGGCTGTGAGGGAGGAGGTGCAGATTCAGACTCCAAAGCCTTGAATGCAAGAGATAAGGTCTCTCCAACAGCAATCAAAATGGTGAAGACAGAGGCTGACTTCCTCCTTCTTCCAAATTAATTTCTCCTATTTCTGGTGGTGTTGGTGATTCTGGCACAACCACCGTTTGAGCTGGAGAAACAATTGAAGAGATTTGTCTTTCTTTCCTCTTCTTGGGAATCCTGATTTTTATAGGCCCCCCAGGAGATTCTTTGTCCTTTTTCTTTTGGGAGGGCCCCACCTCCGAAGCAGCCAACTTGGGAAACTTGTCATCTTTAAAATTCATGCCCCAAGAGGAGAGCCATTTTTTGGTGCGAGCAAGAATGAGAGCCGACCTATCTGTGATAGAGGCTTTTTCGCTGGCCGACCAATCAATAGGTGGAAAAATGTATCGATCTTCATTAAGCCCATCATAGGACATATCCAACACACTTTCATTGTCACATCGTGCTATCCGCAAATCGTAAAGCTCCAAAGATCGAATCTCATTAATAGTCACCTACTATTATCTTTTTCTGCGAACCGCAACTTCAAGCTTCTGTGCAGATCAACCCATATATCCTCAATGTCGGGCCTGTGCAGATGTTGGGCTCCATAGGCTCTAAGCACTCCTCGGATGTCAAAACCATCCCGGGACTTCATATGCTTCTTTAATTTTTCCTGAAGTTCACATTCAACATTTTTGGCCTTTGCCACTGTCGAGCAAGTATATCTCCCAATAGAAATTGGGAAGGATACAGCTGCCTTATGCTTGCTCTGTTGGAATTTGTGAAAATCCAACAGCTGTCTGACCAATTCTATCAATATCAATCTATCCCCTGGATAGCGAGGCAGATGGAAAGGCTCTCCCGAGTACATGACTGTTCGAAGATATGTAAACTTCTTGAATTGCAAGAAGATACACCCCCATTTGGATACTTCAGTCCAAGCCTCGTCTGAGACTCTTGTCTTTCTTAGCCCCGGGTTCAGCCGGCAGATATTCTCGTAGAAGAAGGCATCATTTACCCTTCTAAAATGCTCTTTGGACCCCTTCTTGGTCAATTGAGGGAAATATTTATAAACTGGGTTTGTCGTTCTGCTTCCCTTAGTATCCAGTCCGGGATAGTTCCTCATCCCGGCCGCTGCATAAGCCACATATGAAAACATATAAAACTTTCCGGTTGATAAGACCGTCGTCATCTGAGAATCAATTTCATCGCTGATAAGGGTCCCCCAGTCAATCCCTTGCTGATTCTTCTTGATGGTTACCATAAACTGATACATCCATCCATGAAATAAATTTGATTCAGGCAAACCAAAAACCCGGCTCAGCAGGGTGATAATATCATTGATTTCTTGTATGAAATCACATCTAGGGATAGTCCTTGGAAATCTAGATACTGCTGGTTTAGCCTTGACCAGGAACTTCTTGTTGACATCCTTAATGCAGTCTTCCTGATTACTGTCCCAGGCCTTCTGAGCCGACTTGATGTTTAGGTCCCCATACTCTTCGAAATTAGGTATTTTTAGAAGATCATCAAAATACGCTCCATCTAGCTTGATCACTACCTCACCAGCCTGGCTCTTCACGGAACGAGAAGCCGAGTCATAAGTAGACGCACAAGCCAAAACAAATTCTGGACATTGGGCGGACATGGGAAAGCCTGCTGCAAGGGGCAAGCCACTGTCAGCTATAGCTTTCATCCATGGGGTTTGAGAGGAACTCTTCACCCTATTCCAGAAGTCATCCATATCTATATTGCCAAGTTCAGTGTCCCTGATATCATAATTGCAATCGATGTATGATGGGGATTCTGGCTTCTTGAACTTATACTTCATCCTGCTAGACTTCTCGGCCTTCTCCTGAGATGGACCAGGGTCCGACATGAAGAATGTTGGAGGGAGAAAGGCTTGAAACTTAGGAGATGTTGTCTATACTGAAAATCCCGATTGACTGAATACGCTGGAAGAATAGAAAAGTCCGACAGGATCAGAAGAGGATGTCGGAAAACCCTGAGAACCCGACAAGTTTGATATGTCGGAACTTTGGCAAATCCCGACACTTGCTTTTGATGACGGAAACTCGGAGATACCCGACACGCACTGTCAATGACGGAAACGGGAGGAAACCCGGCACCCACTGTTGTTAATGACGGAAACTCAGAGATACCCGGCACTTGCTTTTGAGGTCGGAACGTTGAGAAACCCCGACACTTCAAGCTTCCAATATACTTCGGACCTTTGAATCTGCAAAACAGTCTTCAAAATTCGAGAAGCAAAAACAGAGTCTTTCTTGAATTCCAAATATACAACTTCCTTTTTCTTTTTTGTTACCCATGCATCATGCATATAATTAGAATTTGGAAGAAACAACACCAATTGATAGTCTCAAAAGAGATAAACCCTAAAAACCCAAAACCCTTTCCAAAACAACACAGAAAGAAGAAGGAAAGAAAACCTTCAACAACTGGCAAGAAATTGGGAAGAAAATACGCGCAATCGATCCATAAAAATCAAGAATAAAGAAGGAAAGAAAAATACCTTCAATTCGAGAAATGTAAGATCAAAAACAAACGATCCAATCGGGCAATGCGAGTTTGCGGGTTTTGAAAACGGAAGAGCATGCGCGAATAATCCACGAATTAAAAATATGAATGGTAAGAATGACGTGGAAATCCGCGTATTTATAAGAAAATGGCAATTAATACACTTCAGCTCGGCACGTGCCAACTCACCGACCACTCGGCATGAATGCCATGTCAGCATGTTGGAGGGGTCCGAAAACCCGACACGAGGAGATTTAGTGCAATTCGGGTTTCGGGTTTCGGAAAACATAGAGCACAAAACATGAGGTGCATAGATGCTACATAGCCCCGATAACCCGAATACAAAGGATTGAGTGGACTTCGGAATCGGAAAGCATGGAGCATAAAATATGTTTTGGATCATGGATGTTCCGATGCTTTGGGGTTCCGAAAACCGAATACAAAGGATTGAGCGGACTTCGGGAATCGGAAAGCATGGAGCATAAAACATGTTTTGGATCATGGATGTTCCGATGCTTTGGGGTTCCGAAAACCCGAATACAAAGGATTGAGCGGACTTCGAATCGGAAGTCGAGGGCGACACAAAGCAGGTTTTAACTTATGTCGAGCTGTTGGTAACACCCGAAAACCCGATTTTCTTTAAAAGAGGCCATAATGCAAAATCACTTCGAAAATTTCGTAGGGGTCATCCGATCGTTTTGTCGTGAACTCAAAACGGGGATAACAATATGCTTCTTTAATTTTTCCTGAAGTTCACATTCAACATTTTTGGCCTTTGCCACTGTCGAGCAAGTATATCTCCCGATAGAAATTGGGAAGGATACAGCTGCCTTATGCTTGCTTTGTTGATAATTTTTGAAAATCCAACAAATTATGTCTCGACCAATTCTATCAATATCAATCTATCCTGGATAGCGAGGCGACGGAAAGGCTCTCCAGTACATGACTGTCCGAAGATATGTAAACTTCTTGAATTGCAAGAAGATACACCCCCATTTGGATACTTCAGTCCAAGCCTCATCTGAGACTCTCGTCTTCCTCAGCTCTGGGTTCAGCCTGCAGATATTCTCATAGAAAAAGGCATCATTTACCCTCCTGAAATGATCTTTTGACCCCTTCTTTGTCAATTGAGGGAAATATTTATAAACTGGGTTTGTCGTTCTGCTTCCCTTAGTATCCAGCCCGGGATAGTTCCTCATCCCGGCTGCTGCGTAAGCCACATATGAAAACATATAAAACTTTCCAGTCGATAAGACCGTCGTCATCTGAGAATCAATTTCATTGCTGATAAGGGTCCCCCAGTCAATCCCTTGCTGATTCTTCTTGATGGTGACCATAAACTGATACATCCATCCATGAAATACATTTGATTCAGTAAGCCAAAACCCACTCAAAGTAGGGTGATAATATCATTGATTTCTTGTATGAAATCACATCCGGGATAGTCCTTGGAAATCTAGATACTGCTAGTTTAGCCTTGACCAGGAACTTCTTATTGACATCCTTAATGCAGTCTTCCTGATTACTATCCCAGGCCTTCTGAGCCGACTTGATGTTCAGGTCCCCATACTCTTCGAAATTAGGTAGTTTTAGAAGATCATCAAAATATGCTCCATCTAGCCTGATCACTACCTCACCAGCCTGGCTCTTCACGGAACGAGAAGCCGAGTCATAACTAGACGCACAAGCCAAAACAAATTATGGACATTGGGCGGACATGGGAAAGCCTGCTGCAAGGGGCAAGCCACTGTTAGCTAAAGCTGTCATCCATGGGGTTTGAGAGGAACTCTTCACCCTATTCCAGAAGTCATCCATATCTATATTGCCAAGTTCAGTGTCCCTGATATCATAATTGCAATCAATATATGATGGAGATTCTGGCTTCTTGAATTTGTACTTCATCCTGCTAGATTTCTCGGCCTTCTCCTGAGATGGACCAGGGTCCGACATGAAGAATGTTGGAGGGAGAAAGGCTTGAAACTCAGGAGATGTTATCCACACTGAAAATCCCGATCGACTGAATATTCCGAAAGAATAGAAGAGTCCGACACGCTGAGGAGGATGTCGGAAAACCCTGAGAACACGACAAGTTTGATATGTCGGAACTTTGGCAAATCCCGACACTTGCATTGATGACGGGAACTCAGAGATACCCGACACTTGCTTTTGATGTCGGACATGGAAGAAACCCCGACACTGCTATTTGTGGATGTCGGAACTGGAAGAAAACCCGACACTTCAATATACTTCGGAACTTTGAGAAAGCCCGGCGCGCCAATCCGTCAATACACTTCGGGTCTCCGGCTCTGCAAAACAATCTTCAAAACCCAAGAAGAAAAACAGGGTTTTTCGTTGAATTCCAAAACATGTAATCTCCTTCTTTTTTATTATTCATGTTCCATGCATATAATAGAACTTGGAAGAAACAACACCAAGGGATAGTCTCAAAAGAGATAAACCCTAGAACCTAAAACCCTTTCCAAAGCAACACGAAAGAAGAAGGAAAGAAAACCTTCAACACCCTAAGAAGAAATTGGGAATAAAATACGCTCAATCGATCCATAAAAACCAAGAATAAAGAAGGAAAGAAAAATACCTTCAATTCGAGAAATGTAAGATCGAAAACAGATGATCCAATCGAGCAAGGTGAGTTTTCGGTTTTGAAAATGGAAGAGACATGCACAAAAATTCCACGAATTAAAAATACGAATAGTAAGAATGACGTGGAAATCCGCGTATTTATAAGAAAATTGGTAATTAATACACTTCACTCGGCGACGTGCAACTCACCGACCACTTGGCATGAATGCCATGTTAGCATGTTTGGGAGGTCCGAAAACCCGACACGAGGGGACTTAGTGCAATTCGGGTTTCGGGTTTGAAAAACATGATGCATAAAGCATGAGGTGCTTAGATGCTACATAGCCCCAAAACCCGATACAAAGGATTAAGCGGACTTCGGGAATCGGAAAACATGGGGCATAAAACATGTTTTGATTGCGGATGTTCCGATGCGCTGGGATCCGAAACCTGATTTTCTCAATACAAGGTGGGTTTCGGGTTTGGGTTTCGGAAGACAATCACATAAAGCATGTTAAAACTCATGTCGAGCTTTGTTGGTAAAACCCAAAAATCCGATTTTCTTAAAAATAGGCCATAATGCAAAATCAACTTCGAAAATTTTCATAGGGGTTATCCGATCGTTTTGTCATGAACTTAAAACAGGATAACATGACTCAGCACAATTAAGAGGGGATTGAATCTCCTATCGCATTCATGAGTTTGGGATTCAAGAAACATGAACTTAATTACACTCCTCTTGAGAGACATGCGTACGCAGTGGTAAGAGCCCTGAAAAACTTTAGGTATTACGTGTTGAATTCTCACACCAAAGTCTTAGTTCCGGACACCGCGGTGAAATCAATGTTGACACAACATGAACCAGGATCTAAAAGAGGTAATTGGGTCTCCAAGATCCAAGAATATGATTTGGACATCAAGCCTACCAAGTTGGTTCGAGGGAGAGGACTCTGCCAACTCATTGCAGAGAATGAACCATGAGATAACTCCGAAGAAGAACCAGTTGAGGAAAATTTACCATTGGTAGTTTTTGTCAGTACCACAGATGAATGGTATTTTGATATTGCCTACTTCCTCACATATGGCAAGTGTCCAGAGAATCTGACTAAAGAGAAACGAGCTATCAAACTAAGAGCTATCAGATACGTCATTTGGGATAACACGTTGTTTAAGAAAGGAATTGACGGCATGTTCCTCAGATGTGTTGATAAAGAACAACAGCCTAGGTTGTTGGAAGCCTTCCACAATCATGCTTGTGGCGGTCATTTTTATGGCCCAAAGAATGTGACCCATAAAATTATGAGAGCACGTTATTATTGGCCCACTATGTTTTCTCGATGCTCGAAAATGGGTGACCAAATGTGAAGCTCACAACAATTTGTTGGAAGACAAAAGTTGGCAAAGACCGCCTTTCAAGCTAGTTGTCATTGAAGAACCCTTTCAATAATGGGGTTTAGATTTCATCAGGGTTTTGAATCCAAATTCTAGCGCTGGTCATACCCACGTGCTCACCGCCACTGATTACTTTACAAATTGGGTAGAAGCTATAACAGTGAAACAAACATCTACTGCAGTAATCTGTGATTTCATCAAAGAAAACATATTGGTTCATTATGGAATTCCTCACAAGATCATGATGGACAATGCCTCAAATTTTTCTTCTACAGAGATGATAGGTTTTTGTTATGGATATGGGATATCTTTGTCTCATTCATCGATTACTACCATGAGGGAAACGGTCGGCCAGATCAATCCAAAGAAAAAACCTCATTACTATTATGCCTGGTACAAGTTAGTCAAGAAAATCAAAGAACTTGGCACAAAAAGTTATACGATGCATTATGGGCTGACCGCATAACTCCCAAAAGGGCAATCGGGATGTCTCCATTTCAACTTTTGTATGGAACTGATGCTCAAATTCCCGTCACATTGGAGCTACCAAGCGTAAAATTAGCTCAGGCAGTTGATGATGAATGCTTCACCAATGCATTAGATAAAAGGGTCATGTTCTAAGCAAGCTTAAGGAACAAAGAATTCAAGTGGCCAATAGGATCGAGGAACATCAATCCAAGGTAAAGAAGTTGTTTGACAGGAAAACTAGAGAGAGACAGTTTCAAATCAATGACTTAGTTCTTCTCTGGGATAAAAGACGTGAGCCGAAGGGAAAGCATGGGAAGTTTGACTCACTGTGGCTGGGACCGTTCAAAATAAGACATTTCTGTGGAGATAGTACCTACTACTTGGCATATCCTGATGGAAATCATTTGCCTTTGCCCTACAAAGGGCGATATCTCAAGTATTGCTGAATCAAAAACAGTTGTTCCCGTGTGTACATAGGTAATTAGGATTTTGGTTTGTTTGCTTCCCTGTTTTCGCCTCCTCTCTTGTGTCACCCCATTTTTGTGCCCCATCATTCTGTGATCATGTTCATGACTATTTTGGTTTGGGTCCATTGCTGTGTCCATGAAGTCCTTGTCCCCAATCAGAGCCAGCTGTTATCAGCCAATTTTGACTTCACAAAATTGTTAAAGAATAATTAAAAAATGAAAAATTAGAAAATTTTGAAAAGTGTTACTTTTCATGGTTCATTGGACTCATCACGATTGTCTTATTTTTGTGATCGTTTCAGTCTTTGTTTCGTGATTTCCGGTGAGAACTCTTCCCACTAGGTTTTAAAACGCGTTAAAATACATTAAAATAATTAATTAATATTTAATTAATTAATTGCTCCTTGTTTGATTAAATTAATTTTTAAAAAATCACTTAAGGAGTATTTAATTAAATAAATATAAATTAAAGTTCATTCAACAAGTTTTACTACCAAGGAAGTAAGCTTTCATTTCCAACTACCGGGAAGCCAATTTGGCTTCCCGAACCCGGATTTCCACTTTCCTGGCAATTTCCTTCAATTTTCCCACACATGGGGTTTTCCTCTGCCAATTGCCAAATCATGGATTGGCAAACGGGCATAAAATTCCCCAATTTCCCACATGGGGAAATTAGACGGGGATTACCAACCCATTTTTCCATTCCCGTTGGTAATTACCCGTTACTTTCCCCATTTCCCCTGGCACTTAAACCACTACCCGGGAAGCAAGGAAGTGGAATTAATCCCCGTAACTTCCTCCATCAAACCCGTTGGAAAAATTCATGCTTCAGATTGCTTCTTATTTCCTCTGGAGAACATAATATTTTTATTACATCCCTCAATAATTCCACACATTCTTCATAGGAACAACCCACCACGCATTTTGCAAGAAGTCATTATTTTTATACGAAGGATAGCAAAGAATAAATCAAAACTTCACGCATTAGCACTGAGAGAGCAGGTTTTAATAACAAAGAAATATTTCTTTCCACGCTAAGGAAAGCCACACACAAGGCACAAAAGGAAATTCGCATTTGTTTTATTTTATAGAAAGAAGACAATTTCTTTTACTTTCACGCATGCGGAAAGTGGAAAACAGATTTTAAATAAGAGAAAGTAGTAGGTTTTCCATAAGCGTGGGAGAGGAGAAGAAATATTTAACATTTTTAATCTTTTTCAAAACCCAAGAAAAGGAAGGACTTGCATATAGAATAAAGGAAGGGAACAACTAGAAGAAATTTTGTATTTGTTCTGTTTTAGTGAAGAGGACAAATTTCTTGTTTCCACGCACTACCTAGAGGTTTCAAATAGAACAAGAAAATTCTTTTCTTTCAATAAAGAAGTTAATAAACTCAGCAAAGAAGGAATATAATAGTTTTTAAAACAAAGAGGGGCATATTTCCACGTTGAAGGAGTCAAGAAAGGAGCAGATCAAGCGCCTGACCAAGGAGGACAGCAAAAGACAAGTTAAATTTTTCCTCATACTTTGAAAGAACAATCCAAAATCTCCTTTCTGCACATTGGCCTTAAGAGTAGCTTTTTTTTTAATAAAAAAGAATAAAGAAAGATTCAACTCCACGCATTGATCAGAAAAGGCACCCAGCTAAAAGGAAATTTGCATTTTTTTCTTGTTTACACGCAGCTATGGAAGGAGGACAGCAATAGACAACAAGAGAACAAATTTGTTTTATTTGCTTAAACCCAGGAGAAAGAAAAAAACATGCCACCAAGCAAGCTCCCACGCCGAAGAAAGGAAACTCCATTCACATAAATATTAAGATCGGGATATTTTAATTGTTATTGTCAGAATTAGAATTCGAGCTTAGTCTCGATTTGTTTGTATTGACATATCAAATCTGGGTGAATTTATTTATTTTAAATAAATAAATAAATAAAATCGAAAAATTGTAATCTAGAAATTACTCTTTTTTTATTATTTATTATTATTATTGTTTTAAAATAATAAAAATAAAAAATAAATAAAATTTAAAGCGAAAAGTATTTTTTCTACATCAACTCGGGTGTCGAAGATTGAGACTGCCCCATTTGCATCATTTGGCATGCACTTGAGTCACTTTTCTATTAATTCATTAAATTCATAATGGCTGAAAAATCCAAATTTGCGGGGAGATCGAAGAAGCCAAAGGGAGAAATCCAACAAATCTGCCCTAAAATATGAATTCCAAGGAATTATCCCTCCCACTCCATTAAGTCAACATATGACAACATCATCGTGATACGAATCTGGTCACATCAACGTGCAGCGATTTTGTGAGCGAAGTGGCTCAAGGCAAAACCATTTTCTCATATAGGCTTTACCACGGTGGCCTACCCTGCAGCCACATTCCCTCGTCTCTGGTGCAAAGTGTCCAGGTTGGTGATTACTTGCGACGGAGCATTACGACCCAGAGAGATAAGGAATTTTCAAAGAAAATCATGAGCCTTTCCTCTTAATCACACCTAAACACATCAAGAGTTTCTCGAACCAAACTTTCCCAAAAATGCGGATATCACTCGCCAATCAAAGACAAGAATTTTGCGATGAAGAACCCCCGAGATGGAGTAAAATGGTTAACAACAACTAGATGGTAACCAAGAGACCTCGGATTGATAGGCTCCCCAAAGAATTGTACCGTGTTGAGTTCGTGGAAGAAATTGGAGACATGATCACTCTCCTAAGTCGAGTTTTTGGTTTACCTTCTGCAAGGGTCTTCCACCCATGGATGTACCAGTTTATCTGTATCATCCTAGCCAAGAAGGAGTTTGTGGACTGGGCCACCATCATCAGCAACACCATTCACAAGCAATTGATAGAAGTTAAAATGACTGGATGCTTCTACATGACCTCATATCTGACCTATGCAGTAGCACGAAGAAAGCTATTTTCGGGACTTGAAACGAGAGGGATCCTGGGGTCATCAAACAACATTTTTCACTATTACCCTCAGCTCAGCTTCAAAAATAGTTCTCACCATTTTAGAAGAGTCAATGATGCATTCACCTTCCACGTGATCCGGAACTTGAATCGGAATACTGAGGAAAGGTTTTCCAAAGAAGCCATGAGTGTCATTTCCCAATGGGGAACCTGGTTTATACAATTTTCATCTTTTTCCTACATTCGCGTGAGTGGCTTTGTTGGGACCCCATGGAAACTTCCCAGTACATCGCTGACATGTGGGCGTTAATGGAGCTGGCATGACAATTGTTCCAAGTTCACTACCTACTTAGTGACAAGCACCTTCCAGGAATTCATTTCCCGATCCAAATCGAGGAATACCAATGCCCAAATCTATTCAGTGCACAGCTCATGGAAAAGAAGTTTGCTCTCATAACCATCCACCCATATGTGAAGAGAGCCCAGTTCAATATCAATGGTTATATGCAAAATATTCTGGGAGCAAAGTACCAACATAGTCCTACCATGGAGGATTTATGGGCTGCTTGCTCGGATGAACATGAGGTAAGGAGATGGGAGTACTCTCGCCTAACACTTGCTCAGATCAAGGCCTTCCACATCAGGAGTCCTCCTTATTCATTCATAAACGATGATGAAGATGTCATCGATCCCTCGTATGATGCCATTTCCTTCACACCATTACCTCGAATCGACTGGACCAAGAGAGATGAATTTTCTCTCGATGGAAAGAACCAACCAATTATCGAAAGAAGCATATCTTGGTATGATAGGGAACTTACCAAATTTCAATCAATTCCAGATCACGTTTCGGGATCACAAAAATTACCTATACGAGGGGGTCTCCATTCGACCAAGGTTTCTTCTCGATCAACTTCGTTAACATCCAATCATACACAATAGGCAAGAAAAGAATGGTTGCCAAAATCCACTTCGCCAAGCAACGTGTCACGAGGAGAGAGATCCAAAGATCCAACCCCAAGAAGGAAAGGAGCGTGTGTCTGGATTTTCTACCTCGAGTAGAGATTCTTCCACTCACATCGTTAATAGCACTTACAGAAGCTGGTAGCAAATGATCCTCAGCCATGCTTCGAACAAACACCCACTCAAGTATAGGTAATTCAAATATCAAACACTTCAGAGCATGTGGTTCATGAAGAGATTTCCCAAAATCTCCCTAATAATCAAGAAGTGGATATTGAAGTTGTGTCTCCTCAAATCGAGGTCGTAGATAGGATTCAAGAAGGATCTCATGATGTCAGGAATAATGAGAATATTGATTCAAGCTCTAGGATTCTATATGCTGAAATAGTGAATGAAACTCCTTGGGTTGATTCTGAAGTGAAGAAAAGGAAGAGAGTTGTCAAGCCAATTGACATTGATTTTGATGCCCTTTTCAAACTTTTGAATGATGCCATTCCTAAAAATCCTAAGGTACTCTCTCGAATAATGGTGGATAATGATGGAAACAAGTTTGCAGACCTTGCCATTCCACAAGTGGATAAAGAGCACGATGCTATGACACCAACCGACTATGAAGTTTCAAGACTAGGACTTGGGAGATCTACGATAGAAAGTGACATGGCAATGGCTCGAGATTCAATTGATATCATGCTAAAAAGACTGGAGAAATACAAGTCCCAAAATTCTCAGCTCAAGGCCGAAAAGAATCAATTAAGTGGAGTATGTTCAAAGATTTTATAAATCCCATATCATCCACCGTCCCATGACTGATGTGGTGGCTATCCCAAATGAAGAGACTATCAATTTGTCAAAGGAAGTAAACACATTGGGCCATGTCACTAAAACTTGTCTTTTGAGATTCACGTTTTAGGCCAGGGAGCAATCAAGACTGCGAGTTAAGCTTCATGAAGATATCAGTGCATATCTAGATCCAATTCTTTCTTTCAAAGAAACTTTTGTTTCTACTATATCAAATTTGGATGAGATATTGCCTAGTCTACAGGATATGACGAGTATAGAATCTTTTGTTTTGGCTATTGAAGGGATTCTCGAATTTGAACATCGAGGGACACATTTTCTTTGGTGTATGCATCTCAAATCAAGAAATATGCTTCTCGAGGATTCTATGATCCATTATGACAACGATGTGCAATGAAGATTTCACTTCACTCTCCTTGATCCAGACTTCATAGCTGAGATTCCTTGTAACCTAGTAAATGAGCATAATCAAAGGTGTTCATCGGAGCAAGTGGAAGAAAAAATTTCATGATTTTTTAAGGACATGTACACTCCCGCCAACAATTTCTCAGCCTTTCCATGGAGCGGTGTATCAAATTGAAGAACTTGTTTGAGAATGCTCAGTCTAAAATTGTTAATTTAAATGATATGCCAAGTAGAATTCTTGAATTGCAGGTGTTTTGTGAGGCTATTCTTTGGCCAAGTGAACCTCCAGAAGAAGAAAATATGTTTGAAACTTTGGGAAGGTTTAGATCCTTTCAACTGGCAAAAGCAACGGATCCTAATTTCACCGGCGGTGCAGGGAGTTGATTTTCTTGGTATCTAGTGAAGTGGGAGAGTCCATTTCTCATACGTTTGAGATAGGCGGACCCCGTTTCAATGGATAAGGCACTGAGTTATTATTGTATATTTTAAAAGGTGTTGTTATTTGGGAAACATTGGATATTTTAAGTAATTTCTTTTTTTGGTTGTCTTTAATAAAGTTGGTTAGGAAAAGTCAAAGGTCACTTAAGTGCCTTATTTAATGATCATGTAAAACCCTAACTACTTTGTAACAAACTTTTGGGTTATAAAAGGAAGTGAGGGGCTCATTTGTAATGTGTGACTTTGAGAAAGGAGAAGAAAATACTTTTGTGCAAGCTTTGTTTCAGAAGAAACTTTGTGTTCTTTGTGAAAAACATTTTGGAGTTAATAAAATAAGAACTTTGTGTCTCATTCATTGTCTCTTGTAACATTTGGTGTTCTTATGTTCATTAGATGTTAGGTGTTTGAATCTTGCATGCAAATATTATCTTTGATCTTATTGTCAACATTAGTAATCAGTTGTTCTAGTTCACAGTGATCAAGCTCTGATTGTCTACTTGCTCATGTGTGTTCCCTTTTACACGTTCTTGTTTAACTAACTCAAACTCCATTTTATTTGTGTTGGTTATTCATCTTTCCTCTTCATGCAATATTAGGCTCTATTTTTACCTAACTCTTGCATGTTCTTTCAGTTCATTCCATTCCACTCCTTTCCTTCATTTCATTCTATCTCCTTCATTCACTTTTCTTCCATTTATGTTCCAAAACACCCCCACATACAATTTTGAATGTACAGACGTAAATATAGTTTTGGTTTTCAATAAAGGCAGCCTCACCTTCATTGAGGAGGGACTTATTTCCCACACTAGTTGCATGTCATTTTCATGTGTGCAAATCCATATGCTAACATTACCACACTTTGAGAAAAACTTATGTTTACCCAGGTAGGTCTGCCTACATTGAGAGGCTAATTTCTGATGATATAACCATGAGGCCAATAATTTTCACCATCAAGCATCAGTGGATATGTGCTCATATACATCTAGTTTAAGCCTAGGTTATTGAATGGAAAATATGTGGAGAACGAGTTCATGCTCCCAAGCCCACCTAAGGGGAAGCACACAATTGAGAATGTGGTAGTCGAAAATCCTACCTCGGGCCTTGAAGAAGAAGAAGAAGAGGACTGCATGAGGATAGTGGTGGCTTGGTACACAAGGGTCGGAGGCATCCCACTAACAATGAAGAAAGTGAGTGCGTGTTTACTCCTCCACAACATCGAAGAGAAGGAATACTTGGACACGAGATACCCATGAGGAACACCAATTTAAAAGGGTGTTTAGAATAACAAGAACCCAAGGCGCAAGAACATCACAACCTTTACGAAGGTCACCTCGACTCTCCCTCCGAAGGAACAACTAGAGAAGAAGAGAAGAAGGAAGTTGAAGCTCAAAGATGATGAGGAGGATGAGTCTGGGGAGAACGCGCCAGGAACCCCGATGAAACCCGAGGATGCAGAGGAGCCTCATGATGAGGAGATGAAAAATGATGAGGAGGGGTTGAAAGAGATAGAAGAAGATGTGGGTGAGCCATCTAAAGCATGCCCCATACTACTCAAGAAGGAGAAAGACCAACTCCAGTTCTCGCACTCAAGTTCCTAAGGGGCTAAGATCGAAGAAGGGGAGGACGAGTGAAGAATATGTGGCTCCTGTGATGGGATATGTAGAGGACCCAAGCAAAACCATACGTGCCCAATTTCAAAGCATCGTCGGCATAAAATATTTATATGGATGGGAATTGGTGGATCCAGAGATAGCTACTCATGTGCACAATAAAGTAATTTTCCTAGTCCATGAAAACCCATATGGACGACCCGATTTTGACGTGTACGAGGAATCGTGTGTCTCACACAAAGTGAAGAAGGCACTAAAAATCAGAAAAATGACTATAAAACCTCCTATGATGTTTTATGAACAAGTTAGAAATGCCTTAATCAAGGTATCTATTAAAGTTACGTGGAGAAATGTGGATAAAGTAGCAAGAACAATAAGAGCACTAATAGAGGATAACAAGGATAAAAATATAGAAATAAAGTGCTTGAAAGTAAAGAAGGAATGAGAAGAGGAAAAGAATGAGGCTTTTGTTAGCATGGCTAATTAGATAGGTGACCACATTCTTAAGGAAATGCCTCATCTAGAATCTCACGTACTGAGAAGTTTCCTCTCGTTATGCATTAATTATGCAATTTGATGAATCTGGTTTTAGAGGACATGCCCATTTGAATGCCCACACCAAAAGATCCTGTAGAAGAATCAACAAGAGAAAAAGCCACTATTCCAATAAAGGTTTAAAGTTATGAGACTTTTCTCTAAAGTTTGAAGGATGAGTCAAGAAAGTAGATCATGCTTTGAATCTGTGTGGGCACCGACATCATAATAAGGATCAAAACTATAGTAGAGGATAATGAAGTTCTGAAAGTGATAAAGGATGAAACTCTTGGGTGCGCAAAAAGGTTAGCTCTGTTAAAACAAAAGTGTGAGGCCCTCGCAGTTGGTCAAGATCCACACAAGGATAGGATCAATGAGATTGGGAAACTTATAATGCAAAAGATGGACTTCATGGAAGGAATCCTGTCAGGTATGACCAATGTTGTCCAAGTTCTACAGAATGAAAAAGAAAAGATAACTCAAGATGAATTGGATGCCATAACAACAGATATTCCGGAAAATAAAGGAACGTGCTAAGTGGCTGGAAAACATTAGAGGCTGAGCTCAAAAATGAATATCCAGAGTTGATCCTACCTATAGAATAGGAGGTTACAGAGTAAAACTTCATTCTTTCATTTATACATTCTTCTAAAATTCTTTATTCTTTGTTATCAAAGAAATAAGAGGGAATTACCCATTGTCGGGTGGCACTGTACTTTAGTGTGGGGTAATGTTGAGTAGATAGAATATTTCTTTAAAGAGAAGACACATAAAGGATGTGTGCGTGGGAACAAGGCACATTTGAAGGAGTGGAAGAATGGAAAAATAAGCACGCGCTGAACACTTTGAATTCGGGACTTAGCCATTTTGGGATCCGTGGCTATTTTTGAGGTAGCGTGCTAAGCACACATACAAGAAGACTTGTAGCTCACGCAATGTTATTTTGGGAACAAGCATCGGTTAAGTGCCATGCATAGGTTAGGCTAATAATAGGATTTCTACTTAGAGTTAACTATAGGAAGTCTATTATTAGAATGATTGCATGGTTTTTGATCAGGGGATCATTTTTGAAAATTTTCCCTAAACATCCCTAAATGGTGTCAGTGCAGAAGATCATCTCGAGAGCTTTCCAACGACTGTGAGAACGCGACAAACGGACATCGGGAGCTCTAGTTATGTCCGGTCAAAGTTCGGTCAACGAAAGTCAACTCTAGTCAACTGGTCAATAATGGACCAATCGCACTGCGACACGTGGTGAAAAGGAAAAAGGGAGTTGTTTTTTGGTTTTCGATCACCGGTCTTCGACGAGCGTAAAAATGGTGCACGGGAACAAGAGGCTCAACTTTTATTACGGAGGGGAGCCCGGCCGCCATGTGGACTATGGTATTATCGCCAACGTGGTGGGTCCACAAGCCACCACGTGGCTTGCCACCACTCGTCGAATTCACTCGATTTGCCTATCGAGGGTCGACAAGTGGTATTTATTGCCATATTTCATTTGGAATGTCATTATATTGCTTGTGTCGAAATTTATATTACCTCGTAATTATTCACCATGTTATTCTTGGTAATGTTCGGGCTTATATTATTCTCCATGGTCGAGTTGATCATATTTCCACATGGCACGTATGTTCGTATTTATATCCCATATTATTCGGGATTGGTTGAAGCGGTGTTGGAGGGGGCAGTTATGCCCACGTGGAAGGATGGAGGATGAAGCGGTGTTGGAGGGGGCGGTTAAGCCCATGTGGTCCCATGACCACTTCAAACACATGCGTGGAAGGCTATTTAAAACCTTAAAACAAACTTTCACCCACAAAATGTGGGATTTACCCACTAAACAATGCCGCCCTATTTGGGATTAATCCCCATTTCAAATGCTAAGCCGCTAACATGGGGATGTTAATCCCATTTCATATGCAAATCGGCTAAGTTGGGATTTAATCCCATTTAAAATGCACATCCGCCAAAAAAAGAGGCCGCTGGGATTTGATCCCCTGACCTCATGGGTCCAAGACCAATCCTCCAACCAACTCGCCTAGAGGCTTGGGCGCATTATAAAATGGGTCGCTTCCACTTATACAAGGGAGACAGGTCTGTGTAAAGCAGCTTAAGGACCAGTTTTCTGAAAACGCCATTTTTGAAGGCCTTGCACTCAGAATGGGAACTTGGAGTAAAAAGATGAAATGAAGGAAATTCTAAGAAAATTCCAAAAATGTAAGATTTGATCTTTTTGTTGAGTTTTAACCTATTTTTGGAAGCTTTGAATGCATATTTTAACAGGGATCTTCAAGACAGCTAGTTGGAAAACACGAATTTCAATGCACTTCTGGTCCGAATTGTGACTTGGTGTAAACATGAAAAGTGTTCAGAATTCAGATCTGATCTCAGATATATGATTTTTTTTCATAGAATGTTTTTAAATATCCATTTTTAGGTGTTTTTCTAACACATTTGCAGGGAGATCACATTGTGAAAACACTGTAGGAGCCACAGATCGTTCTTGGGACAGTTTTCTGCTATTTTTCAGAGTTATTGGGACATTGATCAGCTCATTTGCAGGTTTTGATTCATTATTGGTTGTTTTTAAGAGTTATTGTACTTGAATTTCAATATTATTAATGGATCGGTTCAATCTGAACCCGGGGACGTAGGAATTTCCAAACCCCGTAAACAATCTTGTTTGTTATCTAATGTTTTTCAGTTCTGATTATTTATTTACTACACAAGTTTTCCACACTTCTATGGATGCATAATAATCAGAATTTAATCAATTTGTGGAGTTAAGAATACTTAAAATTGGTTAACAAAATCACGATCTTTGAAAACGCTTTAAAAGTGAAAAAGTACAACACTGCGTTTCGGATTAGTTTTACATCCTTTGTAGAAGGTGCATGGCTATTATTAAGCATGTGACTGATTTTGGGAAAGTGCATGGGTGGTGAAGGGTAAGTCCCACCCCTATAAATATGAATTGATTTGCACAGGTTTGATATATGTGTGTATGTGAGTGCAAATTATCAGTAGAGTTGTGTTGTTGATTTTATCATGCACATACGACTGATGGAAATACTTATGTAATATAAAAATCTTGTGTTTTACAAGATTAAAGTAATGGAATATATTGGCTAGATAATGGTCTTGAACATGACTAGATCTGGTCCTTTCATGGTAAATCTTATTACAGTCATTGTTTATTTCATCTTTCATGTATTCTAAGATCTAGATCTGTCTGTGTATTGTTGATTTACAATTGATTATGGACCTATATATATATCATCATCATCATACTAACATTTTGAATAAGCAACTTTAAAGAGGGACCTAGTGCCTTTGCGCACTTTGGGTGAGTACTCACTAAAGAAGGCCGAGTGATGTGTCAGCGCGCCCGGTCATTTACTGCTTAATTCTAGGTTGCATCAAGCAATATCCTCTTGAATGTGGAAGAGTAGATCAGGTCTTTCAACAAGAGGATTGCCCATAATAAACATAGTGTGCGGACATGAGGATCGATAACTATTCAAATTACATAAATTTCTTTTCTTTTTTTTAAATTTTTGAATTTTCGATTTTTTTTGTATTTTCTTGACCTTGTGGTCGTATTCAGTGCGAGATGCTACTAAATTTTCACCATGGTGATACTAAAATTGTTGGCAAGAAAATTTTTGGGGACAAATTAATGGACTTCTTGCCAATAGTCTTGGAGTTTAAGTCCCTCTACTTAACCAAAGGTGCAATTATCGTATGTGCATGCACAAGTAAAAAGTGAAATTTATCCCGGTGGCCTTTCGGTAGAGGATCGAATAGGGCACTCCACTCCCTCCGGAAAAATCTTACGATATCTACAAGGGATGAATTTGCTTGGAAGGCGGGAAAGGGAGTGAGAAAGTTAGAAAAGAGAAACTAATGCTGCAAGTAGAAAATCAGAGACTTGCATACACCAATCAGAAATTTCATTACATGCACTTGAATTTAGAAGAAAACAAATATGCATAACAATAATACCAAATAGTGTTTAATGAGCACAAAGTACCACTAAACTCCTTAGTCAAAAAAGGCTAAAATTCCTTCTTCTTTCATTGAAGCTCAAGTAAAAATTATACATAACATAGAAATGGAAGACATTTTAGAATAAGGGAAGTCAAAGAAATTTCTATCTCTTTGTTCTCTTCACAAGGATATCTCTCTCGTGAATAAAAATTGACAACCCTTAAGAATGAGGGTGTTATAACATTATATAGGATCAGAAAATATCTTTCATCTACCCCCACATGACCTTTCATTACCCCATTCATATCGTGACTTTTCATCTTCCTAAGACTTGAGAAATTAAGTTCCCTTTTATAAAACAAATAGGACTTTTACAATTCAACCTTATAAAGTCACTTTAATGAATATGATGACATGTCATGATTACATATAAAAAGAATTAGAAGAGGGGGAGAAGAAATGTGAGGAGGAAGAAATCGAAAGAGAGAGAGAACTATTCTCAAGACGACCCCCGCCACTAAAAACCCTCAAGAAGTGTTGGAAAAATTCAATACCCTTGAACTCCTTGTTGAATCTTGCCACTTTGCTTGGTATTACCTAGCGGTCCCGAGGGATTGGAATGAGACTGAGGGACTTGATGCAATTCCCCGCAAGGGAGTTGATGTGTTTGCACTCTAAGTACCATGTTGGATACTTCTCTGCAGAGTGAAATGATTGCCCATATCTCAACTAGAGATTCCAATGTGTTTTCAATGAATGAAAATGGATCCCTGACTTCATTCTTAACTCGGTCCTCAAATGATTTCAATAGATCTTCATTGAAATGTATGGTTACACCACTAGCACCCTAAGTTTTGGAACTGGGTATCTACCTCTTTCTATATCTTCTAGACATCTTATTCAAATGTATACAACTCATCAATGGCATGATTGATCAGTTCATACCTTGTAAACAATACTTGGGACCAAACTTGAGATAAATCCTCTTCCTCTGTTGAGAACATGCCTTTAATCACCAAGAGGGATGAATGAACTTTACTCGTGTCCATTACCAAAGAATACACTTGGTCCCAAAGTGTTCCTTCTTGGCCTCGATTGATTCTCTAGTTGTGAGCACTTCCATCATTGTATCATCCATATATTTATACATGGTTATCACCTCTAGAAATAACATCTTTCCTTTCTCAAGGATCATATTCACCCATTTATCATTGGCTTTTCCTTAGGCGGTGAATGTTTGGACCTTCTTGATGGATTCCAGGTCAATGCTGCTAACTAGAGTAATTTCCTTTGCAGGGAAAACATTGGCAGACTAGGATTAAGAAACCCTTGGATGTAGGAGGTGAGAGTATGGATGTGATCTTCTACTTGATCCAACTTTTCCTTGAACTCTTTGATCCTCGTGACTAGATGAGTGGAAGATTCTTGATATAGGTGCAAGTCACCTTCATATGTTGTTGGTCCCAAGGGAATGGTGCTAATCTCACAATCGGCTGAGTCATCTAGCTAATGGGCTTAACTACCTTTAGTTTGACTAACTCCAATACGATTACCGATACGCCACCGTAGAATCTGGAAGCTACCCGAACCAGTTTTCCCTTTTTTGATTTGACCATTGAAGTGATGGTTGAGAGGTCGGGTGCGAAGGGCTTTACGAACTATGCGGCTTTTCATCATGATTGTCTCTTTCATCCAAGGGAAGATATCTCCCGACTCTAGCTCATAATAGGCATGATTGCAGCTTCTTGTTCATCTTGAGAAGGTAGTTCCAAGACAGGTGAAGCTGATGCAACAAAGGGGGGAGGAGTTTTGATTTCTTGAAACTTACTAAAAATGGCAAGTGCGAACTAACGACACTTACTATTTTTAGAATATGAAAATGATGGCGT